>JAZAQC010000010.1:11200000-11800000 GCA_036289425.1 Rhopalosiphum nymphaeae | reverse complement strand
CGGAAAAGATCAACGATACGCACCTTAGAACGCATGAAAATTTTCGGAGTTGAGAAATAATTGCTTCACCACGAAAACTGACATACGTTTTTTTTTCAAAAATGTGGTTTTCAGTGGCGTAAGGTATTAAATATTGGGATTTTCGGGATTTTCTTTACTTAAAAAGAAGCGCCGACGGTTCCTTGACCACGCTGCACCGTTTCCAGAGTCATCGGATATATTCTTCCATCCGAAAACGACGTATATTTAGTTTTTTTGGTGAAAAACAGCAAAAAGTGACAGGGGCCGTAATAGTAAAAAAAAAAATATTGATTACTTAGGGTTTTTTCACGCGGAAAAGATCAACGATACGCACCTTAGAACGCATGAAAATTTTCGGAGTTGAGAAATAATTGCTTCACCACGAAAACTGACATACATTTTTTTTTCAAAAATGTGGTTTTCAGTGGCTTAAGGTATTAAATATTGGGATTTTCGGGATTTTCTTTACTTAAAAAGAAGCGCCGACGGTTCCTTGACCACGCTGCACCGTTTCCAGAGTCATCGGATATATTCTTCCATTCGAAAACGACGTATATTTAGTTTTTTTGGTGAAAAACAGCAAAAAGTGACAGGGGCCGTAATAGTAAAAATAAATATATTGATAACTTAGGGTTTTTTCACGCGGAAAAGATCAACGATACGCACCTTAGAACGCATGAAAATTTTCGGAGTTGAGAAATAATTGCTTCACCACGAAAACTGACATACGTTTTTTTTTCAAAAATGTGGTTTTCAGTGGCGTAAGGTATTAAATATTGGGATTTTCGGGATTTTCTTTACTTAAAAAGAAGCGCCGACGGTTCCTTGACCACGCTGCACCGTTTCCAGAGTCATCGGATATATTCTTCCATCCGAAAACGACGTATATTTAGTTTTTTTGGTGAAAAACAGCAAAAAGTGACAGGGGCCGTAATAGTAAAAAAAAAAATATTGATTACTTAGGGTTTTTTCACGCGGAAAAGATCAACGATACGCACCTTAGAACGCATGAAAATTTTCGGAGTTGAGAAATAATTGCTTCACCACGAAAACTGACATACATTTTTTTTTCAAAAATGTGGTTTTCAGTGGCTTAAGGTATTAAATATTGGGATTTTCGGGATTTTCTTTACTTAAAAAGAAGCGCCGACGGTTCCTTGACCACGCTGCACCGTTTCCAGAGTCATCGGATATATTCTTCCATTCGAAAACGACGTATATTTAGTTTTTTTGGTGAAAAACAGCAAAAAGTGACAGGGGCCGTAATAGTAAAAATAAAAATATTGATAACTTAGGGTTTTTTCACGCGGAAAAGATCAACGATACGCACCTTAGAACGCTTGAAAATTTTCGGAGTTGAGAAATAATTGCTTCACAACGAAAACTGACTTACGTTTTTTTTTCAAAAATGTGGTTTTCAGTGGCGTAAGGTATCAAATATTGGGATTATCGGGATTTTCTTTACTTAAAAAGAAGCGCCGACGGTTCCTTGACCACGCTGCACCGTTTCCAGAGTCATCGGATATATTCTTCCATCCGAAAACGACGTATATTTAGTTTTCTTGGTGAAAAACGGCAAAAAGTGACAGGGGCCGTTATATTAAAAAAAAAAATATTGATAACTTAGGGTTTTTTCACGCGTAATAGATCAACGATACGCACCTAAGAACGCATGAAAATTTTCGGAGTTGAGAAATAATTGCTTCACCACGGAAACTGACATACGTTTTTTTTTCAAAAATGTGGTTTTCAGTGGCGTAAGGTATGAAATATTGGGATTTTCGGGATTTTCTTTACTTAAAAAGAAGCGCCGACGTTTCCTTGACCACGCTGCACCGTTTCCAGAGTCATCGGATATATTCTTCCATCCGAAAACGACGTATATTTAGTTTTCTTGGTGAAAAACGGCAAAAAGAGACAGGGGCCGAAATGGTAAAAAAAAAAATATTGATTACTTAGGGTTTTTTCACGCGGAAAAGATCAACGATACGCACCTAAGAACGCATGAAAATTTTCGGAGTTGAGAAATAATTGCTTCACCACGAAAACTGACACACGTTTTTTTTTCAAAAATGTGGTTTTCAGTGGCGTAAGGTATTAAATATTGGGATTTTCGGGATTTTCTTTACTTAAAAAGAAGCGCCGACGGTTCCTTGACCACGCTGCACCGTTTCCAGAGTCATCGGATATTTTCTTCCATCCGAAAACGACGTATATTTAGTTTTCTTGGTGAAAAACAGCAAAAAGTGACAGGGGCCGTAATAGTAAAAAAAAAAATATTGATAACTTAGGGTTTTTTCACGCGTAATAGATCAACGATACGCACCTAAGAACTCATGAAAATTTTCGGAGTTGAGAAATAATTGCTTCACCACGAAAGTGACATACGATTTTTTTTCAAAAATGTGGTTTTCAGTGGCGTAAGGTATTAAATATTGAGATTTTCGGGATTTTCTTTACTTAAAAAGAAGCGCCGACGGTTCCTTGACCACGCTGCACCGTTTCCAGAGTCATCGGATATATTCTTCCATCCGAAAACGACGTATATTTAGTTTTTTTGGTGAAAAACAGCAAAAAGTGACAGGGGCCGTAATAGTAAAAATAAATATATTGATAACTTAGGGTTTTTTCACGCGGAAAAGATCAACGATACGCACCTTAGAACGCATGAAAATTTTCGGAGTTGAGAAATAATTGCTTCACCACGAAAACTGACATACGTTTTTTTTTCAAAAATGTGGTTTTCAGTGGCGTAAGGTATTAAATATTGGGATTTTCGGGATTTTCTTTACTTAAAAAGAAGCGCCGACGGTTCCTTGACCACGCTGCACCGTTTCCAGAGTCATCGGATATATTCTTCCATCCGAAAACGACGTATATTTAGTTTTTTTGGTGAAAAACAGCAAAAAGTGACAGGGGCCGTAATAGTAAAAAAAAAAATATTGATTACTTAGCGTTTTTTCACGCGGAAAAGATCAACGATACGCACCTTAGAACGCATGAAAATTTTCGGAGTTGAGAAATAATTGCTTCACCACGAAAACTGACATACATTTTTTTTTCAAAAATGTGGTTTTCAGTGGCTTAAGGTATTAAATATTGGGATTTTCGGGATTTTCTTTACTTAAAAAGAAGCGCCGACGGTTCCTTGACCACGCTGCACCGTTTCCAGAGTCATCGGATATATTCTTCCATTCGAAAACGACGTATATTTAGTTTTTTTGGTGAAAAACAGCAAAAAGTGACAGGGGCCGTAATAGTAAAAATAAATATATTGATAACTTAGGGTTTTTTCACGCGGAAAAGATCAACGATACGCACCTTAGAACGCATGAAAATTTTCGGAGTTGAGAAATAATTGCTTCACCACGAAAACTGACATACGTTTTTTTTTCAAAAATGTGGTTTTCAGTGGCGTAAGGTATTAAATATTGGGATTTTCGGGATTTTCTTTACTTAAAAAGAAGCGCCGACGGTTCCTTGACCACGCTGCACCGTTTCCAGAGTCATCGGATATATTCTTCCATCCGAAAACGACGTATATTTAGTTTTTTTGGTGAAAAACAGCAAAAAGTGACAGGGGCCGTAATAGTAAAAAAAAAAATATTGATTACTTAGGGTTTTTTCACGCGGAAAAGATCAACGATACGCACCTTAGAACGCATGAAAATTTTCGGAGTTGAGAAATAATTGCTTCACCACGAAAACTGACATACATTTTTTTTTCAAAAATGTGGTTTTCAGTGGCTTAAGGTATTAAATATTGGGATTTTCGGGATTTTCTTTACTTAAAAAGAAGCGCCGACGGTTCCTTGACCACGCTGCACCGTTTCCAGAGTCATCGGATATATTCTTCCATTCGAAAACGACGTATATTTAGTTTTTTTGGTGAAAAACAGCAAAAAGTGACAGGGGCCGTAATAGTAAAAATAAAAATATTGATAACTTAGGGTTTTTTCACGCGGAAAAGATCAACGATACGCACCTTAGAACGCTTGAAAATTTTCGGAGTTGAGAAATAATTGCTTCACAACGAAAACTGACTTACGTTTTTTTTTCAAAAATGTGGTTTTCAGTGGCGTAAGGTATCAAATATTGGGATTATCGGGATTTTCTTTACTTAAAAAGAAGCGCCGACGGTTCCTTGACCACGCTGCACCGTTTCCAGAGTCATCGGATATATTCTTCCATCCGAAAACGACGTATATTTAGTTTTCTTGGTGAAAAACGGCAAAAAGTGACAGGGGCCGTTATATTAAAAAAAAAAATATTGATAACTTAGGGTTTTTTCACGCGTAATAGATCAACGATACGCACCTAAGAACGCATGAAAATTTTCGGAGTTGAGAAATAATTGCTTCACCACGGAAACTGACATACGTTTTTTTTTCAAAAATGTGGTTTTCAGTGGCGTAAGGTATGAAATATTGGGATTTTCGGGATTTTCTTTACTTAAAAAGAAGCGCCGACGTTTCCTTGACCACGCTGCACCGTTTCCAGAGTCATCGGATATATTCTTCCATCCGAAAACGACGTATATTTAGTTTTCTTGGTGAAAAACGGCAAAAAGAGACAGGGGCCGAAATGGTAAAAAAAAAAATATTGATTACTTAGGGTTTTTTCACGCGGAAAAGATCAACGATACGCACCTAAGAACGCATGCAAATTTTCGGAGTTGAGAAATAATTGCTTCACCACGAAAACTGACAAACGATTTTTTTTCAAAAATGTGGTTTTCAGTGGCGTAAGGTATTAAATATTGGGATTTTCGGGATTTTCTTTACTTAAAAAGAGGCGCCGACGGTTCCTTGACCACGCTGCACCGTTTCCAGAGTCATCGGATATATTCTTCCATCCGAAAACGACGTATATTTAGTTTTTTTGGTGAAAAACAGCAAAAAGTGACAGGGGCCGTAATAGTAAAAAAAAAAATATTGATAAATTAGGGTTTTTTCACGCGGAAAAGATCAACGATACGCACCTAAGAACGCATGCAAATTTTCGGAGTTGAGAAATAATTGCTTCACCACGAAAACTGACATACGTTTTTTTTTCAAAACTGTGGTTTTCAGTGGCGTAAGGTATTAAATATTGGGATTTTCGGGATTTTCTTTACTTAAAAAGAAGCGCCGACAGTTCCTTGACCACGCTGCACCGTTTCCAGAGTCATCAGATATATTCTTCCATCCGAAAACGACGTATATTTAGTTTTTTTGGTGAAAAACAGCAAAAAGTGACAGGGGCCGTAATAGTAAAAAAAAAAATATTGATAACTTAGGGTTTTTTCACGCGGAAAAGATCAACGATACGTACCTAAGAACGCATGAAAATTTTCGGAGTTGAGAAATAATTGCTTCACCACGAAAACTGACAAACGATTTTTTTTCAAAAATGTGGTTTTCAGTGGCGTAAGATATTAAATATTGGGATTTTCGGGATTTTCTTTACTTAAAAAGAAACGCCGACGGTTCCTTGACCACGCTGCACCGTTTCCAGAGTCATCGGATATATTCTTCCATCCGAAAACGACGTATATTTAGTTTTCTTGGTGAAAAACGGCAAAAAGTGACAGGGGCCGTTATATTAAAAAAAAAAATATTGATAACTTAGGGTTTTTTCACGCGTAATAGATCAACGATACGCACCTAAGAACGCATGCAAATTTTCGGAGTTGAGAAATAATTGCTTCACCACGAAAACTGACAAACGATTTTTTTTCAAAAATGTGGTTTTCAGTGGCGTAAGGTATTAAATATTGGGATTTTCGGGATTTTCTTTACTTAAAAAGAGGCGCCGACGGTTCCTTGACCACGCTGCACCGTTTCCAGAGTCATCGGATATATTCTTCCATCCGAAAACGACGTATATTTAGTTTTTTTGGTGAAAAACAGCAAAAAGTGACAGGGGCCGTAATAGTAAAAAAAAAAATATTGATAAATTAGGGTTTTTTCACGCGGAAAAGATCAACGATACGCACCTAAGAACGCATGCAAATTTTCGGAGTTGAGAAATAATTGCTTCACCACGAAAACTGACATACGTTTTTTTTTCAAAAATGTGGTTTTCAGTGGCGTAAGGTATTAAATATTGGGATTTTCGGGATTTTCTTTACTTAAAAAGAAGCGCCGACAGTTCCTTGACCACGCTGCACCGTTTCCAGAGTCATCGGATATATTCTTCCATCCGAAAACGACGTATATTTAGTTTTTTTGGTGAAAAACAGCAAAAAGTGACAGGGGCCGTAATAGTAAAAAAAAAAATATTGATAAATTAGGGTTTTTTCACGCGGAAAAGATCAACGATACGCACCTAAGAACGCATGCAAATTTTCGGAGTTGAGAAATAATTGCTTCACCACGAAAACTGACATACGTTTTTTTTTCAAAAATGTGGTTTTCAGTGGCGTAAGGTATTAAATATTGGGATTTTCGGGATTTTCTTTACTTAAAAAGAAGCGCCGACGGTTCCTTGACCACGCTGCACCGTTTCCAGAGTCATCGGATATATTCTTCCATCCGAAAACGACGTATATTTAGTTTTCTTGGTGAAAAACGGCAAAAAGTGACATGGGCCGTTATATTAAAAAAAAAAATATTGATAACTTAGGGTTTTTTCACGCGTAATAGATCAACGATACGCACCTAAGAACGCATGCAAATTTTCGGAGTTGAGAAATAATTGCTTCACCACGAAAACTGACAAACGATTTTTTTTCAAAAATGTGGTTTTCAGTGGCGTAAGGTATTAAATATTGGGATTTTCGGGATTTTCTTTACTTAAAAAGAGGCGCCGACGGTTCCTTGACCACGCTGCACCGTTTCCAGAGTCATCGGATATATTCTTCCATCCGAAAACGACGTATATTTAGTTTTTTTGGTGAAAAACAGCAAAAAGTGACAGGGGCCGTAATAGTAAAAAAAAAAATATTGATAAATTAGGGTTTTTTCACGCGGAAAAGATCAACGATACGCACCTAAGAACGCATGCAAATTTTCGGAGTTGAGAAATAATTGCTTCACCACGAAAACTGACATACGTTTTTTTTTCAAAAATGTGGTTTTCAGTGGCGTAAGGTATTAAATATTGGGATTTTCGGGATTTTCTTTACTTAAAAAGAAGCGCCGACAGTTCCTTGACCACGCTGCACCGTTTCCAGAGTCATCAGATATATTCTTCCATCCGAAAACGACGTATATTTAGTTTTTTTGGTGAAAAACAGCAAAAAGTGACAGGGGCCGTAATAGTAAAAAAAAAAATATTGATAACTTAGGGTTTTTTCACGCGGAAAAGATCAACGATACGCACCTAAAAACGCATGCAAATTTTCGGAGTTGAGAAATAATTGCTTCACCACGAAAACTGACATACGTTTTTTTTTCAAAAATGTGGTTTTCAGTGGCGTAAGGTATTAAATATTGGGATTTTCGGGATTTTCTTTACTTAAAAAGAAGCGCCGACGGTTCCTTGACCACGCTGCACCGTTTCCAGAGTCATCAGATATATTCTTCCATCCGAAAACGACGTATATTTAGTTTTTTTGGTGAAAAACAGCAAAAAGTGACAGGAGCCGTAATAGTAAAAAAAAAAATATTGATAACTTAGGGTTTTTTCACGCGGAAAAGATCAACGATACGCACCTTAGAACGCATGAAAATTTTCGGAGTTGAGAAATAATTGCTTCACCACGAAAACTGACATACGTTTTTTTTTCAAAAATGTGGTTTTCAGTGGCGTAAGGTATTAAATATTGGGATTTTCGGGATTTTCTTTACTTAAAAAGAAGCGCCGACGGTTCCTTGACCACGCTGCACCGTTTCCAGAGTCATCGGATATATTCTTCCATCCGAAAACGACGTATATTTAGTTTTTTTGGTGAAAAACAGCAAAAAGTGACAGGGGCCGAAATAGTAAAAAAAAAAATATTGATTACTTAGGGTTTTTTCACGCGGAAAAGATCAACGATACGCACCTAAGAACGCATGAAAATTTTCGGAGTTGAGAAATAATTGCTTCACCACGAAAACTGACATACGTTTTTTTTTCAAAAATGTGGTTTTCAGTGGCGTAAGGTATTAAATATTGGGATTTTCGGGATTTTCTTTACTTAAAAAGAAGCGCCGACGGTTCCTTGACCACGCTGCACCGTTTCCAGAGTCATCGGATATTTTCTTCCATCCGAAAACGACGTATATTTAGTTTTCTTGGTGAAAAACAGCAAAAAGTGACAGGGGCCGTAATAGTAAAAAAAAAAATATTGATAACTTAGGGTTTTTTCACGCGTAATAGATCAACGATACGCACCTAAGAACTCATGAAAATTTTCGGAGTTGAGAAATAATTGCTTCACCACGAAAACTGACATACGTTATTTTTTAAAAAATGTGGTTTTCGGTGGCGTAAGGTATTAAATATTGGGATCTTCGGGATTTTCTTTACTTAAAAAGAAGCGCCGACGGTTCCTTGACCACACTGCACCGTTTCCAGAGTCATAGGATATATTCTTCCATCCGAAAACGACTCATACTTAGTTTTTTTGGTGAAAAACAGCAAAAAGAGACAGGGGCCGAAATAGTAAAAAAAAAAATATTGATTACTTAGGGTTTTTTCACGCGGAAAAGATCAACGATACGCACCTAAGAACGCATGAAAATTTTCGGAGTTGAGAAATAATTGCTTCACCACGAAAACTGACATACGTTTTTTTTTCAAAAATGTGGTTTTCAGTGGCGTAAGGTATTAAATATTGGGATTTTCGGGATTTTCTTTACTTAAAAAGAAGCGCCGACGGTTCCTTGACCACGCTGCACCGTTTCCAGAGTCATCGGATATATTCTTCCATTCGAAAACGACGTATATTTAGTTTTTTTGGTGAAAAACAGCAAAAAGTGACAGGGGCCGTAATAGTAAAAATAAAAATATTGATAACTTAGGGTTTTTTCACGCGGAAAAGATTAACGGTACGCACTTAAGTACGAGTGTAAATTTTTTATAATGGTTATATTATTTTACATGCGTCGTATATAGCATTTGTATAATAGCATATACATTATTTTGCACCTTGTATCGGTTGCCGTACGGTGGTCGATGTTTGTTGTTGCAAATCATTCCGAACTTCCGATTCGATTGTCATCAATTGTTTCGCTTCGGACCACGAGTTTGTCATGGAAAAATGATTTGTTTTCTTTTCGTCGCAAATCCGGAACAACAAGTAATTTTTACTGTATCCCGCGTGTTTTTCGCCTATTGAAGAGTACATGCAGTAATTATAATCGCAAAACATGAGCATGCTGAATGTATATAGTTTATATTGGCCAAGAGCGGCGAAGTTTGAATAACTTTTTGTAATTTTAGAATAATTAATTATTTTACATGTGTGAAAACATTGTTGTAGTCATCCAGTGACTATTCGATTATGATAAATAATCAATATTGTGCATGTTTTATTATTGCGTTAAATCAATATTGATGTGTGTGCTGCCGCTTTACCTGCTTCCTAGTGGTCGCAAGCTGTACTGCAAGTATATACGTGTATTATTGTCGTCCCGCATCATTCACGTTTCCGGGCGTCCGCATATTCCGGATATTATCGACTCGTCTGCTGTTGCCTTTGTACACACGTCTCACACTCATTATATATTTTTTTGGCGTGCTTTGTGCAGTAAGTGTACAGTACAGCGTATTCGTCGACTATTAGTAAGATAATATCAATTTGTTTTGATTTGAAATTATGCCGTATCTAAATTATATGAATAACGCTCTATTTGTTCATTAAATATGGTTAAATGTGCAAGTTAAAAAAAAAAAATGGTTAATATTAGAGATTTTTTTACTGTACTATTTTTATTTTAATCATACGTCTATTCTATATGACCGTTTGAACTGTTTTGGTTCATGAAAATTTGAATAATTTGGTGGGAGAACTGGTAGAAGGCTTTTTAGCAGGACTAAAACCGCATAGTTTGACATAGTGAATATCGTCCGGTCAAAACGCATCAGTTTTACTCGGACCTGTCTAAACGCATAGTGTCGCTAGACCCGATGAAGTAGTGTGCGCCGCTTTTTCCGCTTACTCATGGTGGCAAGGTGCACTGCAAGTATAAACGTGTATTATCTTCGTCCGGCCTCATCGCCGATCGTTACATATCATCATGAATTACTGCAATTCCGTTACCGCGCATCCGCATATTCCGGATATCATCGACTCGTGTGCTGTTACCTTTGTACACACGTCTCATTATTTCGTGTTCCAGCCTGCCGTGTGCCGTTACGTGACATTAGCGTAACACCGTAACACCATATAATAATAATGTAATAAAATAATTTAATAATTGATGAAAAACAACGATGAGGGTACCTATTTTATTTTATTAAATATTATTAAAAGTTTATTATGTATAAATGTACACTAAAATAAAAAAGTATTAGGTATTTATGTATTTAGTTGGTATGGGTCTTTTTTTTTTTTTTTTTGGTAGTTTCCACAATATTTACGAACAATTTATTTTAAAACTAAGTATCGACGCCGATCGCGTCATATTATGCATGATTCGCTAGTTTGAAACGTTTCGCATCAATTAGCAATCCATCGATAATCGGTATAAAACATTGTAAATGTATAATGTATAATTGGTAAGTGCTCTATGTCTATCGCCGTCATTAACTCGTCGTTGTTCGTACGATGTGAATTTCGGCCCGTCGTTTTCATTTTTCATCGCGATGTACCGTACCGCTGTCTGTGATTACTGACATTTTTTTTAATATTAAAATATTTCTGAGTGATTGAATTGCTAACACGTGAATAATAGTCACCAGTTTCAGGTTTGTAACAATATCATTCTTGAGCCCGTTTCACAACCCCGTGTTTTTCGATTTACATCTAAATTCGTAATTGCCGACGGCACGATAGCGCAAATGATCAATCAGTCGGCGCGTAAGAATTTATACAATATAAATCGAAAACCGCGTGCATGGTTGTAAAACGACCGTATTTAATACTTTTTATTTTTATTTTGCAATATTTCTGTTATTATTTCAGTTCTAAGACTTGCTATCATTAGTTTTGGTCGATGCCGAGGTGGCCGTTGAGGACCTACCAGTTTATTGTTTTAATATTGATAATGGTTAGTACCTAAAGAATTAAAAAACTTTATTATTAATAATTTATTGTCTTTATGTTATAACATCATACTCAGTGTCAATTGTATACTTAACTTTTATTAATACTATACCATTGTTGAAGCTGGTGATCAGTTATTTTGAAAGCCCTTTTCTTGTTATTATTACCTATTATTGTTAGTAAGTACTGAGTTGTCAGGTATAAATTAACTTTTGTTTAAGTATTTATCTTAGAATATGTCTAAATGTAGATGACGTTTGGTAGAAATTAAGAAATTAGGTTTAACTATTGATAGCAATGCTTTTTGCTATAATCATAATGTTTATATTCGACTTAGTACATCCGAAAATCATACATCACATACGAGCTATCTTTTAATATTAGTAATTAGTGTAATTCTACACCTACCTATATTTTTTTTCAAATAATCACAATGATGAAATTGATTCAAACTTAATAGATGGCATTAATCTAAATTATAAATTATTTTTGTTTCTAATTTTTCATCAGATTCTGATTATAGTGATTCAGAATATAGTGAAAAATTATTAACTAATATTACTAAATGGGCTATTCAACATATAATATCAAACTTGGTTTTATTTGATTTATTAAAACTTTAAAAGTATTGAAAACTAATAATAAATATTTCGATTATTTTCCAATAGATGTCAGGACATTATTAAATACTAATGTTAGTTAACAGCCCTTACAAGTTCAAAATATGAATCCTATATGTCCTAATATGATCTATATAAAATGATTATTTTAATTTAAATAAACCACTATAACTGCTATATCTGGAGCTTATTACACAATGATTTACAAGCCAATAAAGTAATAATATATTAAAACATTATACAATAGACTAATGGTAATAATCATTACAATTGTGGTTTATGATCTTTTCTAGCAAATTAATTTAATATATCATCAGCTGATATGTTATTAGAAATACATTGTTCAATATTAATAATTGAAAAATCTGAAAATATATCTTGCTCCATTAAGGTGAACAACCAATTTTTAATTCGGCGCATAATAAAAAATGAGCGTACACAAGTAGTCTAACCTATGGATATAATTAGTGCAAGTTTAAGGAGTTTAAATAAACTTTGATAAATTAAATTCTTTATAAATCTTTTATAACTTATCGTAACGTTGAAACGCTCACATTGAACATTTAATTTACTTTACGTTTAATCACTTCGAAATATAAAACAAACTGATAAAAATTAATAACAGTTAAGACATCGTGAAGTTCTTGAATTTACTCTATGGTTGTAAAACAGTGATAATATTTTATCATGAAGTCAAATCGGGAAAATTATTTTATTTGTTACGTATTTTTTAAAATTAAATTGTATAATTTATGTTAATTTTACTCATATTAGTTATTACCAATTTAATTATTGATCATTAAAAATAAAATTAAAACACCTTTGAGTTCATTTCAAGAGAGTGAGTTAAAATTACTTTGGGGGAGGAGCTTAGCCCCTCCAATTTTCGCCCATGATAGTAATGAATTGAAATTTAAATCCATATAATGATATATTTTTATTGTAATTTAGGATGAGGTACATTGAATACACGCACGGACATATGGAAAAATAATGAAGGCGTCCAATCAAAAAAATTGTATTCCTCTGTATTATTTTGTTTCTTATATTATTATTTACTTGTTTCAGCTTATTATTTAATTAATGTTCATTTATTTTGTTTACTCATAATAAATTGTTTAGTTGCACACAGAGTTTTGCAATTTTATTAAAATAAATGAATCATAAAAATTGATTAGGTTCAACTATATAGTGATTATTAAACAATTTTTATTTTTATATGTTGTGATGGATAATATTTTAAAATATTTAAAGCTTTAAACATTTTTATATTTTAAAATTATTATTCTTTAATACACACGTTTGTAGTTTTATACTGATTTTTTTTTTATACTGTTGCAATGTAGTTGAAAATCCATTAAAAAAATTGTTGTTGGAACCGTCGAAATGATAGTTATAGTCTTATTGAATTGTAACTAAAATATAGATTTTATTAAAAATAATTTATAAAATTTAAGTAAAAATTAACCAATGCAGTTTTTTCCGGTTTCGGTTTTGATATTAATACCGTATCCCATTTTTTTAGGTTTCGGTTCTAAACAGTTTATACCGGTTTCTAAAATCGGTTATGAAACAAGTTTCAAAGCCCTGTATCAAGGATGATTAGCCTCTACACTGAGATACGCCATAATTAATAGGAACTATAGGTTTTTAGACCATGAGACTCTCGAATTAATGGGTTTTTCAAGTATTTGGAACATGATTATTAAAGATTCCAAAAGATTATTGGCGATTTCGCAATGATTATCAAGAATTATTGCCCTCTAAATCAATATACTCCATGATTAATGGGAATTATAGGTTTTTAGAACACGATTCTTAAGAAATAATGGGAATACCATGTACTTGAATCATGATTTTAAAAGAATATATGGATTCTTGGTTATTCTGCAATGATTCTCAAGGATTATTGAACTCTAAACGAAGATATTTAACAATCAATTAGAACTAGAAGTTTTTAAACCATGAGATTCTCGAATTAATGGTTTTCTCAAGTATTTGGAACATGATTATCAAAGATTCCAAAAGATTCTTGGCCATTCCACACTAAATATCAAGAATCATTGCTCTCTAAACCTAGATACTCCATGATTAATGGGAATTTTTTATTTTAAGACCATGATTCTTAAGGAATAATGGGAAACATTTACTTGAATCGTGATTTTGAAAGAATTTTTGGTTTCTTAGTTGTTCTGCATTGATTCTCAAGGATTATTGTACTCAAAACGAAGATAATCCTTGAGTAATGGGAAATATAAATTTTTAGACCATGATTCTTAAGGATCAATGGCAATATTATGTATTTGAATAATGATTTTCAAAGATTTTATGGATTCTTGGCCATTTCGCACTGATTATCAAGAATTATCGCCCTCTAAATCAAGATACTCCATGATTAATGGGAATTATAGGTTTTTAGACTCTGATTCTAAAGGATCAATGAGATTATCATGTATTTGGACCATGGTTTTTAAAGATTTTTATTGATTCTTGCCTATTTCTCTCTAATTATCAAGAATAATTACTCTCTAAACCAATAAATTATATGATTAATTTGATAACTAGAAGAATTTTAACCATTATACTATTAGATTTATGGGATTTTCAAGTCTTTGGACCATTATTTTGAAGATTCCAAAGAATTCTTGGCCATTTCACATTGGTTATCAAGAATCATTGCCCTCTAAATCAAGATACTCCATAAGTAATGAGAATTTTAGGTTTTTAATTCATGATTCTTAAGGATTAATGGTAATATCATATATTTGAATCATGATTTTTAAAGATTATTATGAATTCTTGGCTATTTCTCACTGATTATCAAGAATCATTTGCCTTCTAAACCAATATATTCCATAATTAATAGGATTTATAGGTTTTTAGACCATTATTCTTTAAGAATAAGGAAAAAAAGACTTTACCTTAATATTTTATTATTACATAAGTACTTTATTATAGTATTTAATTTTAAAACTTTAAGGTTTGAATAAAACAGTTATAATGCGTCTAGTATTCTGTTTTATTAATACACTATGAAATTTTTGAAAAAATAGGTGTATTTTTATTCATATTTAAATTAGTTATATGACATACCTACTTTTAACAATATATATATACATACACACTTATTTTATCACATTATATTTCTACTACCCCTTACGTTGTACATACAATACATTAGTTGTATTATGTACCTAAATCATTTAAATTCATGCTAATATTATACTTGAAATTTCAACCCATCAGGTATTTACAAATACTTCGTCAGCAAGTTGCAATTCATTATACCACCGAAATATATATAATTATATTTAATTTAATCTATTATATTGTGATGTTATCTATATTCTTATCTCTTATCAATTTATCATATTCGTTTTCAAAACAGACAATATAATCTATTTTAATAAGTTTTAAAATTAAAAAAATAAACAAAATTGTGTTTATTGCTTATTAATTTATTATTACTTCGCTTAGTGCTTACATGGCTACACGAGTACACGAATATAATACTAATACAATACAGTATATTTACTATTTACTAGTCTTTTAAGTTTAGGTTATATAGGTACTTTTTTACGTACCGGCTATCACTACGTACATTTCGTTACACAATTTAAAACCGTCTTAAATCATTGATTACAAACAGTATCTTTTATATAGATTTTTTTTTGTTATATGCGATTGAAGTTAAACTGTTTGTGTTAAGTAAAACCGTAGCCTGTAGGTACTATTTTTGGTGAAAAATATTACAATTAAAAAAACAATACTATAAAACATGAAATATAAGAAAATATCTTTGCCTTTTGATGAAAATTTTATCAGGTAAAAAATGTATAATATATACAATATATTAAAACAAATTAACTTGATAATCCTTTTAAATTAATTAATACTTTAGTTATAACTATTAATTAGTAGATTGCAATATTGCTTCTGTTATTACTAAATTTATATTCATAGAATGGAATACATTATTATAAACATAATTTGTAATTAAACAAAGCATAAAATAAATAATAATGATGTAGAATCATATTTATTTCTTATATGATTAACATACTAATTATTTTGTAATAAGTCAATATAACTTAATTATACTTAAAAACTGTTATTCAAATTTGACAATATTTTATTTCAAATTTTGACAAACACTATTTCTGAGGGCTTAATTTTATTAAAATTTATATTTAAGAATGTTGAACTATAAGTTTTAAATAATTTTAATAATTTTTGTTAATATTCCAACAAAATGTTGAAAATCAAATATTTTCATAAAGATGGTAATACAATTTTAATATTTAGCCTGATATAGTTACGTGTTTTTTTAGATAATGTTACATTTTTATGTTTTTATTAATACTCTATGACTTGTTTATTAATTTAGATTATCTTTATTTCAGTTCTATTCTAGATAATACTAAACCAACTATTGTTGTTTCTATTTTTGGAAAATCTTCGTTAGCCTCTAAATCATGCAAGGCTCGCTTTGTGAATGAGTTCTATGATCGTCCAATATTTAATTCATCTTTAGTACAAGCCACTTCAAATTCAAAACTTCAGGTAACTTATTAATACTTATGTAAGTAGGTAAGAAATACTTTATTAGCCACAAGACCAGTACTTAATAATTTTTAAGTATATTAAACTTAGATAAGTTTCGATATAATATGTCACATGTATACTATATAATAATAGATTATTAATTCATAATATTCATTATAACTTTAACTATAAGTTTTGTTCAGTGATTTTTCTATACTATCTTGATAACATTTAAGAATTTGATCAGACATATACAGAATAGTTAGAAAAAAAAATGCTTCAGTTTTCAACTTTAAAATAATATTTGATAGAAAATTGGATATAGTTGATACTTTGACGTAGTATTAATTGAAAATTTCCAATATTTTTCTAAATAATCGAGGGGGAAAAAATAAAATTTATACACAAAACAAATTTTTAACAAAATTGATTTTGTAGCTTACTGTATATACCTAAAATTTTCACTGAATGTTTATTTTGTATCTAATGTATAATACAATTTTTTAAATATTTTACACATTTGACATTTTAGTTTTATCTATTAATTTTAATATAAAATTATTTGCTTGATCAATAATTTTGAAAATCTTATACCTAATTCTTCTTTTATTCGATTATGAGAATTATTCAATATTATAAATAATAACACATTTTAAGTCATTAAAAAAATATTCACTTATAGACTTTTATTATTTTAAAAATACATAATAATAATAATTATATGGTTTATTTTCAGTCATCAATTGAGTGTTTTTATGATGAGCCAGGCGGGATTGTATATCTTCACTTAATTGGTTCTTTTGATAGTCATTCAATCACACAAAGTATTGATGAATTATCTACAGAAATTGAAGAAAAAGTAAGAACATTTTTAAATTCAACTTCTATTTTCTCAAATATTTGACTTTATTTTATATTTTTAGGGTTTTTTGAGAGTTTGGTCATCACTGAAGTACAATTATGCATGTTCATTATTGTTTTTGTTAAATGTTTCGCACATTCTTGTACTAACAAATCCTGTTCCTGTATTTGACACTAGCTACTTGAGTTATTTCAAAGCTCTTGATTGTTCACGGTTAATTTTTTTTTTTTAATTGCATTTTTTGTTTAATTGTATTACATTTATTTTAAATATTCTATTAGTTATATTTTATTTTTATTCCAGATCAAAATTCCTCAATGCAATAAAATCTACTTTGTCAAAAATACCTAATGTATCTACAAGTTGGATAGAAAATACCAGACTGTGTTCACCAAGATTGTTATTTTATTATGAAACATGCCCAGATGAATTTAAAAAAAAAAAGTAATATAAATTTTTATAATAATTTATAAAAATAATACCATTTTTGATTGCTTTACAGGCAATCAAATGGTCCGTGTCACCCAGGTTTAAAAAAAGCTGAACATTCTTTAGAAGACCAAATTTATTGTATACTTAGAAAAAGACGAATTATTTCAAATATAAGGTATTTAAAATAGTCAATTTATTTTACAAAATATACATTTTGTACTTATCCATATGTATTACTTTTTAATAATGCAGCACTCATTCTATATTTGCTATCCCAGCTAATCAAGAATATGTATTTATGGATGATTCACCTGATCAGGTTTTAGACTGGGATGAATTTTTAACTAATTCTCTGATAAATTTATGCAATAGTTCATCTGTTGGTTTGTATTTACAACATAAATTAAAGATTTTATTTATAGATAGATATTAATAAATTAACTTTTCATAGAAATTAAAGATCGTTTTATTGATTGCGGACTTAATGAAGATAATATTATAGAGAAAGACTTTTTAAATAAAAGTTAGTAAATTTAAAATAAAATTACCTTTAATAGATATTAAGTACTTAAATTAAATTTATATTTTAAACATTTTTTCCAGATCATAATATAAAAAAATTTTTATTTGACCACATTGATGTAGCTTTCAAAAAAGGATTTGATGATAACATTGGTAGAAATTCTATTACAATTCCAAACTATTTTGAGGTAGTATACTACTTTTTTTTTTTTTTTTTGATACAACCTATAAGTTAATTAAGAAGTAGAACTGTACTTCTTTTTTGTAGAAACAAAAATTGGATACTGATTAAAACTTTCATTACACTTTTATTGAATTATGCGTGTAGATGTAATTAATATAATTGCATCACTGACAAGTTTATAACTTTTGTTATTGAAAGATTTAATTACATTGAATTCTTAAAGACATGATAAAAATATGCCAGATTACTAAATGTTGAACTGATACAATACCAGAATATTAAGATATTTGTATGTTGTTACTTGATAATTTTTATTTGTGAAATCAAATAAAATATTGTATAAATAATATTGTAAATATTTCAATTTATTTATTTATTGTTCTACTCTCAATGACTCTATTTTAGTGTTTTTTTTTTCTATTAATATAATTAATATTAAAATAATTTATTTTTTTGTTACAGGTTGTGTATTATTTAATATTTAGATTTTCAATAATTATTATATTTAAAATTTGTTGCTTTAGGCTCCAGCTTTTAGTACTTGGTGTCTAGTTGCAAATGAAATGTATAATTTATTTGTCTTGGCAAATGATCTGGATGAAGAAGCTAAAATTGCAATGGAAACATTAAGATCGTTTTTAGATATAGATACCAATTTCAGTGAGAGACGCTGCCGCAAAGTTCAGCCTATTGCCATGGCAGCCTATCAGGAAAATTTGCCATCACATTATAATAGAAACTACCATGACACTAAAGTATGTTATAATAAGATACACATAATTGGTTTAACTATAATATGTATAATTTTATGTGTTCTATAGGTAGCTCAAGCACTTTCAGTGTTCGCTCAACATGCTCGTGGACCTTTACTCGATGATTATATTCAAATTTTAGTTCAAGACTGTGATAAATTTTGGCAATCAGGTCGTCAAATGTGTGAAACTCTATCACTGACTGGAAATCCCTGTACACAGCCTTTACATAAAGGGGGTACTGTCGATGGACCTATCAAAGAACCAGAACAAGATGACAAGTAGTTTTTATTATTTAAACCAAGATGGTTAACAATGTTTTAGTATTTATACTTGCATGAGGAGTATTTAGAAAATTCAAAATTACATTATTTTTAAAGATATAAGACTCAATATTTTGACACTGAAACATTTTTCCACTATACCTACTAATATTTTCATACCCAGAGTATCTTCCATTTCTTAAATTTATTTAGACATAATAATTGAAATAATACAAAATTTATATTTTTACTTGAAACAGGATTATTGTAAATTTTTATTTTCTCTAAGCTGGTAATATAATTATTAGTTATCCCCAGTTTCCATTAATTTAACTCTTATGCATTTATCTATCTCTTACATACAATGCTAAGCTATACAAATAATAATGCTAGAATGAGTAGAATGTATTTTATTTAGTTATTTCATTAACTTTTCATCATAACACAATTAACTCTTCTAATATTATTGTATGTTATCTATACACAAATATGTCATTTGACACAAAAATCAAGTGTTAAGCCCTTGAAAATACATATACTAAATGCTTAAAAAAAATTTTTTATTTTAATTTTATGATGTATCAAGATGTTTTTTATTTAAGGAAAAAACTTGGTGCTGTGGACATTGCTCAATATTACATTTAATATTGATCTAACTTTTTTTTTTAATATTTAAAGAGCTGCCATCATACAAAGTTTGATTTGTAAGATACAATATTACATACTAATATACTGATGTTAATAACCCAGGATTCTTCATACTAAATTTCATTATACTTTGTATTCTCTTTTCTGGTTATAAATAATTATTAAAATTATTTTTAAATAATGTTATAATCAATTATGAATGTTTCAAAAAAAAGATTGTTCACTAACTACAAATTTGTTATAATGTTTATGAATTTATGACTATTTAAAGTAGTCTACAATTTGAGCGTACTATTTACTTAGTATTTAAAAGTGTTCAGAAAATTCATGCATACTAGTTTATTATTATATTTTTATATTATTTAATTTCTTGTTTATCTAATAAAACTGTTTAAATGTAATTTTATAATAAACCAAAAAATTTTAATAATTTAAAAATACTATTTTTTACTTATTTTGCTTTTCTATTAATAATTTTTAACATTTTTTAATTATTAGCAATATGCTCATTTCTTTGCATGGTATGGAATAATATATTTTTTAATTATAAGTAGTGAATAGTAATGGTTTTTATATTCATGATAATTTATTTTTATTGTTTATACTTCTTAATAGTTTCTAGTAAATAACATTTAATATTTCAGGGTATTTATATAAAAACTATGCTAAAATAGTATTATATTTGTTATAAATAAAATATCAAAAAATACACAATAAAGTATCCATATGATTAACATAATACTAAAGTCAGTACATTTAAACTATTTGCAGTTAAATAATCTATAGCAAATATTCGAAGTTAAACCTTTTTAAAATATATTTTCTATGTTTATAAATTTCATTGAGAATAATTTTAATTGTTCATCAGTTGAAAGTAAATTTTTATTGGCTTTACAGTCATATTAATAGGGATGAACTACTCACTATGGAGCATTCAAGTAGTGTCATGTACTTGTCAGCATGTAACTGTGGTCACAAACAAGGCACTCGTGAAGACCCATTTACAATTAGAACAGCAAACTATGATTTTTATCAAATTATGGCCAATGACTGTGTCTGTGGTTGTTTAGATAGAATTAATTTCCCAGTGTTCCAACCTAGTACACAAGATTATAGGTGAGGCTTTCAAGTAAACTTGTACATTAACAATTATCTATATTGATACAATTTTATATAGAGCGGCACAATTATTTGCAAAGCCTCCTGTGATTGCTGGTAGAAAAAACAGTGCTGGTTTGTTACACACACCAACTCAAATGGGCCACACTCAAGTATTAAGTTTAGGAGGTAAATAAAAGTTTTTTTTTATTTATAAATTATTTCTAAATCCTTAACTGCTACATTACTTTTAATCAAATATTATGATACTTTATGTTCTGACATTTACATTCTATGAATAGGAGTTTTTGCCAGTTGTCATTCTGTAGATCCAATAAATGAAATTTTGGGCGAAGCATCTCGAAACAGAGATCTCCCTGATAGACAGGGCCTTACTTCAGTTGAATTGACCAACATGCAAAAGAATGAGGACACTATTTCAGGAAATCAGATTGTCATTAGAGTAACTGATACAGATGGTGACACAAAAGGTAATATTTGATAAGTTGTTATTTGATATAATATTGACTATTAATATTTATGTGTAATCTTTTCAGAAAAATCATTAGTTCGACAACCAAGCACAACAGAATATTTACCAGGCATGTTGCATACCGAATCACCTAATAGTTTGTTGCCTCAATTCCCATCTTGGTCTTTAGTATGTCTAGGCTCGTCTTGTTTATATTCACATAATATAGGACTTCAAGAAACACAACATCCTGGATTTTTAAATTCTACAGCTTATCTATTACCTTGGGATGTTACTGTTCGATTAGAACATCATCCTAGAGATCGATACTGGAATTCTGATAAAAACAAAATTAATTCATCTCCTATTCAACGAGGAAGAAAGACTAAAGGTTCTCGAGGTGATATTATAAAGCAATTGTATAAATCATTCTAGTATTATATTATAGTAGTTTAAGTAATACAACTGTTGATGTAGAATTTTCTGTTAAAATTTTTATTGGAGTTGAATATGAATGCCCAAGAGGACATCGGTTTATGTGTTCTGCACCTGACAAGATATTAACTACTGCAGGTAATGGTATCGTTAAAGAAAATGGAAATAAAGTTTCTAATTCAGATATGCCATTGTACTTTCCATGCCCTTGCAGGTAACACATTAATCCCAATTTTTACTATACTAAATATTTTGTTTTGCTCATTTGAACATTTAAATTGTAAATAAAATATTTTTTTTATTACAGCTCTGCTCCTTTGATGGCTCAGCTAATGAGAATCCATGTTGTAACTCCTAAAGCACCTGTGCATGTAACTTTAAATCCCATGGTACAACCTGATGAAAATAGTGGTCCAATATTTGTAACTGGATTTGATACACCTATTGAACTTACACAGAGTACTTATTGGGTACTTCGACTACCGTATCCTTTACATTAAATTCACAAGTTTTTATAATGTTTTTTATTTATATTACAACATTTACGACATAGTGATATTGTAAAAGAAAAACTATTTTATTCTTTAGATTTTTTTGAAAATTATTACAATATTTATACAAATAGTATAGATAATACCTTAACTTGATAACATTTAGTTATGTGTATGCTGGTGATCGAGGTCCTTATCTTCCACCAAAAGAACCATCACAGAATCAAGGAAAGCTGCTTAAAGGGGTTTATAGTGTAGCAGAAGCAACAACAGATAATAACAAACTTAACATTTAAAAAAAAATCAATATTTTATTTTAGAAAATATTTTTTTTTATTTGGCACAATAAATTAATGGAAGGACTTAATTACATGAATAACACTCAATTTTAAGCTTTTAAATTTTAATTATAGTAAAACAAACATATTATTATTTAAAGTGTATAATATATTGATACTATTTATAGTATTTATAAAATCAACATTATTCAATTTTAAATTAAATATTATATTTGTTTTATTATTTTGAAGTGTGTAATTAAATGAAATTTGAATAAATATAATTATAAATTTATAATGAAAGGTAAATTGTTTTAAATAGTTAAGAAGAGTTTTCTTCTTCGTATTTCTTGCAAAAAATTTAAAGATTTAAAGAATTACATTACAATGAAAATGACATCTTCAGTTAGTTTTATTTGTCATCAGACATAGCAGTTAAAATGCAATCACATGTAGTACTTTTTGGTATATGCGAATTTTTATAAACAAGTTGTAAATGTTTTGACAATAAATCAGCATTAGCACTCTCTAACATGGCCACTTTTTTATGTAATACACTAAGGTGTCTTGCCATATTTCGTAACTCATTTTCTGACATTGCAATTCTGAGAAAACCAAAATACTTAACTTTAGACATAATATAATATAAAATAAAATTGGATTTTATAATTACCGAAAATCAATATTTCGTTTTTCTTCTTGTAATAATCTATAATCTGTTTCTACTTGTTTGCGGAACTCTTCTTCTGTCTTTAATCTACGTTTTTGTATGCTTAATTGCGTCTTAAGTGACTCCATTTGACACTGACTAGCTTCTAAATTACCTCTGATAAATAAAAGTTAATTATAAAATATAAATACATATATGAAAGAAATTAGATAATTCTGGACTGTTTATTATTTACTTTAAAGCTTCAATTTGCATTTTCCTTTTTGATTTGTACTGTAAATGTTTAAGTGCCAGTGCATTATATTTTTCACCAAGAGATGACACCAAAGTTTTATGCACATCTAATTCCGCCTTAAATTGTTATTTATATTATTAATATAGTAAAAATTCCAAATTATTGAAAAAAGAAACATTTCAGCTATTTTTAATTTTTTATACAGAGAGCAGCATAAGTTGGTTCCCACTGTCTTGTTATCAAAAAATGTATTTATTTATTTATTTTATTTGTTACAATTTCTTTGTTGTGTAAATTGAGGAACCGACTTTTGCTACACTCTGTATATTAACTATTTCTATTTCTTGTTTTTTTAAATTTGTATATGTTATATTTTATTAATTATTAAATGCTTATAATACTTTAATTTTTTTTAGTTCATCTGATTGATTATTCAACATCCCATCTGTTAAAATAGAAATTTGTCTTGGAGTCGCTAATTCACTAGATAAAAGACTTGGTGGTGTTGATTCTGGCCTATAATTTTCATAAACAATTAATAAATTAATATTTATAATCCTTATTTATAAGATAGGTTACTTTAAGGATACTTCTAATTTAAATCGAATAAATGTTTGAATAATTTTTTAATTCTTATTAGTTACTACTAAAAATATGACAATCTATCTTGTATCACTATTGTCTTAAATTATATATGCTAATAACTGAAATTTATATCTTTATTTTAAACAAGTATTTGGAAATATTAAATATATTGAAATACTTAAATCGATAAGCTGTAAAGATGTTTAGACTAAAGATTGGTATAATTAATGCAAAATTTTAAAACGGTTTTTTTTATAAGTACCTTAATATTATTTAAAAAATTAAACTATATACCCAAAAGTTCTTGTTATTTCATTAACATTTTGTTTTTGATTATCACTTTTTTCTTCTTGGTTAAAATCATTACAAAAATGATTAGCTGACTTGGTTCTATCACTAAAAATAAAAAATGAATAAATTAGATTGAAAACAAAAACTCATATGCTAGTCAATTACCTAAATAATTGAATGCTTATACTTGATGTGTCATCATTTGTTATATTTCTGTTCCAAGATATTGAATTATCTAAATAAAATTAAATGCAAAATATCAGTAAATATCAGTAGCACATAATTAAATCAAATAAGTAGGTAATATTGTTAAACTTAGATAATATTAAAAACAACATAATTATTTTTATAAACTAGCTGAAATTTAAAAATTACATGCTCATTAAATATAATTTAATATAAATATTAAGTATTATACCACAAGTAATAATAATATATAGCTCGTTTCTTTTTAGTTCATGCATTTTATTATTCAATACTACATGCTTTATTTAGGGTTCAATAATATCCATGTATTGGATATATCATTCAACAAAACATAATAATATATATAAATGAAAAATTGTACAACATAAAAAAAGTATTAGTTATTTATTTGAAACTCTTGCTAATTTGATAGTTGTACTCTACTTGAGAAAAAGCACTCACATAATATGTAGTTACATAATTTAAATACCCAACATAATTTGAAAGACATTATTTCCTATAAGCTTGTATCATGTATTTTAATTAATTATTTATTAACTGTTACAAAATATTTTAGAGTAATTAATAGTTATATAAACATATTCATGCTCATATTTCAAACATATTATATTTGAAAATGATTCACATATCATGCACAGTAAATAAAGATTAAAATTAAAATTTTTTGTTTAGAAGTTGATTATTATTTTTCATTTTAATAAAATTTACTAAAATATATAATTAAACATTTTTATTTTTCTTACAATTTAGCAATGTTTACATTTTCATTCTATAAAAAGATACTTTATTTTTAATAAAATTATTATTTTTGTATAAAAGATTAAATGATGAAAAATATGTATCAACTTCCAAACTTTAATAAGTAATAATTAATCTCCTATTACATAAACTACAAATCATTATATTCAATTTATTTAAAACTCAAAATCAGCAACTTAAAAAATATAAAACTATCAAAATGTATTGTAACTCATCACAGAATAGTGGTTGCAAAGGCATATCTAGAAAAAAATATCAATTACCCAATAAAGAATCTTTCCCATCAATTTTGTTTGAACTTTCTGATAGCTAAGATTGGAAAGATTGCATATCAAATAAAAATAATTAATGGCATTATTTAATTTAAAGCCAAAATTTTTTTTTATGATTTATTTTACTTGTTTATACATTTAGTATAATAACCAATGTTTTTGTTTATAATTTTGTGATTTTTTTTAAGTAATAAAAAAGTTGTTAATTATTTATAATGTAATCTTCTATGTCTAGGAATACAATTAGATATTAATAGGTTAGAATTAATATACAAAAATAGTACCTCCATAGATATTAGTTGAGTATTATATTCTGTTTTAGCCATTTCATAGACACTTATTCGATCTTCCAATTCTTTAACTTGTCGTTTTAAAGATTCTTTTTCAGCAGAAATCTAAAAGTAAATTATTAAAAATTATACTTATTTTTAATGTTGTAATTGGTACATAAAGTCAACTATTTACTTTAATCATTTCAATTATTAAAACATCGTCAGATTCTTTACATATTCCATTTGCATCAAAACTTCTAAATTTTTTTAATACATTTACTTCATTTACAAGAGATGTATAACCAAGAATTAAATTTGAAACCTAAATGAAAAATAAGTATTATTAAAAAACATTTTATTTAATAAAACTTTCTTGCAAATAACATTGTCACATTTTATTTTTATTATTGTAGCTTAAATTTTTTACATTAAAACTTGAAACATTTTCTTTTCTACTAAAAACTCTTAAACTAACTCTTTAACTTGTTTATCACCTAGTTATTAGTATAAAAAAATCAAACATATAAAAAAAAAATTGCTAAGAAATAGAAAAGTGATTTATTTATGTAAAACTTAATTAAAATATATCCATTGGTTTGGAATATTTAGATTATAACTTAATATATTATTTTTCAATTTTTAATTTCATAGGGTTAGTTTGATAGAAGAAAATAATATGAGTCTAAACCAAAAATAGAATTAACTTTATAAATAGCAAAAAATACTATATTTAAAACAAATAAAGATGTTAATAATATTTACTTTGAACCTTTACTTATTTCATTTTTAAATATGCCATGCAAAATTAAACATTCTAACAACAAGTTATTTATCATATAATAAAATGTATTTGCAACTTACCTTGTCACAAACATTATCACCATCTATCAATTCTAAACTATTTAATTCACATTCAAGCCGTGCAACTTGCTCTGCGAAAATGGACATTGTTTTTTCCATGTCATCAATTCGTTTATCAGCAAGTACTCGTACATGAACCATATAATTTTCCATATCCTAGTAATCATTAAGTTATTGTTTTCAAAATTCAAAACATAAAATATAATAGAACTTACCTCCAACTCTTCATTCTGCTTTAAACGTAGTTTTTCAATCATTTTCCTTGCATTCTGTAAATTTATATCAGCATCAACCAACCATCTCCAAACATGAATCAATTTCTCTTCAGTCTTCAGACGACTATAGTCAATACCTTCTTTTTCAAATCGCCTTTCAATATCTGACCATTCATCTTCACACTGCAATTAAATGTATTATTTTATATTATTCATTGAAAAATCAAATTTACCTCTTACCATGATATGATTCCAATGTAACTTTATATTCAGTTATTTAAATACACTAATAAATTGCGTCTGAAAAAAAATTAGAATTATATACACAAACTACAAATAAAATAAAATACTAATTAATATTTAAAAAATTATTAATATAGTATAGATAGTTAGTCCAAATTTTAATGTATTATATTATCACAGTGATGAGTTTATCATTATTGTCTTGTTGTGTACCTTTTTACTTTTGGTCACAGTTGAAGATACACCTATAACCGTGATTTTAGTCAATAATTACTGAATTGCCAACCAACCAACCAGCCAATCATCTTTGATACCGTGACTAGAATTGCATTACATACCCGTGTTTGGGTAAGAGATAATAATTGATAACGCGTATCACATTTCATGAATTACGTCTCACTCACAGACCGCTATACAGTTATAGTAGCACGTGCTCTTTTTGTGTTGACTTGATTATTGTTATTATAATTTAATTTTAAGTATTGTTTTTTTTTTTTGTTCAATTCCATCAATCATGGAATGTCATATTAACTTTCATCAAATGAGTATAGATGATCGTATACTCAAAGTGGGTTTTATGTTCCTGTTTACTATTATCAATAGATTCTTTTGAAAATCTATTCCAAACTTACAACAATAATATTTTTCAACAGGCAATTGCGAATCAGGGATGGACAGAACCCACACTGGTTCAAGAACGTGGTATTCCGCTCATATTGGAAGGCAAGGATATGTTGGTGAGGGCTAGAACTGGGTCTGGAAAAACAGCAGCATTTGTTATACCTGTTATACAAAAAATATTAGAATTCAAAGATGTAAGAAAATGATTTATCGTCAATACTTATCAATAGTTTATAAATTGTCACAAGTTTATTACTAATTATTATAATTCTATGACTTAACAAATGTTTTAGATAAATCCTGATGGCTATTGTACTCAAGCATTAATATTAGCTCCAAGTAAAGAACTGTGTAACCAGATTTTTAAGAATATACTTCAGTTAACCATAAAATGTTCAAGAGTTGTTAAATGTGTTGATATATCTGATCAAGTTAGTAGTATCACAATTGAAAATTAAAATGAAATTTTTAGTTACGTGTTTTATAATGCAATCATTTTTTTTATAACAAAATAACTTAGATCTAAGTCAATAATATATAGTAGAACATTAATTATTTGCATTAATTGTGACTGAAAAAAGTGTGGATAATCAATCAATGATTAAAAATATACAATGACCTCAAATTAAAATGTTTTGTATACTTAAAAATAAAACTAATGTATATATAACATATAACTATATAAGTATAATATAATAAAGTAAAATATGTATTATGTTAAAAATAATAAATATATTTAAAAAAAAATAAAAATACATATCCAAGTATCATAAAATTAATAAATCTTACAAATTTTGTAGTGTAGATAATTAATGCCTTAATGTATTAAAAAAAAACTGTAGAGATTGCTCTGCTGTGTATAGTAAGTGTTTAATACATCTTAAATAAATGAGTAGGTCACCGCAATAAATGTATTTAATTTAAATTCAATGATAAATTATTTATACAAATAACAGTTCTGAATGGAGACAAATTGTTAACCAATAAATGTATTGTTTCATTGTTAATTTAAAATATAAACTTTGTTAATTTACTTAGATTGATATGAAAGAACAACAGCCATTATTAAATATACCACCTGACGTTATTGTGGCTACACCAGCCAGAGCATTGCTTCATTTACAAGCAAAAAACTTCACTCTTAAAAAGCTTCAAACACTGGTGGTTGATGAAGCAGATTTGGTATTTTCATTTGGCTTTGAGGAGGAAATTAAAGAAGTTATAAAGTTAGTAAAAACAAAAAGTAAAATGTTGATTTTATTTTAAATTGTGTATGATTGAATATATCCTTGGTGTGTTATAGATTTTTGCCAAAAACCTATCAAGCCGTTATGGCTAGTGCAACATTATCAGAAGATGTTTTAGAATTAAAAAAGTTACTTTTACGAAATGCTGTCATATTAAAACTGCAAGAACCTGATTTGGCTCCATTATCACAGTTAACTCATTACAAATTGAATGCTGAAGAAGAAGATAAAGCAGTAATTTTATACTGTTGTTTTAAGTTAAAACTTGTGAAAGGAAAAACTATAGTATTTGTTAATTCTGTAGATAAATGCTACAAGTTAGTATATTTTCTAATTTGATTGAAGTTCAACTTTAATAATTTATGTAATTTTTTTTTGTAAGGTTAAAATTATTTTTGGAACAATTTGGTATTCATACATGTGTCTTAAATTCTGAACTCCCAGCTAGTTGTCGATGTCATACAATCAATCAATTTAATGATAATATATATGAAATAATAATAGCATCAGATGAAAAATTTTTAGATGAAGAACATGAAATTACTTCAACTAAGACTAGGTAAAAACAAAATCTAGCTTTTAAAAATTTAAATGAAAAATACCTACACATTTATTTTTATTTTAGTAAACGTAAACATGATAAAGAATTCAGTATAGCAAGAGGAATTGATTTTCAATTTGTGTCAATTGTTATTAACTTTGATTTTCCTCTAGATATTTATTCTTATATACACAGAGTTGGTCGTACAGCAAGAGGAAAAAATAAAGTAAGAAAATCTTTTTTTGATACATAATTTTCTAAATGATTAATTTCTTATGTCATTTACTTAGGGCACAGCCATATCTTTTTTAAATATAAGAGAACAAAATTTATTAAAAGATGTGGAAGATTACATAAAACAAGGTATTTCAGAAGAAAATGACATTTTCCAAGAATTTAATTTTAAATTAGAAGAAGTTGAAGGATTTAGATATCGAGCTAAAGACGCTTGGCGAGCTGTCACTAAAATTGCTGTTCGAGAAGCTCGACTTAAAGAAATCAAATTTGAAATGTTAAATTCAAAAAAATTAAAAGTAAAATAATGATTTTTTTTATTATAACCTAATATTATTAAGTTTATTTAATTTGTAAATGTGCATTATTTATACAGCGATATTTTCAAGAAAATCCTCGTGATTTGTTGTCTTTGAGGCATGACAAAGCTTTACATACAGTCAAACTACAAGATCATATGGCAGATGTCCCTGATTACATGATTCCTACTTCCTTAAAAGATTATATAAAAGACCAAGAACAAGAAGACAAAGGGACTAAAAAGAAAGATAAAGCATATTATAAAAAAAAACAAGTTGGATATAAGAAGTATCATGCGAAAAAAGCCAATCCTCTTGTAGGAATGGAATACACTGGATTGAAGAAAACGTAAACAATTTGTAGTATTTATTTAATGTTGTCTTTCTTTTATATATTTTTAATTAATTTAAAGTATTGTTCTACTTTTTATTGAGTAATAAAATGGCTATCATTGCATTAACACTTTTGTATTGACATATTTATTAATTATGATTTGTCATCATACTATATTATATCAAGAGTTATCAACTAATTTCTAAGAAGGATTTGTTTTGAAACTTACCACTGTCCAAAAATGATTTTCCTACATATAAAAAATGAATAACCAATAAACATTTTATTTATAAAAATGTAAAAACTACCTATATTATATATTTTGTAGTTACACATTAGTTTGTCAAAAACGTATCCAAGATTCAGTTGTATCCCTTAATATTTATTATCTAATAATCAGTATCCACAGCATCTAGGTGTGTGTTATTTGTACTATTTATATATTTGTCTTCTTCTTTAGTAATAAACTAATACCACGTATGACATAAACTCCACAATTTATTATATCCTTCATTATCATGTATTCATGTCCAAATATTCAGTTCAATTAAAACCAGTTACAAATAAATTACTGGTAAAGCCTATTGATTTATACTCGGTTCAAAATCGTATTCAAGATGTATTGATCATATTTAATAATAATAGGAATGATCATGCATAATTTTCAATGGTATTTTTAATAACTTCTTCTGTGTAGCAGCATTACATTGAAACAAAAAAATCGACCAAATTATAAAACAGATTCTGTCGAATTTTATTAGGTACAGAATTTCTCACTGAATTCCATACTTAGATTCAAGATTTATTCTCTTTCACAATGATTGTATGCCACTAAACCAGCATTTTAAATAGGTGTATCTACTGCATTCTATAAATATTAAAAAGTACACCATAAATTAATAGTCGGCACTCGGAAACCTTTTTGGACTCGGGCTACATTCACAAATTAAAAAGAGTTCGCGGGCTGGACAAAAATAAAAAATTTATATTCTTTAATTATTTACTATGAAAAAAAAATAATATTTAAAACCTTAAAATAATGAAATGTATAAAAAATGTTATTGTTCTAAAATTTAAAGTGAGCCACAGATTGCCGACCACTGCCATAAATGATTTTAAAGAAAAAAATTAAGATTATAAAATATAAGTGAACATTATCAAATAGAAAATATTGTAGAATAATCTCATATTAAATTGGTATCAGTATTGGATTAATAAAAATTTGATTAAAATTCAGCATGAAAAAATTTCAGTTATAATATGAAATCGCCTATATTTGTTTCTTAGAAAAAAAGCGGCTTTGACTTATAATATTTTGATATTGTTTTTTTTAATATTTATAGGATACAAAAAAAAATATTTAATAAAATAATCAAGTTTAGTATTGACTGTCAACATTTACTTTAAAATTATTATGCACAATAAAATGTTTAAAATATTTATAAAGATGTACATACATTATACATACACAATATTAATTATTATTATATATAAAATATATGTTTGCTGAAATAAAAAAAAATGCATTATTTGTATGAAGTAGTATAGTAAATAATATAGTAATATAGTAATCTGTGTTATTCAAGCATTCAATGAAATATCAATACTTTGATTATAAACAGTTTTCCTAATATTTGTTATTATATTGTAATTGTATTGTATTGACATATCATTTGAGCTCATAAAATTACTAAAAATATGAATTCAAACCACAACCTCACATAATTCATTCTATTTTTTCATTTTCGTTTTAAAAGATGCATTTATTATAATAATGTTTATACGTTCCGACTGTACTAAAACGTCTCACCGCAAATGTCATAATAAATTCATACTATAGCGAAGCAACTACGGATATTAACCAGTGACGGTGTGTTTACGAAGGGGAGGTGCTGGTGGTTTCTCTCCCAGAGATTGATGATTTAGTAAATAAAAACAAAAAGTTTAATTTTATTTTATAATTTGACTATATTTATACAAATAAATATTAAAATATATAACGTAATATATTTTTTACGCCCCTTCCCCCTCAAAAAAATAAGTTTTAAATATGTCACTGATATCAGCTATAGATATTCAATTCGTGACTGGACTCGTTCTCGATTTAACTGAAGTTGAAATGGTTATGAACGGAACAGAATCAAACGAAGCAGCCGTAGAGAAGTATAATTTCACGCTGGAACTTATACTGTACTTCATAAATTCATAATGTTTTAAGTCTTAAATTCTAAGTTTTATGTACAGCGTATGTGCGGCCCCAACGTCCAACACGCAACAACACCAGCGTGCCGGTTGATAATACGATATTACGATTAATAATGACAGTTTTAAATTTTTAGAAAAAATTAAATGAATTGCCAATGCTATTCATTCATCATTCAATATCAGTAGATGTAGATGCAAAGCAAGTTTTGGACAAATTATTTACAAATAAACGTCGAGTGGATAATACTTCTTATTATATATAATAAACTAATTACTAATAACTAATAACTAGGGTTAGGATTTCTATGCATTTTCATGCTTTTTCCATGAGTCCAAATTGATTGGTTGTAAGATATGTCCATGATTTGGCTTGTTCTCAATTAAATATAACAATTTTTCTTTAAATACAAAATCATTTTCGATATTTAATGATTTTGACGAATTTTGACAAAAGTTGCTGCTGCTGCTGCAAAAATAATTAAAATTAAAAAAAATAATGCAATTTCTGAATAGTCTGAATGAGACAGGCAACAAATAGGTAATATTAATTTTGTTAATTTGTTATTACTCTATATACTACCTACAATGAAGTGGACCGTTACGATTAAGAAAAAAAAAGAGTTGTCCAAAAACTATATATATTTTTTTAATATAGTTAATATAATATTCAAGCTAATTCAGTTCATCGGGTTTTTTTATTTAGTCTTAAACATTGATTATAGAATAGACTATTCTATAATCAATGGTCGTAACGGTACCGTTAGTATAATTGTACTATATGTGTTTTTATTTTTTTGCAATTTTAGATGAATTTTTCCCATAAATCCTAAAAAAGTGATTTAAAAGTAAATAAATATATATTATTTTTTATTTTTATAGGTACTGTATTTTAAAGAGGTACACACATTTCCAAATCAATAATAGCTTTGTAAGTTATTCGTTATTTGTACTTAGTTTGCAATAAATACGAGTATATACTATACAATTATGGATGTAAACTGTAAAGCATTAAATTAAATTATTTGTTTTTCTTTATTAGTATGTATGAATTGGATGATTTTACAATAATGCAAAATACTAAATAAAAAACTGGGCTTTATTAAATTAAGTATATCTGCTATACCTAATAGTAATTCTTTAGTTTGTGATACTCTAATCTTAAGTTTTAACACATCGAATACATTTGTATTGATTTGGAATATTTGATTCATCTTCAATAAGTATACATTAAGAAGACGTTAAAATACATATAAATATAATTAATACATTATTATACTATAAAAATAGTTATCATATACTGGACAACTTATTAGGTACTTTCATATTATTATAATCAAAAACTTCAATATATTTTATTAAATTTTTTAAGCCCCCATCAGCGGGGTTAAAATATTTATCACTAACCCGTGTAGTAGATAATTTGTAATTTTGATCACCAACCACCTGCTATCACTCAATAATAATTTCATAAATATCTAATTTAGTATACTTGTTTAGCCATTTATATTTCAAACCATAATTTTTATTAGGCTTATAGTCTATTGGCCCATTGCTTATATATATATGTATATACATTTTGTACATGTCTGTTAACCATAGACATATAATATTATTATGTCTATGCTGTTAACAGAACTCACCCACCTGCCATCGCCATTGAGTAATTATTGCGTATTTAGGAATTAAGAGCACTAGTTGGTAAGCGTTGTCCTATTATTCTGTCGAAATAAATAAAAATATGGTATAGGTATGCGTTAATTCGTTAAAAGAAACAATAATATTTTGTTGTGTGCGGATAAACAGTAATCGTATTGTTGTACTCGCAGAACAAACATAATGACTCGTGTAAATATGAAAATAAAGTTTTTATGGTTTATTTTAGTTGCGGTTCAGAGTGGCTAATTTAGAAAATGTTAGATTTTAGAAGCAATGAGGAAAAAAATAATGTCATTATTGAACGTGGTTCAAAATTGAAAAAAAAGACATTCCAGGCTTCATTACCCCCATTAAATAGGTATTTGAGCTCAGCTAAAGTTGCACATATAGGTAAATGGTGTGTTCTAGACGTTCTAGCATATAACATAAGTACCTATATAAAAAAACCCGATTCTTCAATAGTTTAATACCTAAAACAGTTTTTATTCTTTGCACATATTATTTTTTTTATTCATAGTAAATATTATCTATGGATATTATTTTGATTAAGTATTTTTCAATTATGTATCACATGAAAAAAAATTAAAACCAATTGAATTTAATAGTGAATTTTTAACTATGACGTGGCCTAATAAATTAGGATTTAGGTTATGACATTATTATTGTACGAATTATATTATATTAATATCGAGGTTTTTCGTAGAGACCAATATTATTATTGTCTGTTTATTGTAGTATATATAGGTTTTGTGTTGTACAATATACAGGGGAAAACCGAAAGGGTATTACTAATTACTATTTTTATGGAGTGCAAACTGGAAATACTGGAATATTAATTTTTACAACGCACTACAATGGTACGAATAGTAAGAAAGGATTGAAACGTGAAGTAAGTTAGGTGCCTATAGTGGAGTCGGTAGACAGTGTCGAACCGTGTGGGGGTCGTTGAGTAGTGTGATACTCCGTACTCGGCAGAAATATTATAATTCGGTAAGTTTGTTTGACATTTCTAAATCTAATAGTAAATTTTAAAGACTTCCTTTCCCCGGGGGAGGGGGGGGGGGGCTTCACATTATTTTTTTTAAGATAAATTATTGATAATATTACGACGCGTCACGGTGACGTTAAAATCCTACTTATCATCATGGTCAATATATATTAATATAATATTAACTGCGCGTCTTCCATACCAAGTTATAGCCTATTATATTAGGTTGCAAGTGCCAACATAATTAGAAATAGATATTCGTGCATATTATTATTATAGGATCTAATAAAGTATGCTATTTTTTTTCTAAAACTGTTGTTAAACTTCTTTTTCTATATAGCTTTTAATGACGTGTATACTATATAAATGGACTAGGTTATTAGACTGTTTTTTTCTAACAATGCTGGTCCCCGGATCACCTTCTCTGCCAAGTGCTAACAGACCATTTCTTTGTAGGTGTAGGGTGTAGGTGTACCTATATTGTTTACCAATTGACATTGACAATATTATCTCATTATCATGTAATGTTTCATATTTACGCCTATTGTACAACACACGATGGAGACTTAAATCACGATTTAAAATAAATGAATATTGACCCTATAGAGTATTAGAGTAATATTTTATTTCTTAATGATTGCAGATACCGACCATTACCAGATCCTTTTAGCTGCGCGCGAAAATAATATTATGTAAACAACGTGGTCAAGACTTGGCGGATAGATGGCGCTGGTGCGAGCTATGAAAAACATATGATCGACGGTGGCAGTCGTTGCCATCCGTCCGATATTGTTATTTGTTGTCAAGTGTTATTGTTTTGCCCCGTCGGCGACGTCGACTTTCGCGTAGGGATCTAAATAGCAATAAAATTTATTTAATATAGGTATTATACTTATTATATATTTTTTATACATATTTATATGTACGTCGCATTATGATATGTACCGGTGAAATGTGAACTTGTCTGTATATTTATGCTTTAGTCGCAAAATCGCACGTCGTCGGTTGTTAGGAAAAAATTTCTCATTTTTTAATTTTCACATTCGTTTTCCTTCTATTTTATATCATCTAGAGGGAATCGTCAAATTATTTTTTTTTTATTCAATTATCAAATTATCAACAAATATATAGTGTTGCACTTTGTTTATTCTTCTTGTGTTAAGAAATCGTCAGAAGATGCACTTTACGCTGCTTAACGTGTAGATGATCCACTGACGCTACTGCAGGTATTACACTTACTTACATGATAATTGGTCTCACTAACTTGTTATCTGTGGTCAATATTGTCAGGCTTATTTTTTACATTCTCATGTTTGTTCATTGTGAATCAATGTACACATTTGTATGTACACACAAATATTCATTCAGACACACATTTGTCAACAATACGATTAATGGTTGTAGTCATATTGATTTTACTTCTCATTGTTATTACATTTTATTATAGGTACATTATCATATTATTAGTAGGTGTATACATATTTAGTTTGATTGATCTATATCTATAACAAGTTGTGATGTATTGTGTATGAAATGTCTGATGATTGTTCGAATTACTTTGGTTTTATTAACATAATTACTCATGTACAGGGCCAAAATGTCATTCATGGTGAAGAAGAAACGATATAAGTTTACTGTTAATCTCTGTCTAGAAGATTTAACAGCCGTCCCATTTGTCAATGCTGTATTGTTTGCTAAAGTTCGTTTACTGGATGGCGGCAATTTTAGTGATACTTCATCCAGGTAAGAGTTTTTTTTTTAAACTTCAAACATTTATTTTTTGATTAGTAATATAATGTGCATAGTGTGTACATGTGTACATGGTTATAATATGGTTATATGGATAATGGATAAATATGTTAATATATGTGTTTTATGATTTGATGTATATTCTTTATACTAAATTAACCATTAATGTTTGATTTGGGAAAAATGTACTATGTTGTTATAAATTATAACATCTTAATATATACTTTTGGTATAGAAATTTGAACAGTGACTTCCAGTTTTTTTTTAAGATAAATTGCTATGATTACTGATTATCTTATTTGGTTAATATGTGTAAGGTAGTATTTTTTTCCTCTTGGAACCTTTCAAATAGTGATTAGAATAATGAATATAATATAATTTTAAACGCAAAAACTAGTATTCTTATTATTAATATCTGTTCATGGTTATGGATACAATATGTAGTGTTAAAAATTATTCTTGATTAGGTTATATATTGACTTTTTTTATTATTTATTTTAATACTTGCAGATTTCTATACATTTTTTTCTAAGTTATCATTGCAGCTATTTATATCCTGTTTTTATCAAAGTTTTATTCATAATTTAATTTATAACTTCCATAAACCACAAAGTTTAGTGTGTGTTTAACTTAAAGAATGATTCTATTATTTTTAATATCTATGACAAAGTTTAGTCACTAATTACAACTATTAAGGTATTGTTAGTAAGTAATAACACTAATAACCAATAGCTAACAATATTATTTATTTATTTTATTAATTATAATTTCTTTATTATTAGCTTCAATTTAATAAATAAATAGTGTACATTTAATGTTGTATTAAAAACTTAAAAGTTTAACGGTATTACTTTTTGTAAGTTCCTAATATTTATGAATTAGTAAAATAAAAATTTTTTCTGTAAGTTTATTAAAACTATACTATACTGTCATTTAATACATCATAGCTTATAAAATTATGACTATATAGATATTTATTTAAAAAGTTTTTTTTCAAGTGCCCGGGACTATATTATTTAAATGACCCAAAAGTCTATATATATATAAATTTATTTAACAATTATATATATTTTACATAACAGATATACACTAATTTTTAAATAAAGATATTAATATAGCATACATTTATTAACAATAAATATTTAAAATAAATGGTTTAAAAATATAATGGTTGAAAATATTTTAAATGATAAAATATTATTAAAGCGAAGATTTAAATTATTGGCCAAATGGCTAATTGGCTTATAATAGAGTTATAATTATAAATAAGTAATAATATAATATCTATTAAAATGTTTATTAATTTATTATTATTATATAATACATTATTTAAAGAGTAATCAATAGGTTTAATAATAATATGTAATATTATAATTCACCATGTCAATAGATGATAATGACCTTATAAAAAAGATACCTATATATAAAACAGTAGCAGATAATTCATATTATAAAGATGTATTATAAGATTTTTGATGTCTTATTTAAGTATTTATAGAAAAATATCAGCTATTAAACATTAATAAAATTAATTATTGTAATAGCATTAATAATAATTAATTTCAGATTTATTACAAATTAGTTTATTAAGTTTTAAATTATTAAGTGTTTGGAAATTTAAACTTAAAAACATTTATATAATTTACGAATATTATTATTAATTTTAATCTCGATTTTAATGTTTATAATTTGTACACTGCCGTGAAGAATGAAATTTGTGATCTGTGATCACTCTTTTTAATATCAGTCATTTGGATTATAGTTTGGTACTTTCCCATGTAATGATTAAAGTTAGGTATGCAAATAATTTCAAGTATAAATATAAGAATATTTCTTTTTTAATATGTTTTTCAAAATATAGTAATTATTTATATATTTATATCATTAGTACCTAACCTTTAAGGTCTGTGAATGATTTAGTTTTTGCAACTATCATGATGTCTTTAATATAATGGTATGAATAGTTAAGAAGACATGGTACTTGCATATGTTGTCTAGGTCTTATTACGTACATTCAACAAAATCCATTTTATGTTGTTAATTTACCTATTATCAAATTTAAAGGTAAGAATATTATCTAGATTCATGATGATACATTATGTTTTCGTAGGTTAGATAATAGGTAAATTGATTCCGCTGAATGCAAATTTGCTATGTTTTATATTAGTAAGATGGATAAAATATATACTGGTATGTAATTTATTGGATATTTTATATTATTATAAAACTCAATAAATTTATGTTCAAGGTTATGCAAACAAAATGTTTTGTATTAGGCTATAAATAATTGAATTTAAAAATAATATGTCAGCTCATCTGAATTAATGACATCTGCAAAATTGATATTCATATTTACGTTTATGTTTCAAATCCATTATAAATCTACAATTTTTTTGATTATTGTAAAAGAAAAAGAACATTTATTTCAATTGTATAATCTTAAAATAAGTTGCAAAATGTAATACTGTTGATGGTTGATAAATTAAAATAATCTATATCAATATCTCTAGCAATAACTTAAAAATTCTTATTAAAGATCAGTTTACATTATATTTGTTTGAAATTCTTGTATCAAAAAGGGGATAGGTGAGACATTTTTTTGGGCTCAAAAAAGCGACAATAATAATAAAAATACAAAATCAAAAGTAATTGTTAACCCAAATCTACGTTTTGCCAAAAATTGGAAACTAAAATTAAAATAAATATATGTTATAATACTAATACTAAATTAACTTTAAATTAATTCATATACTTAATATTAGTATTTTTTTTATATACATTTTGTTTTTTTACTTTGAGTTTAATCTTCTTTAAAAAATTTAACGCTTATGAATTCTTTATCAATATGTACATTGTATAGAATCTTATTTTATTATATTATATAATGTTCTGATAAACAAAATATAATAAATATGTTTTATTTATTTTTTTTGTTATTCTTGTACTATTGGCATGCCTATATCAATTTCTTTTGCTATTTAAAAACAAATAACATTTTTGGTAGAAATAGTTGTTCTAGAAACAACATATGAATGAATTATGAAAATATAGGACCAATTTTATTTTTTATCGCAGATATATTATTTATTTTGATACATTTAAAGATGTTTTCTGATGCCTAGAATGTTTTTTAAATTGTGTTCATTATTATGCCTGACTCACACTGAATTACATCATTACATCTTGGTGGTCATTAGACAAATAATTTTATCATTTACATTATCTTGTATCATTATAAACGTAGCTATTTAGAAATCTTGTATTTATCATTAGGTTTGTCTTTTTTTTTCATTTTAAACCACTGACATGGGAAGATGTGTTAGTTTTACATGCATAATTTTTTTTGTTATTATATCTCTAGTAATGACTATTTCGTGATTATTTATTTGTATCATACACAAATTGTATATATAGTTGGATAATTTGTATTAATACATAATATATGTTTCAAAAAGAGGTACATACATATTTAATGTTAGGTAGGATATGAATTATATAACAGTGTTATTATAGCTATTTTTAACCAGTATGAATTTGATGAATGTTATTTACTTTTTTGTATAGTTTCACAGAAGTGATAATTAATTAATGATTTTTTTTATTAAGTAACGGAATTACTAATTTTAGTATAATTATTATAGTAAGTAATCATACTCAGAACAAAAGTCTATAGCCAAAATAGAAATTTGATTATAAAAGTCTAATTTTATAATTATATTCCGTTTTATATTATAATATTAATTCTATTTTTCGAAACTTTCTTTGGTTAAAACCATTTTCCATGTGTAACAAATATTAAATGTAGAATTTACTTTTATTATATGTATAATTTACTACTAAAGTGATAATAATAATTCCATACGTTTTTAATTTGTATGAACATACACAAAAACTATTAGTGACGGGAAATTAGTTGCTACGTAAATTGTCTAAACAAAGAATGTGTGGCAAATGTTTTTGAACTTCACTGAGCTCTGTTTGTATCTGTGTGTATGGAAATAATTTCAAAAGTGCGTTTAATTAAGTCGTTAAGTAGCAAACAATAATGTATGTTACGCACGCGTTACATATAGATATAAGTCATACATATATATTAACAAGTACCATGGGAGTATGAGACAATTATTAGTCTATCTAAATGTGGTTTTTATGGTTATAATTTTTTATAACAGTACTAAACGATTTTTTTCTTCAAATTATTATATTGTGCCTGACGTAAACGAATAATATTAACTATATTTGGTAATGATATCATAATATATAGATTTTAATATTAACAATTTTTAATTAGTGAGAGTATCGAATTAAAAATTTTGTTTTAAGACGAATACCTACAAATAATAAATCCCCTTGAGAATATTATAAAAACAGTTTTTTATTATTTACTGTAATTAATCAACCATCATTAATAATTATATTCAATATGTATGTATATTCCAATTTCTGTAATGTTTTTGTTGAACTGTGCCTTGGTGGTATGTTTTCATTCAAACTGTACTATAATATGTACATATATAAGTAATATATTAGGTTTGTCTGTCAGTCTGAAAACAACAAATATAAAAATATCAGGTGTATATTTTTCATTGTATTGATTTTCCGTGAAAAACTTGACTTTGTCGTGAAAAACGTATTTATTTAATTAATTAAATAATATATAACTCATGACTGCCACGTGTTATAAGTAAAGCTAAATATATAATATGTATAATATGGATTAATGACTAAAATGTAGCTTTTTATTAAAAGCTATCTACGACATCTAAGGCCATTGGACGTAACTTTGGTGTAAAGTTGTTTATTATATACACAGTTGTCCACTTATATTATATCGATGTACTATTGATGTACTTACATAGATAACAGTGTTAAATACAATACGTATATACGATATTAATTAAGTTTTAATAACAGCAGACTGTGTTATCGTCCTTATATTATATTTATTATTAAACAGGTATACAAAAACAATATTTGGATATAATTTATACATTTTGAGTTCCAATGAAATTATATAATGTAATTTAGATTTTTCTTTAATATAAATTATTTACGTAGCAGTGGACTAGTGTTCCATAGGTATATTTGAAATGTTTATTCGCATGCAAACTAGCAGTATTTTTTTCACACGACAGCTGTGTTTAAATTAAAATACGTAAATGGGGATTAATGGCGTTTCATTTTTATGCGAGTAATAATGGTCTTCGTGCCGTACTGTCGATTCGATTGAAATTTACTCGCGGAGGAAACGCGCAATTTAAATATACCCGCGCAATACAGCTGTATGATATTTACACATAACGTCTAAAATCTAGGCCACGCGCTAGTCATGGATCATAATTATTATAAACGAATTACTATAGAGTCAGAAAAAACTACCATTGCCATCACTACCTCATATTCCCAATTCAATTGTACCCAACCGACCGACATTCCAGTTCTACTATATAAGAAACTATACGCGCGTCGCACGATTAATATACAATATTATATCTACGAGGAATTTAATTTCAATTAATAACAATATTAACGAATCTCTTTCCTATATTGTCAAAACGGTTTTGTGGTTATTGCTTGTGTATGTAAATTGTTTTACAATCATACTCGTACGAAATAATATTTTTACCTAATGCACACGATTATGACGGGGTAGGATGAGGTGAGGTTCGGCAGGTGGACGCCGACGTGTTTATATCTTGCAGTTCTATTATGTGAGCGCTAGTCTTGTAAATATTTTACATAATAAATACATGATATTTATATGTTTAGTGTGTATGTATTATGCTCAGAAGCAGACTAATATGCTCCACTTTTAAAAACAATTTATGTTTCGTAAAATCCATCGGAAGCGTTAATTTTTAAACCGTATTTATTGGTAGATAATAATATACTTATGTATGTAGATATATTATAGTACTGTATGTGCTACACACGCGTGTTCAACTAGATAATTTTTAATTTTTGTTGTTACCATTAAACAATTATGTTTGTTGTTACTTTAGTTACTATATAAACATATTATTTAGAGTAGTTTCTTGTCTTTTTTTGAAGAATGTTGATTTATTTTTAACATTTAATTTCCAAAATTATAATAAAATACCTATCTATTTAAAATTATATTTAAACAATAATATACTGGATAAAAAAGTTTTCACTTCAAAATAATTACCTTACATTTATAAAATAACATTTAGTATACAAATATAATATATCCACATGGTGGGTAGATTATATGTATAATATTAATATAGTATTTAGACGGTGGTGATGCGGCGTTTGTACACATAAATAATCTGTTTCAGTATTAGTTCAGATCAGATCCAATCCTCATTGTTTTAAAAACAATTTTGAAACATATTTTTATTTTATTCTATAAGTTTCTCAAAGAAATTTATTGCATTGTTTACAGGGCGTAAAAATGGATTTAGGATTGTTAAAACACTTTATTGTTAAAAATTTTTTACTAATTTTATTTTATTTTTGTACTGTGTTAAGTTGTTTAAAATGATCCCTGCAAAACTAACTCTCATCAGAATATCCAACCGATATTCCATGACATGGTACGCAACGGTCGCCAGTACAAACTACAGGCACCGCAGCGACCAGTCTACATTTTATCAATCACCATTACGGGCAACGACGACCCGACTAGTCAACTTTCCCATCTCGCCGCAAAGGCGTAGGGCGGGACGCGAAGACAAGTCGGTCCGAACAAGTACCCGCCGCCAGGCATCGTTCGCTTTTGTACGAATCGTCGTACCGATCGGAACCGTCGTACCGATCGGAACCGTCGTACCGATCGGAACCGTCGTTTTCGTCACCACGGTTTTTTTTTACTCATGTAAAACACCAATCACGTTATTACATTTCACTTATTGCTTTTTTCCCCTCCTGTGTATTGCATCTTCCGCAACTACATACCAACTGATACTTATCAGTATCGATAACTTGATTCACTATGTTATATCGCGTGTACTTGTAACGTACAAATATCATAGGTCACGTCACGTGCAATTGTAACATATCGACCAACAGTTGTCGGGTAAATTAATAAATCACTCAAATTATACTAACAATCGCCAAGTGCTGTGTCAGTTCTATTTTTTTTAACTCCTCAATACCTATCACCACCTGATCGGCTCACTGCGGACCAAGCCCAGACCGAAACCGCCGTGATCGCATCATCGAGTTAATCTAAAATCCTTTCTAACATACAAGGACTGATAATTTGAAATGCAGCGCATATCCTTGTTTTTTAACCATCTAATTCTTACGTTATGAAAAATTATCATTTGGATTTTTTACTTAATTGAAATGTTTTGGCACTAATGATAATCCGCGAACAGTAGTGTTTGATCTCTAAATCTTCGAAATGTGAATTTTAACCGTTGAGTATTATCTACTCGTCTGAATCGTTTAATTATAACCGCAGACGTCCAGTTTCATAATGTGGCGCTTGTAGAGAATTCTTACATCTAATGATCTGTCACTTAATCACTGGCTTCCCAGATTATTTGACATAACTTCATTTGACTTCTTATGTATAGTTATGTGTAAGGATGTGTGTTCAAATCACCAATACCTTAGAATGTGGATGCATTTCGAGCTGTCTCCTTGTATGATGAGAGAGTTTTGGATATTATGAGAGCTAATTGTGGGGGTATATTGAACAATTGGGGGGGGGGGTATTTATCCCTTTAATCCTCCGCCCCTAATTACGCCCCCGCGAGTAAACCCTTCAAAATATTGTTTTACTGCTCTGCTTTCCTAAATTTTAAATATTTATAACTCGTACACTACTATAGCCCGAATTTCGATTTTTATATATTAAAATACTTTGATAAATATTATATTTTAGAATATGAAATTTAAAACATATGTTGTAATTTAAAAATGTAAAATCTTAAAAAATTATAACGATAAAAATAGAATTTTTTTTGAAAGAATGTTGTTCTATTTTGACAGAAGATCATATAAAAAAAATATTTTCAAAAACGTTTATATATTTTTAAATAATGAATTTTGTTTGATAAAAGAATCATCCTGTATTATACTATAATAGTAGTGGTAGTGTATAAACGTATTGCAACATGAATGGCTCATGTCATAGCTGCGGTTTTATTCACTTACTCACAAAAAAAACGCGTACATATATGAAATATATTGTTATTTTTCTCAGATTTTAATATTTAAATATATTTTTTAAATAATTTACGAATATTAAATGTTTCCCCATAATACTAATTATTTTAACTACCTATATTCTATTCAAATAATAATATATCGATAATACTTTTACAAGATTATTTGGAGCTTAGTAAAACCTAATCTACAGGTGGATTCAAAATTTATGTTACAGTCATTTTATCATATACTGTATATTCAAAACAGAGAAAAATGTATAGTATGAATATTATTTTATTCAGATATAATTTACAATTAAATAAAAACATTGGTAAATTTTATATTTATACATTATTTTATGTGGTAGAGGGTTTGGGGGTCAACTTTAAAAATATATATGGGAAATTCTCCAAAATAAAGTGTTGCATTAATTAATGTTCAAACATTAAAATCTATAAAAAAAAATGTTTAACTTTAAGTTTGCAAAAGTTCACATTTGAATTTTTAAAATTGACCCCAACTCCTCTCCTATAATGTATCTAAATAAATATCTAATAAAAAAATATTTATAGTTGTTTTTAAATAAAAAACCTGTGTTACACATTTTTCTCTATGTTTTGAATTTTTATATAATAAAATGGATAGGTTTAACATACATTTTAAATTACTCTGTATACTAGTGATGTTATTATGATTCATTTTTTTGACTCCGTGTTGCACTTATTGGTGTACAGTCACTCACCACACAAGGTATTTATTATTGGCCACTCCCGATTTATAGCTTATTTAGTCGATGTGTATTTTTATGGTATAAGTACCGCGTGTGCACTAGTCCATTTCGACTTTATCTGTTCTTAAAGCAAGTATATTATAATTTATATTATATACATTTGTATTATGTATATATTTAGAGGTACTGAAGTAAAGGTAAACCTATAAGTAATATAAAAGTAGACGCAACTACGAAACTATTATAATAAACTCTCTGGTTTGATGGTGTGTGTACCTAATATGTAATATAAAGAACGTAGATAGTTTAATTGATATTGTACCCGAAACTCGGAAATTGCATGTATTGATTATACTTTAAAATAATGTTAAATGTTTACGTTTAAATTGTATAGATACGTGCGCGCGTCATCGGCGCATGCAGAAGTAATACCTAGTCTAAATATCCATGCAATTTATTTTATTATAAAGCTTTAATAATAATAATGATTATAATAATTAATTATTTTTGTAAGATAATATAACAGTTTTTTTTAGTTGAAAAAAATATTTCTTAAAAAGTATGCTTTTCATGCACGTATGAAATATTTCTTTGGGATTTTCTTTTTTTTCCATTTTTAAGTAAACACATGCATATATCATGTATAATATCCATATATTTTAATGCTATTATCTTTTATGACACGAATTTAATTTTAGAACAACATTACTATGAATATCGCATCAATAATAAATTATAATAATAATAATTATTATTTTATGTTAGATTATAGGTACGTTAAACACACCAGAGTTTTGTAAATAGCTATGATTTTCGTTAAATTATGAAAAAATTTACGTGACAAATTTAATGTCTAGTGCTTATGTTCTATGTAAACATAATAAAAGCATATTATTAGTAATTACCTTACCTGCAGATAATGTGTGTGATACGTAGTACGTACAAATAACTATTTCCTTTCGTCGCGAGAACGAAGTCGTAATACCTTCTAATACTATGTACCTACGTGTTAAAATACCGTAGGTCATTAAATTATTTAATGTATTATCGGGTTCATAACTATTTGAAAATTTTTATTTTTATCTATAGTCTAGCTGTGTCTGTTTAATTATTTTTTATCATTGTTACAAGTGCAATTTAGTTAAAACCTAAACATGGTATACATTTTTAAATGATATTTTATCATTATTTATTATCAAAAATTCATTTTTCAATTGAACTGTGGAGGAACTTAAATATTACAGAAAATGGATAGATTTAAGATTATTATGAAATTATTGATTTTATTATTCAAACAACATATTTAAATGTATTGCTTTTTAATAGTAACAATTGATTTTTAAATACTACCAACTTACAGCGTTTATAATACAACTATACATAATATATATGAATTTCCGCCCTTCAATTTCCATTTTAATCAATACGAGTCAAACGATTCTACCGCTTAGTCTATAACGGATATTTTAAGTCGTTTTAGCGTTGAAATTTGTAGTTTATTATATATAATTATATTATTAATATTTTACGTTTTCACTTGACGTGTATATAGAAGATGAGATAAACGCACCGAGGATACTAAGATTTTCTGTAGAACAATGATTTTTATTTGTCATAAATACTGTACAGGGTATCAACTATCAGTTATAAAACAAACAAGATAATACATTTTATAGGTACCCATAGGTATAATATGAGCTTCGTAACGATGATATTATCATGAATAACATTTCTATAGCTTATAATTTTATACACATTATAATATATTATTATTATTTTTAATATTTAGTTTTAAATCTGAACCTTGGATGGATGTGTTGCTTTCACATATGGCATCGAATAACTTAATCCTTTTACTCTGATGTTTTATTCAGTTTGTTTGTGGTGGTAGTATAGTATATTATAGTTTAGCAGTTTAGTTCGAAACAATACCACACTTAACACAGTAATCATTTAAATTGTCCTTGATGATGACGCGGTAGGTTGGTTTTGTTTTTTATATACTTGGTATCAGACGAAAAAAAATTAATATATAATAATATAATTTGTAAAAACGACATTGACCACACCGTGTATAATTAGATGTATAATACCAATACTAGTTTTATGTTTACGATTTACTTGTACTAAAATTTATTAATAATACTACTTTTATTGTAGCATATACTTATATTTTGCAGATATATGGCGTGTAACCTACACGCTTGTAACCTAACTAGAACGAATACATTTGTAACGCTTTAGGGGGGAAATAAATTCGTACAAACAAAAATCTCATGCAATGTAGTGTACCTATTCTTGAGTGCTGGACACAAAAGTATATTATTATATTTGTGGATATCCTTAATAACGGGGACTTAACCACCGTGGTGATTTTTCCCAATAACATGATCATAATGCTGTATTATTGTTTAAACTGATTTTCATTGTAAGGATTCATAATTCGATTTATATCCGGGTGGGTTCAATAATATTTGTAATATAGGTTTAACCATTTATAACGAGATAATAATGTAGGTATATTATTAATTTAATGTAAATATACTGTGGCAATAAAGACTTACACAGTGGACGTAATTTAACACGACTATTATAATATATAATATTATATATATTTTATAATATGCTGGAAGTATAATAAATAATAATTAATATAATTTATGAAAAATTGGTGAACGCGGATTATGATTGGTAATTATTTAATCAGTTTGTGTCGTTTAAAAAATAGTACACCGAGAAGTTTAAAAATTATTGTTGGTGCTTTACTGCACTTATGCTTATTTAAAGGCTCAAGTGTACGCGAATGACAAAATCAATGTGTTCTGTTTAATTGAACTCACTATTTTTGTGTACAAAACTTTGGGATGAGATTTATTCATTTTTTTATTAGTATAATTTTTTCAGTAACTTGTTAGAATGACCAATAATTTAACTATCTTTTAAAACAGTCTTATTTTCCAAAATTGAAATTTATTAGATATTGTTTTCGGGCGGAAAATTTGAAATATGTCTTAATTATATTATTGCGTTGTCGAGTTGGGTTTCCGTTTAATAAATATTTGCTTCAACGAACACTGAACAAGTGAATCCTAATATTATTATATAAATTCATTTAAACAGTTAATCTAATTAGTAATTATAATCGTCTCTCAAATGAAAACTTATGCGTTTTGTTATTTGTTCGTTCCTCACGTACTTACATTGTGTTGTCATGCAAATTATTTAAAATACTTATTGCGTTTGAGTATATTTACAGAAAATCTGAATCGATGCTGTTATAAAACAAATCTGATAGTCAATAATAGAGCGTATTATTGTGTAAATTAAATTTATCATATGTTTCTGATGATTGTCTAAGTATGCTATTTCATACATTTTTCGATTGTATATAATGTATACGACGAATATACTTATTATCTTTCATCGACTTTTACAATATTTAAATCTATATACTTATCATGTTGTAATAACGGTTTATAGTGTTTGAATAAGCTGTCGTTTTAATTTAATGCATTGAAAAAAAAATTGGAAACCGTCCAAACTGTCGAAATCCTTCCATAGTAAACAGTTTTTTCTCGGCAAACGGTAGCCATTTTCGTTGGCGCTAAATTCCTTTCATCGTCTCCTCAACTAAAGTGTACTGCACGTAAATATACGCATGTGCTGCTGAGGAGCCAACAAACGAGAAACATGTGTCTACGCCGTATTTGTGTAGTTTTGCGGAATGTCTGCCGGAAAGTATATGGTAGTGTACTGTCAAACACGTTTCAAGTGACTGATTTGGAGGAAAGAAGTGTGTATTTATAGTAGATGCTGTAGAATATTATGTAAGGCACGCGTAGTATATTGATGGACCTGCAGCTAAAAAGAAAACTAGATAGAAAGATAGCTTGGTGTATAGGTAATATAATATATAGACGTATTCATTTTTCATAATTTATAACTATGATAAGTATACATACCTTTTTAGTTGTTTAGTTTTTTCTCTCATATTCATCCAATATTTACGACGATAGAATTATATAGCTATGACTTTATTGTTTGATATGTATAATATTCATGTCTCATGGCATATTTATGTATTACTCGTATAGTCGTATATTGAGTCGTGTGCATCTGTACCTATATTATATAGTATTTTTCGGGAGAATTTATTTTAATCAATATAAATACATTATTATAAATATATATATAGACATATACATTATATATAAACATATACATATAATTGTTTAGGTGAAATTGAAGTCGTAAATAACATAAACATTTATAGTGATGATTGCAAAGTCAATGATCCAATTCTCTTGCCAAATGTCTGTTTTAAAGTTTTCGCACTATCATTGTACAATGCAATATAGTATAGTCTAATTGCCAAGTATTTAAAGTTTACGATGTTTTAAAATTATAAAAGAACAGAAACATAATAGTAATAACGTACTTAATTTTTTTATGGCGTTTATAATACTCTACTTATTTATAATAATATAGGTATTTATATTATAAATACTTAATATATACCTAAATTATTTTTTATTCTAACCCCGGTATGCGTTGGTTACAGAGAGGAGGTTCGAGATCACACTGTTCGGTGGGGTGCTAAATTCGAGTTCGTCTGTAAGATGAGCGCCAACGCATCCACTGGAATATTGGATCCGTGTAACCTTCGGATATCTGTTCGCAAAGTATAAAATACTCGTAGATGCCGAAATACCGTCTTGGCAATATTAAAATTATTTTAATTGTTTGTATCGTATAGGAACTGAAAGGCGGTCGCAGCTTTCAAAAACTCGGTTTCACCGACGTTAATTTGGCTGAACTGGCTGGAGCTGGGTTGAGTTCTAGGCGCTGCCTGTTGGAAGGGTACGACACCCGGCACCACCGACAGGACAACTCGATGCTCAGGATATCCGTGTCTATGAACATGTTAGCCGGAGACATATTGTTCAAAGTGTAAGTATATATTACTTTTATTATTTTAAGTCTACATGTATACCTAGTGAATTTCACAATATATTTTGGAAGTACTTAATCAATTTATCAGTCATACAATTTACCTTGTTTTCGATTATGTTGTACGAATACAGGTTTGAATTTTTGATCGTCTACGTATTTATTTTATCTTATACTATTAAAATGATACATTGGATTTTTCACAGGCCAACGTCCGCCTTAAATCAAAAACCCACTACCAATGGCGATATTCCGCAACGTGAAGATACCGAATACCCTAGCAGCGGATTCGGGAGTTTGCCGAATACACGATCGTTGTTTCCATCAGGTATGCATACACTTCAGGTATTTGATTTATACTATAAATAGGGTTACCATACGTCCGGATTAGTGTCCGGATTTGAGAAATGTTCGGATTTTACAAAGTTAACCGTTTAACATGATTCAAAAAGTTATGTCAGGTGACAGATTTTCGTGTTCACTCAGTATAAATGTATAATATGTAATTTATATTTTTGTTCATATTTTTTCCCGGAACGTCATGATAGGTACCCATTATTATCGAAAAAAAAAAATCGTTAAAATAACACATTTTATAACATATTTAACCTAATAACTCTTTTGTAGAATTTTATTCAAAGATCTAAATAAAATATTAAAATTGTTTTACTGAAATAACAATATTGATTATTTTCAATCCCCCCCCCCCCAAAACGGAACTGATGTCTGGATGTCTAAAAACATTATGGTAACCCTAACTTAACTATAATGTACAATACTTATATCTATATAAACGATCTAGATACGTATATATTACAGTTATTTTTTAAAAAGGAATTCAAATGAGTTGCTACCAAGTTAGGTCTCTTTCTATAATGTAACATAATTATTTAATTTGAATTATTTTTCAAATTACGAAAAACTTGTTACAATATATGATTTATGATAATGTAGACATTTACACATTCAAAATGTCTCAGTGGGAGGAAACTGATTTTGTAATACAGTTGTTTTTCGACATATTTTTTGTTGTTTTAAAATAATGATGCGTAATTCTGTAATTCTTGTATAACGATTAAGCAACGTGGGTATAATTAAATCGATTTTGTGTTTTTTTCCACTTTTGAATGTTTAATTTGTGTACTTAAATAATATTATTCAAACCTGTACATTATATATACAGAGTTAAATTCGACTCGTTGACCTACATCTAGAATGCTCTTTAGATTCTATAGTTATTTTGTACTATATTCAAATCTTGATCGCTTCTTTATATAGTTCCTCCTTACTGCCTAATAATTATGCTTATACTAAAATGGTGTTGGAAAACGGGGGATCCCATTTATTATAAACCAACAATCAATATTACATGTTTTATTGTTTTTGTGTATACCTAAATAATTATTTTAATGTAATTTTATTTGACTAATTTTTTTAATGTATTTTGACTATTGCTAAAAGTACTTTTATAATATAGAAAACTATGTCGCGTATAATTACTACCAAACAATATTCAGATTGTTTTTTTTTAATCGTATTATTACGAAATGAAAACCATTTCTCTAAAAAGTAAAACATAGTAATAAATAAACATTTTCTTAATTTTTTCTGAAAAATACAACATTATAATACGAATAATAATTATTAGTATATCTTTTTAAGAGCTGACGTTTTAGATTAGTAAATATTAATGATTTTTTCGAACTTAGAAAAAGCAATTTATTTCAACGTAATAATAAATATTTTACAGCGACAGAAAAAAAAATAAAGCGTTTAAAGCCATAGAAATTATTTTAATTGAATTTGCATAATATATGGTTATCTGCACGTCAAAAACCACACGGGACGTCAAATTAAACAGTTTTTTTCTTTAAAATATAATATTATGTTTAATACATTTTACCATCGTATAGTTATAAATTACAATACATAATACACTGCAGTGGTCTTGGAAAATAAAGCGTCACGTGGTGCGTTTTCACCTGTACATATTGTTTGTAACCAGTGTTACAAACAACGGACATACGGACCGCGTATTATCAGTTTACCTGTGATGTATTATAATTTATAATTTACATTTAATGATACTGGATATATCGCATGTTTACAGACATTCCATCCATGGGTTCTTTAGAAAAACACGACGCTGTGTCTGAGTCGAATCAAAATCATTCGGAACAATTAGAAGACGACGCAATGGTAGTAGTACACGACAACCCTGCTGCGCCCACTGCCACTAATTACGTCACCGGTTCGAGCGGACATTCCCGTAACTCTTCAAATACTAGTAAAGGCTCTAGTTCTCACAACTCTCATTCGAGGCACAGTAGTTCCGGTGACAGCGGGCACGTCCGGTAATATAACAATCATTATATTGAGTAAAATAATTCAATATCCTTGAAAAGCTATCGGATATGTATCGTGTTGTGCGATATAAAATGGTACTACTATAAGTTGTACCACTTTGCAGTAATGATGTATATTGTACATGTGTATATTATATTGTTATGGTGTAGCGTTATCACTTATTAGTTAAAGGAATGAATGTATTTTAAAAGTTTTCTTTTAGTCAAATGATGCATACAACCAACACGTACTTTAATACTGGTCTCATATAAAATTGATACATTCGTTTTTCGTCCCACTTGAACTGCAATTTTTAAATTGTGCAGGTATATATACGGGCGTATAGAACCTGCGTAGAATTTTATCGTTCTCATCTATCAGTCGACCATCACAGAGCTATTTTTTTTATGTGTTATTATATATTATTACAATTTTATTGTAGACATGGTAGTAATATTATAAATTATGTTCGAACGCCAACGAAGAATATTATTTAATCATAGTATTTAATAATTATTACTGTGTTCCTATGCGAATGTCGAAATCGCAATATACCTATCTACTATTGTGATATACCTACATCAGGTCGCCGTCCTGGCCCGTGTGGTCGCCTACTTTGTTGCCGCCGCCGGCCACCCCGCCACCGTCGCCGCCGCATCAACAGCACTCACAGCAGCCCCCCACTACACCCTTGTGGAGCAGCCCTCGGTCCAGATTTTGGTCGCTGCGTCAGGCCAAACACCAGCAACCGTCACCTCAAGTGTGCACCCACCAGGATCCATTTCGGACACCGGACAACAAGCACGCCGGAGGGTTCCGGTTTCCGCCGTGGTCCGGACCGTCTCCCCGGACCAACTCGTCGCCTGGCTTGTTGCCCCTGACCCCAGATTCCCCTAATAGGTAACGACCCTCCTGCCCACCCCGCACCTGCGAGCTACGCTACCGCTGTCTTCCTATTGAAATAATACGCTTCAGCCTTCACTTTAACTACCTCTACCTACGTATACTGTCTCTCAATTCTCATCATCGTGGACACGGATCTATACATTGAAGTATAATATATATTTTCACGCTGACTTTCGTTTACATAATATACTATTGTTGCAATAATTTTAATTATATTTTATATACACCTATATCAACTGTTTAACACGGGATGTGTGTTTTTGGCGTCTTAGATATTTTCGTTTGCTCTGACGGATTTTGTTTTTGGAAAAGTGTTAATTCAAAATTTTTATCATACTGTTTTAAACTAGTTTAACAATATTATTTTTTAATTATTTCGTTAATACGCTGTGGAAATGTTTCTGATTACCTAACTAACAGTTTATAGTAACCTGATTAGTATAGGTACATAACCATCGAATATTGAATCAATTGCTTATTATTCGTGAATTTAGACGATTGGAGTAGATATTGTAGACACTATTTCGTGCTATAGAGTCGGCAATCGCTACTATTACTCCGCCTTAATTAAATTTTAACTGTTCGCAAACAATAAATAATTGTTTCAATAGTCAATATTTGCATATAATAATAAAAATTATTTCAGAATATGAAATTACAAACAATATAGTTGTCGTTTTAAAAAAGTATCTATAGATTATATCACCTACTATAAGACACAAAATATATTGCTAATTTGAATATTTTTTATATGAAATATTTCAAAATTTACATCAATAAATTAGGAGGTTTTTTAATTTTTTCACTAATGATCCCTAATTATGTTTATTAACAGAACTAGTCAAAAGTAGGTACCTACGTTCAATTTTAATTTAATCACTCAATTTCTTCTCGTGCATCACGGTGTCGATGTTGATTTTAATAAAATGTACTATAGAAGGTGTGTTCACTGTTCAGTTATAGTTGTTAATATTTTGTCTGGTATAATATATATTTATATATTATTATATTTTGGCTGCGTATGTGTTTATTATGTATACAAAAATATACACCAACGATCTTCGATTACAGTATAACAGTACAAATGTATGGTAATATAGTATATTTACGTAGGTTTTCCGTACGCAGTATAATAGATGATTCTTTTATCGATCAACACTCATTATTTTAAAATTTAAATTAAAGTATGTTAATATAGATTTTAAAATAATGAATGTTATTTGATAAAAGAATCACTCTGTATATGTATATGTACCTATACATAATATATATCGGCCAATGACGTCGAAGCATATAGAAAAAATATGACGCTTTTATTTTTACATGCATATTGTGTACAGTATTTATATGTTGAGTAGACTTAATACGTTGCAAATGTCATAAATCTAGTTTAAATTCATATTTTTGAATATGAATATTGTACGATAACAAGATCTATACTCTCAGGCCGCATATATCCAAAACTTATAAATGTAAAAGTGTTAATTTAAACTAGATTTACGTATTTATATTGCGATAAACTGACATTAATTTCATACTGTATAGGTAGTGTACACAATGTGTGTAACTTATGCTTACAAACGATTATAAGACTGAGGGGTAGGGGGTTCTTTAGTTTTATAAGAGGTTTTGGGTTACGTGTCTACTTATTTATATACTAAACTCTTGTACATGGTCGTGTTTGTGTGTGTGTTGTGCGTGTTCAGGGGCAATTGTATGCACCACCGTAAACTGCTGTTGGACAGTACGGCTGCTGGTAGTTGCGGCGTAGTGCTCCCGGGAATGCTCAACATGAACTCGCTTCAGAAGCTTCCGGAACTGGACAAATCGCTCAGCACTTCCGACACCTTAGTGTCATCTCCGTTTAGGCGGCCGAGCCAAATGTTAGTCGATTGACATCCACGCGTGTGTGTGCTGTGTGTGCAATGTGCATGACAAGTCTGCGTCGTTTTTACAGCTTGTATTTTCGCTGAGTTAGGCTTTTCAAATTTTTTTCGTTTTAAATATTATATTGCACGAATTTTCTTTATTAACCGTTTTATTCTGTTTTCTATCTGTCAGATGATTTGAAATAACGCTTACATAATACAATATCTATTTACTTATACCATGTTTATAACGTTGCGCGTTGTTTCAGTATATGTATATTCGCTTTATAATATTATATATATATTTTTTAAGCAAATTATTATGATTGAAAAAAAATATTCTATACAAATTGATGAAGTAATATTTACCACACTCCATTTTAAAGAAAAAATATATTTTTTTTCTATTTTAATTTGGTTATTAATTTATTTAATGTTTTTAATGACAACTTATTTTGTTATTTTATGATCAGGTGTAGAATATTTGCCTAAAAGTTTTTTTGTTTATCAAATATTAAATAAATAGTTTTTATTCATTTAATTTCTGATTATGAAATAAAAAATGTAGGTTATTATTAAAACTATATGGAAATATTTTATTTCAAAACTATTACAATTGACTTAGAAAGTTAGTATAGCCGTGTAATTAGATCATCAGGTACATAATAATATTATAGTATTATGTTATAATACTTGTAATAGTATGTATAATATGTATATTATTATGATATGTCACGACCCTAATCACTGTTATTGTTTTATATATATAATGTGAGTAATGTTAATGAATATAATACGATGTATGTTATATAATATTATAATGACACCGTGCAATACCTATGCTGATATGTTATTGTCTTATCGGTATTACTAAAAAAAATTTGTTTATATAATGCAAAAAATAGAATCGAGTAAAAGATAAACTTATCGTAATAACTGTAAATAGTTAATTTAATTTAATTTTTAATTTTTTTCTCCCATTTACTTTAATTTTAGTTAATCCGTCGAGCATGAACATCAACACGATTGATCAACTGTAAAAAACTAATTATTTTTCTTAATTTTTTTTTTTAATTATTTATAATTGTTTAACATAATCGTTACGGGGTGTTTACTACAGAGGTCTTAGAAAATCTGTTAATTAACACTATAGGTACTATAATAACTGAAAATGCGGTAGTGTACAATATTCATATTGTATGGAATTAATCATCCTCGAAATGCTTATTGTTTTATATTGCATGAATTATTATTAATATTTTGCTTTTATATTTTATACTCGTACTTGTACAACGTAGTGTATTTCAAAAATTATTAATGATACTATAATAGTGTTTGTATCCCTGTTGCCTCTTTCACTGCTGCATATTTAAATGTGTAAAGTTTTTTGAAAATTATCGATTTTAATCATTTTACGCAGTCGTAAATTTACCAAAAATAAAATAAAACTCATAAAGAAGTAACATTTATAATTCATGATGGTGCCGTTCCGCTGTTCTTCGCAGTTAATAATAATAATATATTGTTTCTCTCAGTTCACGATGAAATAATTAAATTTCAGCTTAATATTATAAGTATAATAATTTGATATATTTCCGCATTAAGTTTCCATATTTGGCTTAATAATAATATAGTGACATTTAACGATCTTTATGCATGCGCATTTCACTTTTGAGCATCTGCAGTAGGCTCATTACACTCATATCACTTCATATTATATTACACATAGTATATACCTACTAAAGGTATATTGTATTATTTGGCGCTTCCGTCACATGTATTAATTTAAATATATACATAATATTATGTACGGATTATTTCAAATTGCGTGTGTTGTAAAAATTGGTTGAGATTGTGTATTCAATTGGTCAAGTCCTCGCTTTTCGGTCCTATATCTTCACAAGTTATAGTGATGACAAATGTTAAATTTATACAATTTTATTTTTATTAATTTAATAGTTTTAAATTAATTATAAACTTGTATATTATCGATACAGACATGTAAAAATGTCCAAAATTAAATTAAATTTGAAAATTTATATTTAATCGATTAGCATATGTCGTATAGACGTGAATCTGTATAAGTAGTGGTAGAATAATTTAACATTTATTTAAATATTTTATAGAAAAACGTATAATTTTTTTTAAATATTTCTCAATTGAAACTGCCCACTATTGTCACTATAAAAACTTACAGCGCACAAAACATTTGAAACTCCTGTATATTTTTTATGTGATAAAATATGCTTGCATGCCTCAACATATATATATATATATATATATATATTATGCGCTTATATACACCGCGGTGTTAGTATTCTTCATGTATTTCTTATTGATTTGTTTCCGCGTATTCTTTTCAGTCTGACGTCTAGTGGTACGGCAATATCCGCATCCCAAGCCTCACCTGTGCTCAGTGTTGTCGAGACCGGTTCGTTGGATCGTGGCAAAGCTGCTCTGGAACGGCGTAATAAGAAGTCAGCCGCGACGGGCGGTAGTGTTATCGACGATAACTGCGCAAAGGCCACCGGGCGTGTGGAGGTGACCAGGGTTAACCCGGACAGCCTCATTGACCAACTGCTCAGGGCAACTAACTTGGACGATCATTCAGCTGACGAGGAAAACAAGCACAGTAAGTTTAATGTACTTTTATTAATTTATATCTTGTTATTGCTGTCATGTCGTCATAATTTGCGTTGTTATTATTACTTATCAGAAAAATTGCAAAATTAGCTTAGGCTGAAAATAATTTTTTTTTACTTATCATATAATAAATAATTTTAAAAAAATAATAAAAATAAAATAGTTTTAAGAATTGTATAATTGTATGTAAGAATTTGTTACCACAAATTTTGAAAAATAACTTTTTTTCTTTTTTATGAAGTTTCCAATGTAAAAAAGCATAACTTTTGCACTTCCAGATTTAGTACCGTAGCACATTTATTTTGTTATAAATTGAAATTGAGAAGTAAAAAGGGTACTACTAAAATCAAATTGCTACTGTTTAGTTCAATATTTTGATCCTAAAGATATTTTTTCTCATAAATACTATACAATGTGTATTGATTTTGAACAAAATTAATTTTATATACTTTATCATTATTTTTATTTGGATTTTGTAGTATTCAAGTACGTTAACCTATTTGTTATAATTTATTTAATTTAAGAAATATAAATAAATTAACAACTAATGAAATAAAAACTATAAAAAAGGTATTTTACATTTTATCATGTTGAAATACATGATTGTTTATACATGTGAAATATGTTACTTTAACAAATTGATAATATGCATATTAAATTACAAAACACAAAAGTATGCAAATATTAAATTTAAAACGATAAACATATTTATTATTATAAACAGTAATTTAGTGTTTTTAAAATAGTTACTTGATTGTAAATTCAATTTAAGCTCAAGGAAAATCGAAGTCGTACATATTAAATTATAATATTGTTACTAGCTGTTGTTGATTTATATCGAATTTATATGTTTATTTTTTTTTGTTTCATAGGATCGGGGTTACAGTTGTTCATAGCCAAAGACGGTACGACTACGCTCGGCAGTCAGGACGTCAAGTGTCACATGTCTAACAGTCTATTTAAACAAGTGGTGATGGAAGACAATAGATAACGTCCAGAGTGTGTAAATCTACGATTATATTATATTTAGTGAGTTAAAGAAAATTAATAATGTGAGAATAATATACATTTGTAATTCAAATTCAATTTTTTTATTTTTACAGAGTATTCACGAGCTTAATGCTTTTTTTGTTTTATGAAAAAGCTTATTTTGACTGAACACCCTTTACGGTTCGGTTGTGGTGCTGCTTTCCATTCGTCGCACGGCACATGCATTGCCACCAATAGTCATACTATTACAGATCTACTGTTGTAAAATGCCACCGTCGACGTTGTTATCTATTGTTCCGACCGACAAAGTTTTATATATTATTTATTATACACACATCCAAATTATATAACAATTCAATTCTTTTACAATATTATATACATATATATATAAATATTAATTTATATGTAATATAATATACATTGTTAAGTGCTGTTCCCCTCGTTTGACGTACATTAACAATCCTCAAAACCATAACACTGTTAATTATATATTTTGGTGTCTGGATTATGTTGGTCCTTATGTAGCCTGTTATCAAAAATTCTTATATTTTTTATCTTTTCATGTATCATCATGTCATGTTAAATAGTAATTTATTCAAGTATTCGACAGTCCATCGTGTAACAGACGATTAAGTCATAAAATAATGTTCCTATAAAAGTCATAGACGTGCGCAATAATATTAGCGTTGACATCTGTTATCAAGTATATATATTTTAATAACATTCATGTGAAATTTATTATGATATCCGAACTGTTGTACATTCATTGCACGCCGCAAGTATTTCAATCGTTTTCGCCCAATGGACTTTGCTACGGGACGATTAAGACTCCCTATATAGACCTCGTCAATTTGGAAACGATTTTCATTTCATCGTCATATATATTTATATTTATTTATTTTTTGTCATTGTTATGAACAACACCATTGATCTCTCTCAGATAAATTAATCAGTGAAACATCCAGTCACGTCATTAATTACGCACCGCATATTATATTGTAATACGTAAGCATTATCTTGTATTATTATTTATTTATTGTTTTTTTTATTTTTAAATGGTTTGAAAGCCGCTTTGTCGCACTGAAAATTAAAAAATGATTTGGTCAATTGTATTAAAACAATTATAAATTATTATTTATATTTTTTTTTGACAATTTTATTCTATCTTGTGTTATTATTATTATTTTCTGTTTGTTGAGCTCAAAATGGACTATACGACTTGAAAAAATCATTGTTGTTATTTACTTTTACTTATAATATATATTATTATTATTTTATTATATTCTTTTGTCATTTTGAATTGTTACAATTAATAGATATTTGTTTGATTTGTAAACAATAATAATTATAGTTAGGTATCTAATCAATTTTATATTGTTACATAACTACTATGTGCGCAACTAGTCATTCACACATTAAATATTACACGTATGATAAAAGAAAGAAATAATTTGTTCTGTATTTAAAAAAAAAAGATTAACTATAATACATTTTTTTAATATAATTCAATACTATAAATAGTAAAGCAGACATATTTTTATTTGTCCATTACTTTTTTCAATGTTTTGCATTTGCTTGTATTGAAACATTTTCACAAATTTTAAATTATACTATTTTTAATTATATAATTTTGATAATCTTCGATAATTGTTTAATTACCATTATTGTTTGTACTCAAAATGTATATTACTATTGTGCTCACACGTTGTAAAAACGTGATTTAATTATAATAATAATTTTGAAATAATTTTGTTCATTGTGTTAGCGCAAATTGATTTATAAAATAATTATTTTAAAACCAAACAGAATTTGACATTCAAGTATTGCAGTTCCCTCAATAATGATACATTATTCAATATGTCATTGTGTTTATCTAATTGGTTTGAATGATTAAAAATGTTATTTGTTTTTGAGAATGATTTATTTTTAACGTTTTAATTATTTTATTGTTTTACACCGATTTGTATATGTTCCATATGAACAAAGTGTTGGACATTGACATAATTTATAAACCGTATAATAGAAAAACAAAAATCAAATTATGTTTTAGTTATAATATGTGTCAAATTCATATTGGGCAATATTGGCCAATCACTGCTGTCATCACTCTAATTGAAGTAGTATACATCTGTAATAAGTTCCAGATGCTTTAATAATGTACACTATGAGCCCACCATTCACCATTTATGGAATTTAGCTATTGAAGATAATGATATTTTCTCTATGATTTGTCGTATGAAATAAAAAAAAAAAATCGGAGAGGTCACTATACTATATAGTAATTATATGCTTTGAATGTACTTCTTTGTCATTGAGTAGGTAACTTTATAGATGTATTCAATTTGAATTGAACAATTAATCATTGTGTACAAAAAACAATTTTTATATCTATTTTTTTTATTGTTTTCATTAATCTTAGTAAAAAAGCAAATTAAAATATTTTTTGCTAAATGCATTACATGTATTATGCAATAAATACAATAATATACGTATTAATATCATAAATTTGTTAATAATTTATGAGTAATTAGTCAATATCGACGTCTAGTAGAACGTTGTAAAATAGAGTCATGCTATAATAGTGTATAATTATTAGTCTAAATATTTTACAAATTTCTTTGTGTATAGAGTAGAGCATAAAGAACATGTGATGGTTTCAAATCCTTATATTTAGTGTTTTCTAATCACAAAATATTAACTGAAATCATAATATTTTGTCTATAAATCCTGTTTTGTTTACATATGTCTATTTTTAATAGTTTTTGAATGCTTTTAAAATTAAAAACTTCAAATTATCAATTTTAATTACAAAATAATTTTGAAATGTTTGTTTTTTTAAATGTAAAATGTTACTTAAAATAATTGTATTAATCTATTTTCGGTATTTGTAAATTGTTATAAATATAATATACGAGGAATTTTGTGCTACATTTTCAAGCTTTTTGATCCAACATACAATAATATATCAATATTTATAGAAAAAACGCAAACATATAAAACATTTTAAATACTTCTTAATAGCTAAAAATCAATCAAAATTGTACACTTCATTGTATATAGAAAATGATAGTTTAAGTAATAGTTGAATATTTCACTTTCATACATTGTTTATCTCCTGTAAAATTAATATCTTACATAATATCATGTTAATTAATTTATTTATGGTCTATTTATCTGACTTTTCTGTCTTATAATTATAATTTTTAATGAGTTTTATATTTTTAATAATTAATTTTAAGTATAAGAAGTTAAAAATAAAAACAGTTATTTGCTTTTATTAGGTCTACTCTTTTAAAAATGTTTTGTTTTGCTGAGTAAAAAAGTATTTCATTTTAAATAATGATTAACGAATAATAAACTTAAGTCCTATTTTACAACACATATTTTATTATAAATAAAATGTTAAAAAAATATTATATTTCACAATTCAATGACTGTATTTAGTGGATTGACCACTTAAATAATATTGTACTGAATCGATTTATTCATTATATAAGTAGGTAATATAGGTATGAGGTACCTATTTCATTATGAATAATAATGTAATATAGGCAAATATATACGTATTATTATTATAGTTGTTGAATAGGTAGTTTTGGTGAGGGGGGGGGGGGGTTCTAGGACTTTTCGGCGCTGCCGTATTGGCGATAGATAGTTTTAGCGACGCTGATTCGGCAATAATGACAAAATACATGTTATAATGAAAATAAAGTATAAGAAGAATAAAAAAATTAAAAATGCAATATAAAACTGCATTTAAATTATATTTATTATAATAACTAAAAAATTGGAAAAAAAAATTTATATTTTATATTTTATTTTTATAGTTTTGTTACTTTTGTATTTATTAGTTGTTTAGTTTTGGACGTACTAATTGGTTACCATTACTACTAGCTATGATAAAATTGTTATTGAAGATATCTTGTACATATGTATATAATTAATGTAAATATTGTATAATCATTAATTAATATAAAATGACTATATTATTATTATTTTTTTTTTTTACTAATGTATATAGTTTTTTAATCTATATTATTTTATATCTAAATAATTAACTATAGTTATGTTTATAAATTTAGTACTTAATAGAAGTACTTATTAAAATAACTTAATATTTTTTATGAGACTATAAATTACACATAATTTTGTACTAAAAGAAATTTTCACTATAACATGTATTTTGTCATTATTGCCGAAAATATCTATTGCCGATAAGGCAGCGTCGAAACGGCAGCGCCGAAATGGCAGCACCGAAAAGTCCCATTCCCGCTTTAGGGATATTTTTGTAGTAAATAGTTTAAAAAAATAAAATTTAAGAAAAACATGACCGACTTACCAATAATACCTTCTAAAAATACACCTAAAATAATTATATTACATCATCATTTAAAACCCTATTTACGCCTATTTATTTAACGGTTATAAATAGAGTAGCTAAATGCAAAATATAAGTAAAATAATTGTAATTATACGACTAAACAGTAATCGTGTGTTCCTAGTACAGATGTTAAGTAGTTTATTATTAAATTCTGTTAATGTTTGAACAATATTGTGTTAAGAAAATACCAATTTGTTAATGCTGAAAATATTTAATGAAATGGTAAGTATTATAATAATATAATCGTTTATTGTATCCAAGCTGACGCCATTTTAATGCAAACACTTGCCTCACAAGAAAAATGATAACGACTCGCAATTTTATAAAATAGCTGTGTTTTTTCCATTAGAAAGTTGAAGATTACAGACACAGGTTGAAACAGATTATAATTAAAAAAAATTTATTTTCAGAAGTTGTAAATTGTAATTAACGTACAAGGCCGCCCGCAGAAATTTAAATCGGGGAGGTGGATAAAGTCAAAAGTACAAATACTTAAGCCGTACAAGTAGATAATAAAACAATTAATATTTAATATTAACTAAAATATTGGGGGGGGGGGCATACCTCCCTGCGGGCACCACTGTTAAAGTACATTATAATATACAATAATTCTAGTTTTTTGATGTTATTTAAAACCAATTAAAAAACTTAAGTTTAAAGTGTTAAATTTGATCTGAATACACAGGAATATGTTAATATTTTTATTGTGTAGGCCACCTAAATTGTGATGATTAGAAACTACGAAGTTATTCCTTATTATTTAGGTAGCAAATATTTTAATAATTAACTAATATTTTATATCAACTATCTATAAAGAAATAGACAATGTCTAATAACATGCATACTCGTAATACTTATAATGTCAAACTAATGATGATATACATTTTTCTATTTCAGGAATTTCCTATAATATGGCCTTTGGTATTTCTATAATTATATCCAATATTTCTCAGCAGTAAGCAATGAGAAATCAACCTTTTTCGAATCTAGTGGTACTACAAAACAACATTAAAATAAAAAAAAATTCTCATACTGCAATTTAAATGGTAATGGCTTATATTGTATAAACACGTAACTTAACTTAAATACTTCTGTATAAAACATTAACTTGAAGGTAATGCGTTATATGCGTTACAAAATAAACTTATTGCATTGAAAGTTAGAACCAAAAATAAAAATAGTTACTTAAATCAATACTAATAGTTTAACTTTTAACTTAATTTTAATTTCTAACTCGTTATGCTCATCCTGATTCATAATATTAAGTTATAATTAGATTCCAATATTAAATAAATAATTAGAAATCTGAGATACACTATGCACATTTTATTATTGCAGACTCCCGTCAATATAAACATTACTGAATTTCGTCGTACTTTACATTTACGAAGACATTTTAAGCGGCGCGAGGGATAGGCAATTGAAGGGCGGTTGTGCTTTAAACTCGTATCGCGTGCAACGTATTTACGTCTGGTTTTCAAAAATGAATATTGTCTTACAATATTTTACATTCTTTATTTTTAATATGTCAAAATGGTGTGTTCTCAACTCATCAATTTATTTTCGTACTATGATTTATGTTGTATTGAAGCGGTACATTGTGGAGGCGGACGGAGTCATTAACGCAATACGGGGTCTTTAAATTATTATACTTGTATTTTGTGTTAATAAACTTGGTTGCCTGAAAAGTTTCATAAAAGCAACTTGGGTTTTTGTGAAATAAACGAATTTATCTTTTAATATTGATGTCATTGCGGGTATTTTAGAATCTATGGCCGAGTTTTTATTATAGGATTTTGAAAAATGCATTTTCATTAGTGCATGTTCTTATAAAGCGTCGAATTATTAAATACTTAACTACAGTGATACACACACACAAACACACACACACACACACACACATACTGAATCCATATATATATCATATTTATTTTGCTATAGTTAATTATTGTATAAACTATAATTTTTTGTATAAATTAGTTTTAAAAATCGGCCTTAAATAATTAAACGATACATTTTTGGATGAGTGCCTAAATGGATAAAAAAAAAAAACATAACTTAAAAAAAGTGATAAAACTGAGCTATCACATTTTTTGATAATGATACAATAAAGTGTTATATAGTATGGAAAAGGTGGTTCGGAAGTGGTCTTTTTGTAAGAATATATTACCAGATGGTACTAAACTGAAACAAATTTATTAATATGTATCACGAAATTGCGTATAATAATATATTTTATATGAACTTCGGGTAGAATTATTACGGGGACTTTCATAAACTAGACTAATATTAAAAAATGTTACTAAATTCATTTTGGCGTTTAATAAAATCTAAAATAAAACAGGTAAATCAGATGGTTTAACTACATAAATAAATATAGGAGAGGTGGGTACTATTAGTCCCAAACTTCCATTTCCGTAATATTTATGTTTACAGCCAAAGTTAAACGCCATAAAAGATTCTATAATTTAATGTTATTACGTTATTTGCATATGGGGAAAAATACAAATTCTTTATGCGCAATTTAATAGTATTTCAGCAAAATCCTGTAATCACAAAAAAATGTTGTTTCCGCAAAATGGCATAAGTATTAAAGAAGAATTACACGGTAATTTATAATTATATATTAGTCTATACAGCGGTACTGTAGGCAGGTTTACACGAACGTACATTTACTGTATATAATATTAGAAAATTGAACAAACATAAAGGTCATAAGCTTTGGATTATAATTAAAAAAAGTTATTTTTCAAATTACCAATAGCTTGTGAGAAAATAAAAAAAGGGTAAAACAGATTGAATAACTTTTATAAATTTAATTTATAAAAATCGAATGAACAGTTTGCATTTAAACGCATTTTAGAAATGGTCATTAATTGTTCATGTGAACGGTCTTTTACTGATCTTAGTCTGGCCAAAATAATTTACGAATCACGACAGGTTATTAACTATGTTCGTCGAGAAAAATATAGTATACAATATAAACACAGACATAGACATCGAACAGGTGGCTTAAATTATTTGATAAATTATTAAAAATTAAACCTTATAATATGTACAATTTGAAATCATACAACTTAAACGTTGTTACCTCGTTGCTGGGTTTTAAGTCTGTAAAAGCAGGTTGGAATATTTCACAATATTATATATCATTTAATTGTATAATTTAAAAATCAGCCATATTATTCTGTTGTATCCGATAAAAGTCGCACATAATTTGATCCAAATTCGAGTTTTGACACGCGATTTACACCACTAACACATCTACTGCATTGCGAGGAGGTTGGTGAATGTTTAATTAGTAATATTATTATTATTATATTAGTATACAACACAATATCCCATTATTATAAATTATTTTATTAAATTTGTTACAAATCATGTGGTATTATATCATACAAGAACGGTGTGTTCTACTAAGACTTAAACTTTTTACAATACGATCGCATAACCTAACAAAATATTATCATTCTATATAGGTCATAGGCTGTTGTTTACTTTGGTATTCGCTAGTCCGGCACAAATATTTTGTCGTACTAGTGATGTATCATTGGTAGGTAGTAATGGTTTGTAAATTAGATCATTTTTTAGACATTTTTCTTTGTAATATCTTACTTGGTTTAGTATACAGATTTTTTATACCTTTTCTCTTACATCCATTCGAATACATTTTTCTATCTATACTCGATTCATTATTCTTGTTATGTTAAATTATAATTTCAACTATTTGAATAACATTTTCTAAAGATAAGTATTTTGTATTGCAAGTTCTGACAGTACAACGCCATCCCATTAAACAGTTTTTAGATTCATTAACTTTTCGACACGTACAATTTGAAAATCTCATATCTGGTTATTATTAGTGCGAAACAACAATATTTATTATATTTGACGCGAATTACATACCCACTTAAATGTGTCTATTGGTGGCGCAAATCGCATGAGTTATAAAATTAGCGCAGAATACCATCTCCTTTGATCCCGTCGGGACGATAAACGTTTATTTTTCTAATAACTGGAACTTGACCGACTAAAATTGTCGGTACGTGTGATCACGAAAACAAACCATGGCCCGCGCAAAAAAACGCCAGACTGTCAGTATGATATGCTCATCTTTCGCATGATTGAGAATTCGTTTTTTTCACGTGGTTTTTACTAGTACGGCGATATTAATATATCATATTTTACTTATCATGGTTTTCTTCCGTTTCTGTGTTTCCAATCTCTAGACTCTGCCGGAAACTTGCACGATTGATTACGCTTCTGTTCCGATTTTGTTTTGTTTGGTAATAATATTATGTATGATACAATCGAAGTTTTTACTAAAAAAAGAACCCAATCATCGCGCGATAAATTTTTACGCGGAGTTGCCAACATAAAAATATAAAGCACACTTTTGTCCATGTTTATGTCTGTACAAATATTCTTGTAAATTGAATGCTGTTGATGTTGAATGATTGTAAATTTTACTCGGTATTTCATTTTACATATAGTATTAATTGTCCTTGCTAATTCAACTTTATTTTCAACCATTAAATTCACACCACAAAATTGCAAAGTCTATGTATAACGGCTATAGTTTGATTTAATTCACGAGAGTAAGAAGTAAGAACACCACCCTCAGGACTGCATTTAAATTGAGATTATTATTTATTTGATGGGTCATTGATTCAAATTTTTATCTTTTGTTTACATTTTTTTGTGATTTTTAGATGAGTTTTCTCGTGATATAGGTACAATAGCGCTTTTGTTTCATATTGACATATTGTTATATAACATTGCTGATTTAATGTTGATGACATTATTCTATTACAGATTGAAATTTTTTTGATGAAAATGACCAAAATGTTTTTTCCTATTTGTGTATCTTGCAAATATGATTATTTGTGTCTATTAATAATATATTACCATGTAATAGTACCTATATGTCCAATGACAATAATAGTTATACACGAAATGGTGATAACAGGTGCAAACGGCGTAATCATTTTATAACGTCCTTAAATTTTCCTAGTCGAATACTCCGCACTATATTACCTATTGCTATGTACAATTTATTCTATGGTCTCCTCTTCGCAGTAATATTTTCTTTTTTCACGAACATATTTTATATATTTTTTGTTTATTATTATTATTCCTCATAACGCTAATTTGGTAGTGTTTCCAACGGTTTGACTGAATAATATAATACTGAAGAGTAAGGTATGCGTATAATTATACACAATGCACTTGTCTTGTATGGTACCCTCTTATCGCAACTCAGTTAGTGTTGTATGTGTATATTACCTTAATATATACTACAAACTACAATAAATTATGACAAGACAAAGATCTATATGTTTATATTATTATCTATAGCTATATATTATCATTTATCTTTATCAGCTATACTAATAGTGAATAGTATAAGATTTTGGCCATAAAAACTCGTTAAGAATAATATATACTATGACTATATCGATATTGTCGTGTAGTGTTTGATAACTGAACAAAATCAACGGCGTAATTTTCCGTGTGCACGGACAGTATAAGTGAACTTAAATATTTAAACGACGCCGCGCCAAGGTAGACGCGTCTCTGACATCGATGTGGCAATGTTGTACTGTTGATCGTAAAGGTTCGCGTGGATAAATTACACAGAAGTTTTTAATAAATCTGTTGTTTTACTGTTTAAATACCTATACAATTAATAATGGACACGATAAATGAGGGGTGTTACGAACGGCCTCGAAATAATTGTGTCTGAAAAAAAAATCACTTAATTATATTACAAATAATTAACATACTTAATTACGGATAAGACCAGTGAGTGGTTTTACAACCAATCTCTGGATAGTTTTATCCTAAAAACAATACAACTACGGCACACTCATCAAGGAATCTGTCTTAGAGGACTCTAGTCTTACTATAAAAGTCTAACTAAAGTAAGTTCTATTCGTACAGTGAGTGAATTAGCTCCTAAATATAAGCGAATATTTTAATTATACACTGCCATACTTGGTTAATGTAAATGATGGCGAAATTGGGACACGCACAAGGATGTTATTATATACAATCGATAATTTGGTAATGCCTTTGAAATGGATGTGTATATTTACATAAAACGTAGTTATGTGAATATTATTGTTGTACGAAACTAGTAAGTTAGTAAGAACCTGCAACGATCAAATGTATACGAAACTTATGCTTTTGGATATTAAATTAAAGTAACGTAAAATACAGAATAAATAGATCAGATGATGAAAGAATTAACAAACATTAAATATTAATTTTAAATTGCTCATTGCAGAAGATTAGTGGCGGTCAGTAAATGTATCAAAAGAAAATGTTATGCTAAATTTTTTTTGTAATCATATTATCAGTAACAATACCAATGTATCTTAAATGTATAAATGGCTATAAATTAATTGATAATTATAGTAGTATAATACATATAACAGACTTTGGTAGGTAGCAAAAAAGAGAAGATAGTACTGAATTCATAGAATGAATAAACAATAAATTTACATACTAATTTAATAATTTTTGATAAATAATAATTGTTTTATCAAAAAACTTTTAAAGTTAATTCCAAAAAACACTCAACGTATACCGTTACGTTTATAACTGACTGGTGATGTCAATGGCCACGAAATTGTGTCAGTTGAAAATATTTCAAGAAAAAAAGCTGTGCGAATTATACACAATTTTTGGCATTTTTTTTTTTTTTTTTTTTTAATGTTTTAAGCTGATATGGTTTTGTTGCATACAATAATAATAAAATATGCGTAATTATTTGCTAATTTTGTCCCGATCGTTCAGTCCTCATTGTAACACGAAACTAACAGAACACTTGATATAAATTCTACGGGGGCGTCGAAATCTTATCTATACCTAAAAACTCAATCAAAGCCGATTTCGAACAGTGATAAAAGTGACAAAAACTATAAACTGTAAACAGAACTTTATACTGGTGATGTTATATTACTTTATCGGGGTTCTTTCGACACTTTTGGAAACATTGTGTTACAAATATTATAAATGATAATTATAAGTGTTAATAGGTAGTATGCGTAGACAATAACAACTATCATAAATTATATTTTTACAATAAATACTGCTGTTATCGTTGCGGTGGACAATAAATAATAATAATAAAAAAAAAATTGTATAAAAATATTTTTATGGCAATAAAAAAAATGTATTTTTTGTCGGGTTTTCAGACTTAGTATTTTTAACAAAATCCACACACGCACACATTCATAAAATAAAAATCATATTTATTCGTTTGGTTTAGTGGACGCAGAGTCTCCATACCTTAGATCTCTTCATCCGACGATAACACTTCCGCACACTTTGTTACCGATGGGCGTTAGAAGAAGACGAAAGTAGTGCAGCGTTCCAAAACAATCGCACTTCGCAGTGACCTCTCTTGAACATTTAAACGCCTAAGTTGTGCTGGTATTTCGTCGGAATTTAAACTTGAGCGTTATTTTTTCGCGATCTAACCAAAAGGATTACATACAAACACACATGCACATAAAATATATTATATATACTCGCGTTATATATACACATACATACATACATACATACATACATACATACATACATACATACATACATACATACGTGAAAAGGTATCAAAACACTTTGAAACGTCGTACAATAACGTTTATGGGAATAACGTTTCGTCGTGCGTTTAAAGGCTTACAATAATTCTTGGTGAGAGGAAAAAAATCATATATATATAAATGAAATGGCCTAAGTACACCGACGAAGACCACACCGCTATCGCCGCTCGGTCACTTTTTCTCTCTCTCCGTATCTCACTCTTTCTCTACCAATCTCTCTCGAAGAAAACGGGCGCGGAATTGATCAATACTTATTACGGATTACACGGCCGCTGTTTTTTCTCATTTTGTGCTCTACTGCTGTGTGTAATGTGTATGTGTTTTTATGATCGGCCACCCCTTATATATGTATGTGTGTGTTTGTGTGTGTGCGAGTAGTTTTTTCTTTTTTTTACTCCCGGACCACCACTCCCCCGGACAGCCGGAGGGGACCCTCCGCCGCAACCGCCTTACCCCGGGGGCTAAAACCCACAAAAAAAAAATAACAGCTCTCTCCATCTCTCTCCGTCAGTGTACACCCTCCTGTCATTTATATATGTATGTATATATATAAATATATACACACACGCGAAAGACGACGACAAAACACCCTAAACGACCGTGCGGTACCGCCGCCGCCGATATTTTTTAATGTTATTTCTTTCATTCTTTGTGTATATATATGCACATAGCATGTATATACGACGTGAGAGCGACGGGGCTAAAAAGAAGGACTGAGCACCCCGAGGGCTTTGCGTCTTTGGAACGGCGACACGTAGAGTGAGAGAGAAAGTATATTATTTCCTTTTTGGAAATTTTTAATTCGGTTTTAAAGATGACGTCACGTAATGATTTCCGTTCGCGGTCGCGCTTATATCAATGCCGTAAAAATAAAAGAGAAAAAAAAAACGGTTTTTTTTCTTTCACAGGCGTTCTCTGCGCGTGGGGTGAAAAAATAATAATATCGCACCACTTATAAAAGTTTCAATTAGTTTGTTTTGGTATACTTTTAAGGTTTTCATTAATATAAAAACTTATGTATATAATAAAGCCATACCATGTTGATTATAAATTCGTTAATACAACAAGATGTAATTTATGAATTTTTTTTTTTAATTTGTTGTATTACTGTTATACATTATTCACTTTTTTTCTTCAAAATTGTTTGAACATATTATATAGATTTTAAAGTAATATAGTTTTCTTTTCATATAAAAAAATACTGGGCATAGATTAATAGCGTACAAAAACAAAAAAAATGTTATGGCTTACATATTATAATGTACGTATTACGTACGATGGATATTAATATCGTAGTTTTCTACTTATAAATAATAATTGTGCTAGCGTTGGTGAAAATTTAAATTTATCGTTGTTGGGGCCAAGTGAAATGTTTAAGTTAAACGGGTCTTGTCTTGTATTCGTCATATATATACACGATGTTCATGATATTATATGTGCAAAAACATACTGTGTGTTTTCAAAATGAGAAATAAGTTTATGACTCAGTAAATGTTTTATACTATGTTATATATATATATTATTTTATATACCTACCTATTATAGTGGATTGAATTCAATGATGTTATTTTCTCGATCGTATATAACGAGGTTGCAGTTAGGTTCATTAATTTTTAAAGTTTACTATTCGCCCGACATTAGTTAAGTGCACATTATACCCTAATGTGAAATTTGTTATTGATCGGTGCGGAAAACAGTATAATTCGATTACATTTGGTTCGTTGAGCTTTTATATCATTATACGTGGGCTTTTAATGGGGGTTTTTAGCTCCGAGAAAAAAATAAAAAGCCAAAACTAGATCTAATTTTTATTATTCGACTAAAGAATCTTTTAAATTACATATTATCTAAAAATATGATTTCGAAAACTCAACTCTTTAATAAAAATGAAACCATTAGAAAATACTATTGAAAGATTTGAAAATGTTAAGATGTTATTTATTGTAAATTACAATATTATATAATTAGTAATTTGCAAGTACTTGAAATAACGAATAGTCCGAATTACTACGTCACAGCTGTTAGTAACATATGGTAATAACCATTGAGAATATTGTAATAGCAGTTTTAAGCGCATTCAGTTAAAAAAAAAAAAAACAAAGGGATCTTATAAAGTTTAGAATCATAAAATATTCATGGTCACCCAGCTAACATGGGCCGCGTCATTTATTGGGGGTGACAAGGTATGCATTTGCACCTATTTACTATAGAACGACTTCTTTAGTTTGCTAAAAATAAAACGACTGTGGCAATTTGTGTATTAAATCATACATTAAATTAGATTTCGTATGATATTTTATTTTAATTTTCAAATACGCTTTTCCAAATCGTCCAAAAATTGATAGACTACCAAGGCGAAATTAATTACAGTAATAGGTATTCTATATTACAACGAACAAATAATAATAAAAAGTAGTTTTAACGTTGAACAATGTTGTTGTCTGTACAAATAACAAACCACGAGACACGAACTTATATTCTTAGTTATTAAATCAGTGTTAATACAAGAAATCACAATCATTGGTAATTCCCCGTAAACGTATCAAAAAGAAAAGGAAACCAAGTCTAAAAACTGCATTCCTCGTTTTTTTTATATCATTTTATGCTCGCCGCAGTTGCTTTTTACGTATTGCATTGTATAAAAAATATACACTTTAAACTGATTTAGCTTATAACCATTATAACCTTGAAAATTATTTAAAAATAGTATCGCGAAAACATTTTGCCTCCAACAAAACAAGTGGCAACAACTGAAAAATTTATAAACAACGCGCCCGAATTAATTATGACAAATTTACTGTGAGTTGTATAATTCGAGTGTAATGCCACTTCTTCCGATTTCGTAACTCAAAATATGGAGGACGCGGTGTGTGTTATTTGATAGACTGCGTTTGTATCGAAATCGAGCAATGATAACCATTCATATTTTCAATACGTCTGTGATCCGGTTTATAAAGCCAGCGTTCTGTCTGCCGCGTACCTGCAATAGATTGTGACGAAAAATTGCTTATTATTCTTGTTCATTTCGGGCGCGATTATTCGCCATAGGACACTAAGTACGGACGAGACAATATTGATTGCAATGTTAAAACAGTCGACTGCGGTCTGCAGACACAGCACGCGTTATGACAATTAATGTATTTTGATTATTATAATCGTTTACAACACACGCGCGTGCTATGCAATGTAACCATAATAATAGTATGCAGGTGAACGACGGGGAAAAAAAACCGTCGCGTAAAGTACACGCGTGTATAAAAAATTGTTTAAAAAAACTGGCTCGGCTCGACACTTTGAGAACCCTTGCCGGTTAAAAAAGAAGGAAAAAAACTGCCCGCGTGGGGCCAGAGGGAAGTGAGTGAAAAAAAAATGTGCACCCCGTCCGACCGGGACCTCTGGTGCAGTTGTGTGGGGTTGCGGCCCGGAACACGTGGCACGCGCGCTAAGGGGTGCGCGCCGTGTATACATTTTTTTATGTTTTTAAATCGCCCTCAGTATACGGTGCGCAAGTATATGTATATATATGCACGCGGAACCCACGGGTCGGGCTAACCCCACCGGTCAGACGGACGGGGGCGCGAAGGACTCCTCCGCCAGTTCCTGTTTTTTTTCATTAGTCCCTCCCGCACCCCCACACCGACGGGCGCGCACACAAAGGGGTTAATACCGCCGTAGTATACCCCGGGCTCGAGGGTCTCGGGCGAGAAGCCGCTCCTCATCGGCAGCGGCGTACAATAATAATATAATATACGACGGCAGCACGGCGCGATGCACATATTAACCACGTCATAGATATACATATATATACCTATACGCACACGCACACGGTTTAATGTTGTATTGCATAGATATATTGCTGCAGCGTTGTACACCGCCATACGCATCCGTACAAGTCGTACGCATATAATGTTATTATAATTATTGTGCATCTATACGTCGTGCTCGAAACGGCCGTGCTTATATGGTATACGGTGATATCGCAAACAAAAGATACGTTTTATAATTAGGTGCCTAATAATATATAATATTATATTATTGTGTTGTACGTGCAGCTGTTGAGTCGCAGTGTTTTCGATCGCGGTAAATTATATTGTTTTGTACATATATACAGGGCGTATTTCGTTGTATGTTTATATCCGCACTCAACCGCCTACCAAACAGGAATACAATTATTAGCACTCTCAGTTTTTGTTTTTTTTTAGATTTTAATTTAAAAATAGCTTTATATGATTTCATTGTTCACGTTTACTAGATTAACGGGAAAATTAAAAGTAAAAGTCATAACCTAATCAGTATTTTTGAATTACGATAAACCAAAAATCAAAAACTATTATTAATCATAAAAACAGTTATGGGTTTTTAATATTATACAAAAACAATAAATATTTTAAAAATATACGTTAGAAAAGAATGATTCAATCAAACATACGAAAATCTCACTGTTTATAATATAAATATTATTTATATGCAATACAAATAATATTATTATTATATAAATCGTCTTTCAATAAGTCCAATCGAGAAGGTTTTTTTGACTCGCTATAATATTTTTGGTGTAATAGCAGTCGTTAACTTTTTGAGAGATATATTTTTTTTTTATAATCAAGTATACGATTTTTACCATTCTTTACGTTAATACTCTCTCGGGCTTTCCTTTTGTCTATCAAAAAAAAAAAAAAAAATACTAAAAAAACAAACATCTACAAAAGTAGAGGTATACCTAATGTTCATTTATTATTTATTATTTACTAGCAGCCGTTAGATATGGCGACGAAACATAACCTCTAGAATTCGGACATTGGTCTAAGCCGAGTCTGATTTTCAGATTTTTTACAAATAATATGCACATAATTAAATCTCATTGTATAAATGATATTATATGAACATTGCATGGCTATACAAATATACTTTATTCATCCCGCCTACTTGCTTCTTACGTTATTATAATTATTATTATCGAGCATATAAGTATAACCTACCTATATATTTACTTTCATGTAATAGAATATTTACCTACTTTTTGTATAATATGAATATTATTAGCTGCACGCGCGTAGGTCGCGTTTATTTTCATAGTATACAATCATTACCATTTACCGTTATAAAACTAATAATAAAATTGCAGTACAATATAAAATTAATAATCTATAAACGCGGAATATTATATTATTTACCATAACATTATCGTATTACGTACGTAGGATGGTCGGAAAACAATATTTTATACGAAAATGTCATGGGAAATGACTAGTTAACAAATTAAAGTTAATTTTTTTTAAACTATTGAATTTTAGCTTTTATTAGTAAGATAATATTTTAATTAGTGAACCAATTTATCTGGTTAATGTATAGCAATAGTTAATTTAAAAAATAATAGGCTGAAACCAGAGACTAGACCTTACTAAAGTACATATTTATAACTGTTATTAAAAAAATTATAATAAATAATTGATTGTATGTTTAATCACGTTATATAGTTACAATTATTCTAAACATATCAAAAAAACATTTATATTATTTAGTTTATACGAAAAATTAGTTATTATTTAATGTGTAAACCTATATATTGTCTAAACCTATATAGCTAGTGGCAATAAGATGATATTTTAGGAAGTATTCTAAATACAATTGTTATTAGTATTAATTTATTCAATAAATTCAAAAAATGCTTTCTTTGAATACTCAAATTTTTTCAAATATTAAATTGATTTAACTATATTTTTTTTATTAAGTTATCCGTATTCAGTTATTTATGAATAATCACTATATATTATACAATAAAATTTGCGAAATTGATGACAATTTACAAATCGTTGTAAGTATACGTGTTATTTTGATTAGTCGATTTTGACGATTGATAAATCCTACACTGATTTTATGTTATTAAAAGTTTTCAAAAACTCAAACTTATTATGTATTCTAGAAAATATTAGCTTATTATACTATATACACGGAGAAGTACAGTCGTTTTTATTTTTAATGGAAATTTGTTGTTTTTATAATGCTGTACAGTGTATTATACATTCTCGTTTATAATACAAAATAAAAACCGTTGATGTAGTGCTCGGCGTTCTATGTAGTAAGCGCTTCTATTCTCTCAAATAAAAAGTATTAAATATTTAAATTAAGCTTTTTCAGCGCTCAAAAATTAACACTCGACTCGACGCATTCAAAACGACCATGCGATACGTATATAATATAATACGATTTTTACTGAATTCGTTACCGTCGCGATTTCCCCCGAATCGATGAAGTCGGTACGTCTAGTTAAGGTGTACGTAACTATCATGTAAGTATATTGTGTATTATGGCCGAACATCGTTTAGAGAGAACGGTTTGAACGGTGTTTTATTTTTCATCGACAACCGGAAAGGACATTATTTTTTAAGCTTTTTTTGTACGCGCTGTTAAACTGTTGTTTATCTGGGTGTGTTTTTTTTCGCGTTTGTCTGGCCTGACCCTGAACACTATGCTGCACACACACGCACATGCACGCGGTGGGGTCACACTATAGTAGTTTTCGACCCCTCGGGGTCTGGCGCACAACGGTATATATATATTAAAAAAAAACTACTACTTGTACTACTACTATTACTTCTATATATTTTACCCCCGTGTGTACTATTGTCGACACCCTGACCTACTAAAAAAATCGAACCAGATCGGTTCGATGTGTGCCTGAAAAATGTTGTGCGTTTGTGCGACGTATAGTGGTGCAAGCGGACTAACGACGAAGGCGACGGACGACACGAGTTTTGCAGTTATATGCAACGCGTACGGGTAAAGTATATTATATTCTTTTAAATAATATGCGTAAAATAAATATATACGTATTATATGCGTGTACAGCATATGACGATAAAATATAATTATTCGTCGTGTCGTTTATGCGTGACAGCAACGATTGTATATACTTACTGTATACATAAATGTATATATATGTATAAATATTCGTGTTTAATTTATCTTGATGGGGATATGCGTCTCCCCGCGAATGCTGCGCGGGGTTTGACTTTATCTTTCTCAGGGTGATAAATGAAGGCGTCGTGTATAGGATTAAAAACGCTTAATGTCTGTGAGACGCAGATTAATGTACAGTAATAAGAAGTATAAAAAGACCCTTGTAATATTAATTAAAAAGGAAAAAAAAATACTTGAGTTCTCCCCCTTGCGCCACTCGAGGAATCAAGAAATTAATGCTCCCGTCGTCGTCGTCGTCGCCGTTTCTTAATTTATTTTTCCTCGTTAAAACTTTTCGTACCCCGGAATAATAATAATAATAATAATAATAAAAATCCACAGTAGTTGTAATCTCCGTTGGAGTGGGTGTTTTTTTTCTTTTATTAAACCTCACAAAGTTAAAAAGGCGGTTTTCGTCGAAATTCGTTCCGCGGTTTTAATTGGTATCCGGTTACACAAACGCGGGATGAAGATCTTTTATTTATTTTCTTTCGACTTGGGTTTTTTTTTTTAATTGCTTGTTGCCAAGAAAAAAACGGTCCAATTACGAGCGTCGTTATGGCGGCAACGGTGAAGGAGGGTTTTTTTTAAAGGACTTCGTAATTAATGGAATAATTTGATTGGGAGGGTGGGAAATTAACTTGTAAACAGAAAATGAAAAAAAAAACAACCATTGAATCATTGGAAAATAAATTTAATTATATATGTCATATTTATATATTATATTACGCGCAATGCATTATAATACACACAAGAACGCCTTTATATATGACGCATTCGTATATATTATTCGCCATTCAGTGAATGGGAGCGAAAAGCTTGATTCGAGTGGTTTGAATTTAAACTGGATAAAAATGTTAACACAAACTCGACAATATATACCTGGTGCGAGAGTCTTATTAGATTTGGGAAACGTCTTGGTAAATCGACGAATATTTATCAACATATATAATATTATCATACACATACACTCACTCCCGCTCCCATATATGTACATGCAGAATAAACTAAGTTTTTTTTTTTACTTCTTCTCGTCATGACGTTTCCGTCGTAATAATAATGATGTATACCTCGAGAGTAGATATACTTTTGCCCTCAAAACTGTTTATGGAAACGAAGGCAATTGAATGGTGTTTTCTTATTCTTCTACGGTATTTTTTTTTTCACACGCGTGGATCGATATATTTATATACGTAGTATAGCGTGTCTGAAAAGAGAGCTTTTGGATGACGCCTTTTTATGAAAGGGAGCCACCGCCGCGCCGAGAACAAAAGGAAGAGGAGAACAAGCTGGATCAGTGACTGTCGGAGATTTTTTTATGTTCTACACTTTTGATTTTAATGAGAACGGTTACGGCGTGAAAAATACCAAAGGGCTATAATGTGCCAAAGAAAAGAAACAATAACAAACGCCGGTTAGGAAGAGGGCGGGTGGCTTGTAGTGGGAGGGAAGGGGGTGGTCAGGTCAAATTTCAAAAGAAAATCAAAAGCGAAAGGAAGGAAATGCGTTCATATTTTCTTTTGATTTACCAGAGCATGCAAAACGTGACTTACGTTTTAAACGCGCCTGTCGAAAATTGTAGTTTGAAAATATTTTGTTTATGTAGGTATATACTCATATATATATTATATACACATAGGGTTGAAAGTGCACCGCGCGATCGTGTAACTACGATACTTATTGTATACACATATATATATATATATGGACGAGATGATGAACTCGGGGAAAATACAAGTATAACGGACGTGTTTGTGGATAATGGATATATATATATATATAAAAACTTTTCTTCGGCCAACTGTCAATTTCGATGTACCACGCGTGTCGTTCAGTTGTAAATCCCCCGGATTGTTGTCGTTTCATCGTGTATACTTAGCCACGATAGTAAGCTAAAAACGACAACGACGACGTTTGCAGTTCCCACTGCACACGGAGAATTTTGAGTCGGTATAGAATCGTATATACGCGTGTATTCCTGACAGAGTACACGGAAATGAACGAACTGCAGTATGAATAGTGTGTAATTTTCTGTATTTTTAAAGCGTTAAAAACGCATATCGAACGGCGTGCAATGTTGGTGTACACGACTCTGCGATGACCCAAGACGATCGCTCCTAAAAAGGAAATAATAAAAATAATACACATAATCGGATGATATTATATAGGTACAAACCACGATGTATAATATTATACATTTATACGGAGGTCATATAATATAGTATTACTATATGGTGTTGGGTATTGTTTCTACATAATATTATAATGTAATAATGTGTACCTGACCACAACACACTACGTGTAAATGTATTCAAAATGGATTCGATTTCGATATTCAAATTTTACTCGGGCAAACAATTTTCGAAGTACACACACTTATGTATAATAGTAAATGTACGAAGTTTATGTACAATCTCACGATATTTGTATATGTGTAATGCATGTATAACGTACCTATATAGGTGATTTTATCTGTGGACAATAAAAACGGTGTTTCTGGATTCGATTACATTAAACGCGTCGTCGTACAGCGCGTAAAGCGTTTCCGTACACTTTTATGGTATCATATTGTCATGTTTATACATAATAATATTGTGTATCGTAAACTATTTATATAGAATATAAGTTATAGATAAATAAAAGTGAAACTTACCCGCGAATAAATTGTAATAATATCCAATTTTCTGGTCATTTCCCAGACGACTCGAAAGAGTGGTGTAGCCTATACATTTCTATATATAAGTAGTACGTTATACATATAAATTATTAAGGTAGACGGTAGTTTCCTATTAGTTTTACGTTTGTAACTGGAATGTTTATTATTGGCATGTTACTGAACATTACATACATACTTAAATTAACTATATATTATACATGTATTATATTTTAATTGTATATACAAATTTACATCGTTTTACAAATAAATTGTAAAAAAAAATAATTCAAACACATTTTTTTTGTGATTTACAAGTAGGTAGCTGTAACCTGTAAATTACGGACAAATCGTATTCTTCGTCTATATTTCTATAGATTTTGTATATTACTTTATTAGTCATATAATTTTAATATATTTTATTATGTTGTATATCTCGGTATTCGCGAACTATTCGATTATACATTGTAATAAACAAATATTTGCAATCGTTGGTTATTCTGTTCGATAATTTTATCTTTAATAGATACGTAATGACTAAGTATTATTAGTCATCGTTTATTTATTACTGTGTTGTTCTCATTCGTCGGACTATACCGCTACGTCCTCCATTAAATTATAGTTTAATTTATGGTGACGTCGCCAGTTCAACATTAGTACAAATAGGACACGATAAAAAAAATCTTTACGACTCTTAAAGTTTGTTTGAAAGGAAATAATACCTCAATTATTTGGTCCACTGTAAGCTTTCCGTCTATTGTATAATAAATGACGTTAGATAAAGTATTTGACCGTAAAACTCGGAAGTATAATATAATATTATATATAATAATGTATATATATATAAATATATACATATATACAATAAAGCACTGCTGATGATGGCCTAATACACAATAGGTACTATCATGGCGAGGACCATTAACATTTCTTTCTATCTGGACCAAGTACATTATTTACAATTCGAATTTAAATTATGATACGAATAAACGTGTATGTGTGTTGTATATAGGTTATACAGGGTGCAGGTTTTATACTTTTGTCGCGAACCAGACATTGAACAGGTTTATTCATTTTGCTAAGTTACCAGACATAAATGATTTTAACTTTTAAGTTATAAATAACAGAAATTGGGAATGATTGATATACGGGGGGAATAGGAAATAAAACCGTATATACTTGGTGCTCAGGGGATATGCAGACGTTGCCCAGTTCACGATGGAAAGAAAAACGTCACCTTATATTTGTGCAGCTAACGCTCAAGTGTATCCGAAGTAGGTTTACATAATATAATACAATTGATAATATTGAATAACTTGTCTTATACATAACAAATAGCCGTTAAAGAGGAAAATGTATACGTCTCTGCTATACATATATATATATTACATACTTGCGCTCGCATATCACCTATATATATATTACCTATATAGTTTCGATAAAATAATAATACAAATAATTACGATAGAAATGCACGAAATCAACAAAAATACATATAATGGTCGTATACAAAGTTTGTATAAAAAAATAATGTATTATGCAGAACTTCGAAGTTCTGTTTATATATTCATCATTCGCAGAAACAAAAATCGACGTAAAACTGCTCCGGCTCGTATGAGGAGTAGACACATCTACTAGTACCAAAGTACGGTTAATGTCCACATACTCTATATAAATAAATGCTCACCCATGTATATATAATATACCTAGTGTATAAAATATGTATAATATGAACACAATGATATTTCGTGTTACTTATATATATATATGTATACTTAATACGTTTGTATAGATACGCGTACCACTTACGACTTTACGAGGTAACTATTATTTGTATATATGTTTATATATTTATGTACGAGAAAAAAGTCAACTTGTCTGTATTCGCTCTGTCGGTTTGGCTTGCTGCAAATACGATTTCGGACTGTCATTACATTAACCTATATATAATGTACATAGTTATACCTATGTATAGATATCACACGTTCACACTCGTATGATAACGTTACGTTCGTGTAAGTGCAATACTCGCAAGTAATAAAATTTTATATAAAATATATAAATCATGTAGAACGGTCCTCTGCTTTTACGATTACGATTTTTTAGATATTTTCCTTTACACGTTTCACACACACACATTTTCGATTTGGAAAATAGATATTTTTAAATGTTGTATTAACAACACCTGACTTACGAACAGTTAACTGTAGCCATTAGTCAATTTTTTGTGAGTGTACATTGTACGTTATTAACAAAATAATGGTTATACGTGACTTTTAAACAGCCATATGTTAACTAATGTAATGATAATAATATTACACATAATATTATATAACATTGAAGACAAAAAAAAAAAAAATAATTGTTAATAGGTATTATAAGAAGTATGACTTTAGGCGAATTTGCTTTTGCTTTATCTCGCATCCAAGTTTTTCCTTATACTCAGATTGAGAAAATATATCTGTCACCTCCTTAGAATTACTTGTCAACTATTACTATTATTAATTTTGTCTTAAATATATACCACCATTACAGTTAAATGCACCTGTAGGCTATATAGTAATAATATGACATCACTATGGCCTCGGGGTTCGGTCACCGCGACACCATGTAAACATATTACATATTAAGTTTATATTACGTTAACATAATATATAACAATAATAGTATGATACGCGGAGGGATAAATAATTGCATCTTTCTTCATCTGAACGATGAATGATCTTTTTTATCGCCCATCTGCATACACTTTTTAAGTAGGTACCTGTTTAAAAACAGAATAACCATCTGCAAGTATATATCTAATGTGAAATTGTAGAGTAGTTACTAGTTAGTAATTACGTAATTAGGAAATACTTATATATAAGTTTTAAACAAGGCTAGGATTTCCATACATTAGCACGATAGTAATGACCAAGATTTGGCACATATTGAATTTAATTGAATCTTTTTTAATTTTTAATTTTCCATATTTTAATTAACATCAAGTGCATATTTAGAATTTCTCAGTAACTATTTATTTGGAAATTAATTATGTAAAATCGTATTTATCTAACGAAAATCTATAATGTTACTGATTTATTTATCGTATATATTTATGTATACTGTTTATAAACTGGCGTGATTGGTTATATCGAATAAAAGATAAGATTTTTATCTTAATAGGCTGGTGGACGCGTGACGGCCGTACACGTTTAGTGTACAATTTTGAAGCATTTAAATTTAAACTATTTAAAGTGAACACATTTTCAAATGAATAAATTATTAAAACTGCGGATGCTGAAACACTTAAGTGTATTATTTGTGATCAGTATTTATACAAAAACTATTCAATGTTTGATGAAATTTAAAATATATTTTTTTTGCATATTAAAAAAATATAAAAGTTGACCGTTTTTCATTACACATAAATCCAAGGTCTAATTAATATTATGGTATTTGTTATGCCTAATGCGAATTAAACGGCGAGAACCCACACACACGGTATTAAGTATATTATAATATTTTCGTGTCGGAAATGTCGTCAAACTGCTGTCGTGTGCGTGTGCGGAAGAAAATCGCTGCGGCGACGGCGGCAGTGGTGGAGATGTGCCGCCGTCGGACGTGCAGTGTGCGTGCGTGTGTGCGTGCGTGTGTGTATAATTGCGGGCAACATGGCGCGGGTCTCGTCTTTTGATGGAGGACCAATGCAAGCGCACCGGGACGGCCCTACAAATGACGCTCCTCCGCATTAAAGCGCCGACGGGCACCCGCGCCGCCTCGCCCCCGACCGTCGCCGCTTATCGTACTTTAACATTCGGCATTTCACTGTCAACTCTCGACATCCCTTTTTCGCGAGGTCTTTCGCCTTTTTTATTTTCCACCCTTTCTCTCACGCGCGACCGCCCGCACGCACTGCCTAATATCATATATGTATACACACACAAAAAAATATAATATATTATGTCATATATATATATATGCACTTATGTATAGGTTGCTGCAGATGCGGCCTTCTTATTTTTAATGACATGTCCGAGTAATATAATATTATAAGCAAGCGGATTATGTTAATCATAATAATATTATACATTAAATAATAATTAATAAAGGAGTTTCGAAGGTTTTCATTGTATAGACGGCAGTAATTTAGAACGATATCGTAAATACTAAATAGTAAACATATAGTATAAAACACTCGCATAAGTACATACAAATATAAGGTACGTGCCAGAAATGTGTTCCTCGCTTAAGCAGTTGGGTCGTTGACGTGAACACAAATTTTCCATAAGAAATAAAAAAATTGTTTTATTTTAAAATTAAAAATAACATAAATTATTGTTCTGCTGTGGCAAATGATTCGACTCAGCAGGTGTTTACTATTATAATGTTGTGGGTGCAACAGTGCAGAAATGTTATTTACCACTTGTTAAGTAATATTTTTAGCGCTATTTATACGTGTTGAAAAGGTAAAGCTACAGTTCAGGTATCTATATATCTATATATATATATTACATAAACAATTTCGTTCCATTTCGAGATATTGGCTTAAAAAGAAATGTTTCATACACAAAAATATAAATACTAACGCTGTGGCGTTTGTTTATAGTTTAGAATATACATACTATATTATTTAATACGCATAATATATTCTCCTTAATTAAAAGTCACGATTCTTTATTATTATTAGGTACGTTTTATTATTCCAAATCATTTAACAATAATAATATGTATTATATATACATTATATTATAAAAGTAGTTATATATATTTTTTTTTCTACAGTATATAGATGGTTTTAAAAATATGCAATGTTTTTATAATAATAATAATAATATATGTTTTTAGAGTAAGTTCATGCGGGAAATTTATCGCCCGAATTATTGTAACGATTGTTATACGTATACATAATATACGGACAAAGAATGTCGGTATTATGTATAAAAGTTTTACAATTTTCGAACATATCTACGGTTCGCTCACGATCCGTGGGATAATTTAAAAAGAAAAAGTTAGTTTGAAACGTATATACCTATACATATATAAGTACACTAGCCTTTTAGCCATTGATAAACGTACGTGGTATACATATACAAATTACCGTTTTCGAGACTTTGTGTTTATATGTCTATATATATATATATATTATTTTTTATGCTGGGAATGTTATCAATTTACCATATAATATGTATGCAGGTATAGTGAAATGGCGTATAGTATAAAAATACAACAATGCACAAGTATATTAACATGAAAGATATTATAATAATATTATGTAAGTGTATACATTACAGCACGTGTGTTTAATTTTTATGTCTTATCATTATATTATTATATTAATTTTAAGAATATCAATATTTTTAAAAATAAAGAATTTCTCTTATGAAAGTACGACGTTTCTTAGATTCGATTTTACTTGTTTATCATCGCGTATTATTATGCTATATTATGTTATCTAGTTAATTATAATAAAATATATTTCAATATATTTACTCTATGTACCTAAACCTATGTATTAAATAGAATTAAAAGAAGTTATGAATAAAGAACATTCTTAATGATAACGCATTGCAGTTTAGGTATATAATATATATTAACAAACATAAAATTGAATAGATATGAATACGGAGCGGACGTTTTTTTTTTTTTATGGAAAAACGAGCAATCGCTGTAACTTTGAATCTCGTAAGCCGCAAGTTGGCCACCCCAGTAATACTTATAATATAATATGGATATTATAGATACACGATAAATGGAAAATTTCATAAAGTGTCATATGAAATATTTCTAGTTTCCTATTAATTATTAGACGATATTTATATTATAGGTGGTTTTCGTTTATGTAGTAATAACAGAAATTCTTATATTAATTAATAAATATATTTAGTTTTTATAATTAATTTTTTAGTTTTATAATTACAGTGTGTAAAAATTATAAATAATATGCGTATTATTAGGTCGTGTACTACAGATAAATATTATATGCACTATATTACGTTAAATCCATAAAATAACAAATATGATATAAAATCAGCATTATAAATTTTTCCGATTCCGTAGAATTGGTAGCTCAGTTATTAGGCATAATATAATACATACCTAATATATTATAATAGAAATATTTTTTTTTGAAAATCATTAAGATTATTTTATTTTATAGGTATATATTGTTTATAAATACTAAATTATCAACATTCATATAATCAATTATTTAAATTTTATGTATAACAGGGTTATGGACTGAGCGTAAAGATAGAAATTTGAAACAACCTTAATAGAAATAGATAGAAATATAGCAGAATATTTAAAATCTGATAAACATTAACAGATTAATGAATGATTTTTAGTTATGAGTATGTATAATTATTCATAACTCGTTCGAAATCATATCCTATATACAAGTTATGTAAAAGTTTGTCTGATTCTGGATATGAGGTTATGAGATGTATGTTATCAATTTGTAAATTTGTCATCATAGAAAAAATAAAGAAATAGTACGTATCATATTTTTTCCATAAAATGATTATACGTACTCATGCACGATTTGTGTGATTTTTATTTTGCTTTTATTAATTAATTAATTAAATATAATATATTAATAATTATTAACTATATTATTATGTTTCACGCTTTACAATTGGTATATGTCTATTATAATACGTCCAAATAAATATTTTAAATATGATGTAATGAAATGTTCAAAAATTAAAATCAATCACATTCATCAATTATTCATCATTATTCGTGCGTATTTCAATTAGATTATTTTACTTAACTATTATATATTATTGTACACGAATTATTAAAAATAAAAACGATCGCGTGTTTATTTTTGGTTCATATTGCAATCTGAGTAAAGTACACAAACAAATAAATAGTTGCCGGAAACCAAAAATAATGTACAAACTGTGGGCGAACGGTTATAAACACTAAAACGCCCAATTCACAGGAAATGTATGCATATTATTATTGTATAATATAATTTGGAAGTCGTTAAATGCGTGGCATGTAGCAGTACGATGGCCATCATAACTCCGTGCGCAATTAATCCAATGAACTGTATCACGTTTTCTTCCTCCACGCAGATCCGCATTAAAAATCATTATAATACTATATTACGTTTTATATATCTATATTTTATATAATATATATATATAAATAATAATATAACGACGGTGCATCTTCTCGCGAAAAACACCCTCGTTATCTTTCCGAACAATAAAATTTCGATTATCTCTGTTCGAGAGTGGTACAGTGGAGGAAACAAAAAAAAAAAAAGCTAAAGAAAAGATATACACACCGCACTGCCAGCCACGCCCCTCCGTCAAGAGTGGAGAAAATTACCACCATAATTTTCCCGGTCAGGCAAAAGACGAAGAAGAAGAAGAGCTAAAAAAAAAAAATCTAATTTAAAAATCTCATTAACTTCCCCGGTCGTCTGCTTATTCATTTTACACGAGTTTTTTCGGGCGAGTGGAACAATCCACTCACTTCTCGTCATCACATCCTCGCCGTGTCGTCAAGGGGTTTTTTTTTTTTTAATGAATATTAAAGTTGTACGCGATGACGAAAAATTAAGAACTCTCGAGCGACTTTAGTTTTATAGTCGAGTGCGGTAACCGCATCCGAATAATAATAAAAGTTGGGAGTTTTTTCTTCTTCGTCATCGTCTTATCGTTGCTTCTATACTCTGTGCACGCTGCGACGGTTATTAATTTTGAGTCATTAATTTTGTTCGGAATAATAATCGTAAAAAAAGTTTTCCGAGTAAAAAAAAAAAAATTCATAAATTTTTCACCGACCGGCATGGTGAGGGTGGGAGTAGTTTTCAAAAGTCGAGAAGCGTAACGATATTTGTCTTAATTAATGTTGGTGTATACTTTTTTAACGAGCAGGTAATCAATCAACGTTCTACTTTTATAATTTTCTTACGCTTTCCCTTCCTCCCGAAAATTTAGAGGATAACTTCTGCGAAAACCGTTTTCCAAAACAACCCGATGACAAATTACTGCCAATTAAACAGCCAGGGGCGGACACATTTTTTATTTTCCCTCTCACCGGTACGTTAATGAGATTTTGCGTTCGCGTAATTGCAAACAACAAACTCGATTTTTCATACGCAGTCCGCGGGGACGTCTGAAATAATTGTAAAAAAGAAATAATAGTAATAAAGAAAAGGAAAAACTACGAAAATGACAGTATAACGTGGCTATTCTATTGAAACACTCTTAATAACCATGCGTTTTGTGTTTTAAAAGTCATTCCATTGTGTACTTTACTACCTTTATTTTACTATCAAAAGTTTGCATGGACGAAAAACGACGGAATAAAAATTCAGACATTGAAGCTGTTTGCAGTGGTTTTACTAAGTCTATAACAATAATAATATTACCCATATAATACGAAACGTTTTATCAAAATATTATAATATACCCTTTCAGGTCTAACATAAATTTAAATTTAATAAAATATATTTTTCTTACTTTTTAGGCGTTTCTTTGACCCCAACACATACGAACAAATATTTTCTATTATCCATATCATCTATGTAGATATCCATAATTTTTTTTTACAAAATTTATTTTCCATGTTCTATGTACGAACCTATTATTATATTAGGGAAACCTAAGTTGTTATATTATTAATATTTAACGACGTCTAAATGTTGTAATTTAATAAATTATCTCGAATCTTGAAAATAATTAAACACAGATATTATATTTAAATTTAAAAAAAAAACATGATTATTCGTACTTTTAAGATATTTAAAATTAGTTCCGAAATTTTATTTTGAATAACAGTAATTATGTGAGTGTTGTTTTCTGAAAAAATCTAAATTATTAATAATTTATTATCTATTACTTTGTAATATATATATATATATGTATATAACATATGGAATACGCTAAAATATTATCGTTATTTTAAGATACAACACATTTATTTTTTTTTTAGTACAATTAATAATCGCATTCTTTTGAAAATGATATATATAAAACAAAAATATTAGGTATAGTTACAAATTAAATATTGGCGTACTTATGACAATTGTAAAATATTAGAATTATATTTATGTATTATTTTTAAATGTTTATTGTAATAATATTAATGCGAATACATATTATGTATAATAAAGTATATAATACACATTGGTATATTAAAATCGTGCATAAAATGATATACTATCATATTTAAATTACATTCGTGTTAGGAATATATTAAATTAAACTTTGTATATGGGGTTTTTTTTTTTTATTTACAATCAAATTGGTAATATTAATATAACAACTTCATAATAACATCAATATTCAATAACAGTGTATGGTATATTTAATAACTATACATATAGTTTAGGTAAATAATAATAAGTACATTATATAAGAATATAATTATAATATTTATTCAAGTACCTACATAACATAATATAATAAGTGATTATAAATTTATAAATATATGCATAGGCCATAACGAATAAAATTACTTTGAAATGACGAAGTAAACATTTTTATAATTTTTGATTAATTTGATATATAATCAAATATATATATATATTTATTTAGGTATATTATTATTATTTTATTTTTTTTTATTAAATATCCATTCGAAGCAGCAATCGAGCATTCGAGATTACAGGAAATGTACAAAAGTAGACTTAAAAATAATATAATATATATTATTATGATTTGAATTAAAGTACAATATCTATGTATATATATATATATATATATATATATATACATATTATATTAATGTAGCTTAATGTATGGATTACGTTATGTTTAAACTGTTTAAAGTGATGGTCTAATCAAGAAATTGATACTGAAAAAAACATTGCGAAAAAAAGTTCTTTGTAAAAAAAGTGTTCCGATTGTTTTTTATTTTTTTTTACTATAGGTTTATATTATTGAACGAAAAGTGACATTTTCTATATTTACTAGTTGTTATACATTTCTTAAATTATATATGTTTTTACTCCTAAAAATAAATCAAATAAAATCCATACTGATTATCTTTGAAATTAATTACAGAGTAGACATTTAAACATTCTGTTTTCAATGTTTTTATATACTACACAGACATATAAACATTTTACATTTTAATTAATCGGTCCATCGCTTACAAAATATGTGAGCAGCCCATTCACATATACAGCCCAAATATACATAGGTATATTGTTATTAATAATAATATAAGTATAATGACTTAATATACATTCGGTTCGGTTTTAACATCGATAATTATTATGATCGTTGGCCAACACGCCCTCACAAACACACACACACGTACACACACACGTAGAGGTGCCCGCTTATAATAATATATGAACGAAATAGGATTTTTCACGAACATTGTGGCAATTTGTGTGTTGGTATGGTATTTCATTTTCACCCAGCCGCCGGTATTACTTTTTTTTGGCTCGGCGAATATTTCATCTTATTCTTACCGTTTTCCCTCTCCCCACCCCACTGCATACTATACCTCTATACACACACATATGTATATATGTATTAGATATTGTGTAAATGTATACATATATACAATACCATCAGCACTACCTCCACCACTACGCCGCAACGTCCATCGCCACCACCGCCACTACCGCCATACCACCACCGCCACCGACTCCACCACCATCGTGCATATATATATTGCACAGCGCTCGTCTGGTATAGAATATTCTCGTCGCGTATATGTGTACGGTGGCTCGTGTGTGAGTGCGTGCGCGGGAATATATACATGTACGCGGCCCGAAGGGATGGCATCTGCGCGCGCGGCGCGAGAAAGTAGCCTCGTTAAGATTACATATGGAAAACAGGAGGGCGACCAGTGACGCGCGGAAGGGTAGGTGTACAACGACGTTCACTCTCTCCCGTGCGGGCGCGTGCGCACCACATACATCGCGCGACGAGGACGACGACTGCGACGACGGCGAAGACGACCAAATAGGGGTGGGCGGGAGGTGAAAGGGTCCCCGGGATCCCTTCGCATTTCGCATTGGCGCAAAAGGGAGTTAAAATAAAAAATAAAAAAAAACCTCCAACTGAGTGTACATGTACATATATATATATACATATACTGCACACAGTGGTGTGTGCGGTGCTGCTGCTGCTGCTTCTTTCACTTTCTGTTGCTGCAGACAAAACCAAATTCCGTTATTGATTAATATCCGCCACCGCCGCCGTCTTCACCCCTTCCCACGACTAGCAAACTTTACCCCCATCCCACACCCTTACACGTACGCATACGAATATATATATATATGTTATGTATATTATGTACACGACGACGAGGACGACGAGAGAGCGTCACACGAGCGCGCACGTTTTTAATGCCACGTTCTACACTCGGTGGCAGTGACGGCGGTCCCGGCGACCCTCGGGGTCGAGTAGGAGGAAAACGCGAAAAGAGAAATAAAACAAAATGTCTTCCGAACCCTTCTCGGCCGTATCACACCGCACCGTGGCGTGCATTTGCCTATATGGTACGTATATTGTACGGTGTATAATATATATATATATATACATATTGGGAAAAGAAAGGAAGACGGAGAGGACCGCCGTTAGCGAGCGAACAGAGAACGTTTGTCAGTATAGGTACATATTACATATTATACATGTTTATAATATCGTGTACAACGACTTACGCACTCGCCTAATAACTACAGTCGAACAATACGATATTATATTATATTATACTGCAGGTTTTCGTAACTAATTAGAGAAATACTGTATTGTGTATTGTATTGTACGATTATGATGGTGGGCGAATTGAATGACGGGGAGAGAAGTGCTTAAAAAGTAAAAACCCTTAAAACGAATACGAGGCGAATGTATACGAAATATGATAAGCTAATTATTACAATCGATCGGTGTTTTAATAATTACCTATATCGGGTTGGTTATCGAATGTTGTGTGAGTGTTTGTACGCGGTCTTTAGAAAAATATGCATAAACTGGAGAAAAATTCCAACCACCGCGCGCACGTCTAGTGCCTCACAATATACGTTTCATATTTATATTTTTATAGTTCACTGTCATTTTAAAAACATTTTTCCTTGTTGTGATTTATGAACGGAACGATTAAAATATAATCACCGCTTCTGAATTGATGGTTTCATTATGTATAACAACTGTATGACTGCATTACGGCTTAAAATAAAATCCCCGCATTCATAAAGAAAGCGCTTAAGAAAAAAGTTAAGTTTTTAATTATAAATATTTTATACTTTGAGTGCTTGAATGTATTTTTTTTCTCATTTAAAAGGGATACTTTTTAATAAACAATAATATCTTTAATCTTCGGCAAACTTTTAAAAATATTTAATTTTGCATTCAAAGGTATTATGGGTTGGAGTTTTATTTCCTATTAAAAAATGCATTAAAAATATTTATACCGTTCATCTAAAACGAATTCTCTGTTGTATTAAAATATATAATGGACTGTCTTTATAACTTAGAATCTCTCTTTTTTTATGATAATGTTAAAAAAAAAAATCTTGATAACAAGATTACTAAAATCGTTGAATGAAGAAATGGTTCGTAATTGTCAGAAAAGAAGACACATTCTGGTTTATTTTTTTATTAAAATTAATTTCAAATTCAGGCATTTCTAAAGTCTTTTATATTCTTGAAATTTAATTAAACTTGACGTTTGAAGTATAATATTTACAACATTCATCATCGGATGCATACCCTAGTCGTTAATCAAACACACGCTAAAAAATGTGCATATATCCCTCCAAATGATTAATGTTGACAATTTTATATGTTCGAAACGCCAAGTATAATCTACTTTTACGAAAGATGTCCAGACTCATCTTGGATATCATTTTTTTTTTTAACAAGTTTTATAATTATTCATCAACAACTAAAAGTTAAATCGTCAGTTTAAAAACGCATTGAAAATTAAATTTGTCTTTGAGAGTACTATTAATATAATATAATTATTTACAATAAACAGTTTTTACAATACTAAGTGATATAACTAATTGTATATGTGTTATTATATTATACAAAATTAGTTATTTAAGTAACATTTGTTTTAGATTTTATAACCATGTTAAATAAATTAATAATACAATAAAATTGAAAATGTTATGTTATCTACAAACGTTCAAAAAATCATCTATGGTACGTGGAATGTATCATATAATATATTTTAGTACAAAAATAAACGGAAGAACTGACTATTGAGTACAACGCATAAACCCTCGGAAGTTCAGGGTCAAGGGCTGAAGGTATATTGGATAGCCTTCAAAACGAAAATAAAAGTCTGCCGTATTCAATGTTAGATGACAATGATCTTATTATTTATTTTTATTTGTATTTTGTAAAATCATATTTTATTCTGTTCAGGGTACAATAAGCAAAAAAAAAAAAAAATAGTAATTTTAAATAATAATTCTTTTTGTAAACGAAAAACGAATTGATCGTAATTGATGATTTCTAAAAATTTGAAAATCAAAATAGTGTTGGGAGAAGATAACTACAAATGTGTTCAGATGAAGATATAATCAATCAATATAATTAAGATGACGAAAATTAATACATTAAAAAAAATCAAATATTAACGTGTTTAAATTTAATTGTCAATTATAATGAAATTAAAACATTAAAATAATTTTTAAATACATATTATAGTATCTATAGTACACTTATTTTTAGTGGATAGTGGATACTTATAAACGATGCGATTATACGTAGGTAGGTGTTATATTTTAATTATCTATAATTAATACAACAAATATGAACTATAAATTAAAATACGTACTATACATTTTTAGTCAAATTTTTTTTTTTATAAAACATTATATAAAATATATTTACATAATAATGCTCATATAAATAGAAATTGATGTGGATTAAGGTAAAACCACTTGAACTGAAATTTATCTAGATAAATCGTTATTTATAAAACGAATAATGAACAATAAACATATACATATTACATAACTATTATTTATTTATACGTCGTATCTGGATAAAGGTAGACTTCATATTGTATAATGTGTATTTATAATGGATATTTGCATTTTACATATACATAATAAATACGCTGTTTCTGCGATTTGACGTTAACGAAATAATAGAATTATTACTTTGCGCATGATATATTCATTATATACGTTATGCACGTAACAATAATATATTATAATATGACATCAAGTATGTGTATTTTTATATTTTATAAAAAAAAACACAAATGATATAAAAAAAAAGCCACGCCACCTGCAGTATGTATATACCATACTACAGTTCTACGTAATATTATTGTTTTTATTTTTAAATGTTTGATCAATTTCGTTTTAAACTATATTACTATTAACGTGTACGTACATATACAATGCAGCTATAGAATGCATAGTTATTACGTGTCACGTTGGAGTTAAAACCTAGTGAAGTTGAGTTTTTCATTTTTTATTGCTTTTATCCCGAATTGAGTTTGTTTCCCTATAACCGTATTTTATATCATATTCATACACACCAAAGTGCAAAGTGTGTGTTTATTTAGAGTGCGCACAGTATAAATCTATGACAAAAGGAATCATTATATAATAATATGATGTGTATGCGTATTGGATATCAACTATCAATGTATTCCAATTCAATAGATGCGAGCGCGTTTAAACGAGTTCGTATTTAGTTCTCGAATTCAAAACCGAGCCAAATAAATATTACAATATAGTCCCCGACTAATATAATACAGCCTATACTAATATATTATATAGGTGCAGATATTAAAATATTGCGAAACGGAAATATAAAGACGCGGAAAATTCAAATTTTATTATTTTTGTATTCGTTTTTCGTCGGCCCCCTGAAATAATATATTTTACAAGATTACGTTGTACCGCGAAATAAGTAAATCACGAAGTGGATTAGTATGTAAACTATTATTATTACTTACGTTATACAAATAGACGCAGGTTAAATAATGGCCTCGTTATATTGTCTCGCGTTCGTGCGACACAATCTCGTAAAGAAAAACGTTTGTATGTATAACAAAAGTCTATAATACGTATGAGATTCTAAACATATTTTCGTTCGTCCTGATCGAATAGGCGGTTTCGAAAGCGCGCGTACAGACAGGTCCGGAGGTAAATTATAATATGTAGGAAGCAGTGCAGTATAATAATCTTACGATACGATTACGAAAGTTTACTTTTTATCGCATTAAAGTACAATTTACTTATAAACAAGTATACAGATATAATATAAATTAATTTTCATTTATTTCGCGCTTGAAGAAGTCTGATACTGATTATAAATAAAAATATGAAAACGGTTTTATATTTGCGTGCTAGTTATTTAAATGAATATATTTCCATATTCTAAAATTAGATATAATTTTTAATGAATTGAAAAGCAAAACCTACAAGTATTAACAAAAAAATCTGCAACGTTAAAATGCTATATTAATAAAATAATATAATCTAATAGCAATATATAAATCGAAACGAAAACGTTCGCGTCAAAATAAAAAGTAACTAGATAAAAATATACTAACCACGTTAATTCTTAAAACGTCGACTGCTAAGAAATCATGAATGTGATTTTAATGTATTTTATCCTGACTGACAAACGTATTTTCACTTTTCGACTATTATTTTCGAAAACAACGTTTTCCAAATTGTTCCAACATTTGTAATTTTTATTTAAGTAGTTTTTGAAAGATTTTTATTAAACAGTTTCAAACCATAGAAAACTTCAGATTAGCAGAGATCTCGTGGTCGTAGAATATCTGAAAAAGAAAATCACACTGCAGTTGAGGGTAACTAACTGTTATTACAAATGCGTACACAAACAGGACCGAAGGTACATTATACGCAGGTAGAAGTGTAGTATAACGATATGATGGTACGTTACTAAAAGTTTTCTACCAAACCATATTACACCGCAGATAATAAGTATTTATTTTTATTTTTTTTTAATTGCATTTTGGTTGCCTCGACCGAATCACCGCTGAACCTAATAATATAATATTATAATATTCGTGGTCGATTGTCGAACGAACGAATGTTATGGTATTTCTGATGTATCTGCGGTGTAGGTATTGTTAGGGACACGTCCCTCGCCGTCTCGTTAACGAATAACGAAATAATGAAAAACAAAAATAAAACGAATAAAAAACATTGCTGGGGGCTGCTCGTTTAAAAATGTATCTCATTATTAATTATGTTAATAATTTATCGCGTTATTACTGCTGGGAATCTCAAAACCAACAAAACGTGTTTTAGTTCGTTTAAGCGAACGCGTGATTCCCGAATCTAATTAAAAATATTGTATTTTTCCCTCTTTCGTTTTCTTTTTTTTAACGCTCGCTTTATTTCTTTCTTTGTGTCGCTCCCCTCCACCCAGGCGCTCTTTTTCTCTCACTATCTATCTCTCACTATATATATATAATATTCGTTGTCTTGGCGGTATTCCACAAGAGAGGTAATATTTTCCGGTAGATAGCTTTTGGGCCACTAAAGGGTCCGGTGGTTGTTTTCCTTCTCCGTTCTTTTCGCCTAGTGTTATTAATCATTTAACGCAGTTAGTGCCGCCACGCATTCCCTGTCATAGGCGCCGAATGCACAGGGCTGGGGTAGCTGAAACCTGCCCGCCGCCGGCTTATTCGTATATATGTACATATATATTTTATTTTTTTACTTTTCTTTTATTTTCTCCGTCCCTCGCCACACCGTTCCATGGCAAAACGAAAACGACAAATTTCTGTTGAACATTAATTAATGACGTTGTTTTTTTGTTTTACGTTTTTTTCCCCTTCGATTTGATTTATTGGAGTACTCGGAGATTAATAAATATCGAAAAGGAACGTTCATTAATCCACATTAGTACACGGGCGCACACACATACATATACACACACACACACACACACACACACACACACACACACACACACACACACACACACACACACACACACACACACACACACAAACACGTACGCGCACATATATAAATATAAAGGACAAAAAATCCGCAAAATAAAAAAAGAAACGATCCTCTTTAGAAGTCCGTGGGTGGGTGTATGCTTGACGTTTGTCCCGAACGCCAAAGGTACGGCTAATAAATCACGTAAAGCCCCCTCCCCCCAATACTTACATTATATATATTTGCTCCACTCACTTCTATGTCCGCTGTCGTTAATCTTTATTGTTTATGGCTAGAACTTAAATAAGTATATATTGTTATATTTGCTTGTACTTATGTCTGCTTGTCCGCGAGATCCTCGATTACCTGTCGCAGTGATAATACCTACCGCTGACGTTATAGGACGCACAGGTGTCGCTATATTGCCTATTCCGTACGCCGGCCAAGCGCGTTTTATAGTTTTGCGTGACGCCCGGACAGTGGTTTGATTCGTTTGATTTATTCCCTCTCCACTCCCAGCTAAATCAACTGCAAAACGTATAAAACGTTATTATATCGTTTATTACGTAATATGGTTATTTATGAGAGTGTATTGGTTTCACGCTAAAGTCGATCCTTATTGATCTTTGTCTCAATCATTGATACATAAACAAAAATAAGTATACACATTTTTTTTTTTTTTAATTGACCTAATGGAAATCCTATTAACGGTATTTATAAAGAATTATTCCTTTACCTTGATTCTAAGTAAGTCACGTTCACCTATGATTCGTTTTTCATTTAATTGGATTTTAAATAAAAAACGTTCAACTACAGTTTTTCATGGAATTTGTTGTTTATAGTTAGCTAGTTAAGTTATAATTTACTTTTTATCGTAAAGTACAATTTTAATTCATATAAAACATTCTTAAAAGTCCTTAATAATCAATATTGTATTAAACAAATATGACTTAAATTTTAAAAATTAAAATAATTATAGGTAAGTTGAAAATGTTTAAATATTTTAAAAACTGGAGTATTTTATTTGAAATTTTCAAACTCTATCTTTATAATATTTTAAACATGTATTAAAATATTATGTAAATTAATTTTTATTTATTTCGCGCTTGAAAGACTTTGATGCTGATTATAAATAAAAAATATGAAATTATTTTATACTCGCATTTTGCGAAGGTACTATAAGTATTTAAAGAAATAAATTTCTATTAGCAGGCCATTAGATAGAATATTTAATGAATTAAAAAGCAAAATATATTTTTCGTATTATTCATATTTAATTAAACTCTGAGTAAAATGCATATTCAAGCTAAACCAAGTGTATTTTTCTATACAATTTACATCGTTATATTAATTATATTGATACAATATAACACATAAGGTTTAGGTTAGGTAAAGGATTCGGGATAACGTTTTTATCGAAATAAAATACAACTAGAAAATAAAAATATACTGGCCCATATTACTTTTAATACGTTGACTACCATATAATATATTAAAATGTGATTTAATTGATTTTACTATACTTTATGACGGCCACTGAGGCTATTTGTGACTTTTCTTTGACTATTGACTCAAAAAAATTTTTATAGGTTCAAATCAAACAGAGCTAAGATAATGTAACATGGTTGTAAGTTGTAACAAAATGCCAATAACTTAAAAGTGAAATAAATTTACTATTATAATCGTAGCCTTAATTTAAAATATTTTTTTTAAAAAAATATAATAAATATCTCAGCTATTTATTTATTTTATAATAAAAAATAAAAAGTTCTATTTGATGCTTTTTATAAATTAAAAATAAATAAAATTTTAATACGTATCATATTATACAAATAGTTAAAAATGAATGAATAATTTTAGATGAATGTTTAATTAACCGAATGAATTTTATGATAACGTTATCGTTTGAAATTGAAAGTAAAATATTGTAAAAAAAAATATTGATATAATTAAAGTATATAACCGTATATTTCATTAATTTTAAATACCCAATAATTTAAATTATGTCTCAGTCAAGATTTCATAACCAAAACTGTGAAAAATGTTTGAGTGTTTTAATACAATTCTATGGAAAATCTATGTGACATTGTACAATACCTTTTGGTGGTCTACATTTTATTAACTAATAGTCACTGATGCAATACATTGTATATATATATTATAAACGTTAACAGAAGTGTTAAAAAATACTATTATATCATACTATCATATTATATCAGATTTGCTCGTATTGATTATTTAACTATTAAATGAATAAGCATACTTTAATATTATATATTATGTATAATTGTACGAGTGCAGGGTTATATTGGTGTGCACGATTGTATCCCTTATTAATTCCTGTACAACCGTTTTGAATTCTATACATTTGTTTTCCACGTAATCACCCCATTTTGACCTATAGAGAAAAGGAAATCTTGTCAAAAAAAAAAAATGTACAAAAAGTTGAGAGATTGACAGAGGAGAACATGAAGGAGAAATAGTGGTGATAAAGAGAGTAAGTTAGCGAGAAGGAAAGATAGGAAGAGAGAGAGAGAGAGAGAGAGAGAAAGGATGTAGTGCGCAAGACAGAGTAAGAGTGAAAAAACGCGCTTCTCATAGTATATTCAGCACAGTGACGTAAAAAGCTTTTAGTTCCCGGGGTTCCGCGTTAACCGTTTTGCCGGACTCATTTACCCTCATTTCGAACGGCGGCGGTGATGGAGGGTGCTTGGTGGGAGAGGCTAAGAAAACTGGGAACCTTTTTAAAAATGAAGGGATTTACTGGATACGAACTCTAGAAGGCACACGGTCATATAATCGAGAGAAATGGTCCGGTTGCCGGCGCTCTCCGCACCATCGCTGACTTCTTAATGGAACCAGCTTAGTCTTGTCGGCCGGCGCGTAGACCCCACGCCATGGCGAGGAGAGGGAAAAAAACGTTCGCCCCCGCACCCCCGACCAAGCGTGTAAGTATGTACGCGCGTGTGTGCGCGTGTTATGTTTATTGCATATATGCCTCCGGGACCGACGGCCATTAACTTTTGTCATTTTCCCTTCTCATATATACTTTTTTTCTTTATATATTATGTCTTTCTTCTTTTTTACTGGTTCTATCTCTCTCTCTTCTGCTCATTCGGTCTCGTACGTGTGCGTTTTCATATTATGTGTTCATTTATATATATATATATATATATACGCTTAGATACTGCACGCCACCGCCACCGCAGCATAACTATCCGACCGGCTAAAACGGATTACATACGTTTTTTTTGTTTGCTCTGTTTTTTCAGTATATACATAATATGGTTGCTCAAAGTCATACCATACGTTATATTTTTACGTTATATACCTATACTATTTACTAGATTGCAACTATTACTGTACGGCTTTTGCGTCACATATATAACAACTATGACCTCAAAACTATTACACTATATTTTATACAAACATATACAATATACACGTAACAACTATTAATTGTATATTACGATAAACCATCGTACATATATATATATTTGTGTGTGTGCGCGCAAAGTGTGACAGACTTTTATCAAAACTTCTGTATTTATTATTTCCAGAATAATTTTAACTTTTGGTTTATACCTACATATTTTCCTTATATAAACATATAATTATATGAAAATAATAAATAATAATTTATACCGAATATTCTGTAACTATGCTGGGTAAACTGATATATCTACTTACAGGTAGGTACCTACTTCAGAATTATAATTAAGCTATGTCTAGAGAGTTTTATGAAAGATAATAATTTAGATAATAAGTTCCATTTGAGATATTATATTTAATTATTACACAATATTAATATTATATAATAGTATAATAATTAATATATTATTATACTTTATCAACGACTTATGAGTATTAAGTCATCATACAGAATTCTTTAGTGTACGAGTAGCTGTGTCCTAGAACTATTGAAATTTACATTTTGTATTTTTTATATAGTGTTAACATAAGTATATGTATACATTTAGATATATGGATATACTACTATATGTCTCGTAAGATTTTTATCTTATTACCTATTTATGTTTATAGTTTTTAACGATGTCACACATTCGTGATCCATTACAATATGATTAAATGTATTGTTTACCACGTATTCTTAAAATATTATGTATATTATGTATATATAGTTAACATGTGGCCTACTAGAGTTGCAAAATCGAGCTTAAGTTATGTTGAGTAAATCTTAAACGAAATAACCGAACAATTACGATTGTCGAAAGTATACAATATAATATAGTTAAGGGAAATGAAACTAATATTATTGCATAAAACTTCCAAACGGTTTTTATGTAATCTTCGAGTAAACAATAAAAGTTCGACGACAAGTTGACGGGCCTTTAGTATCAAACTATCATCGTACACCATTTATTTTTATTTTTACAAGCTGTATATTTTTGTTTATACCTACTACAAACAAACCATGTACAATAAAACATAATAATATGCCGGAAAGGTAAGCTACTCAGAAAAGCGGTGTAGCTAAATTGTTCATTTCGAAAGAAGCGAGGTTATTAAATTATGCATTTGAGATGTATTCGTAATTAAAATATCTTTTTAATAGGTACGAACAAAAAAATTAACTATAATGGTTTTACGGTTATCGTAACTTAACGATAGGAAGGAAGGAAGTGGAGAACGCTCGCCATGTGTACCCATACCTCAAAGCTCAAGAATAAGTCAGTTGCCTTGGTCGAAATAAGCGTTTTTCCCATTATTAGATATAAGAAAAGAAATAGTGTGCAGCATCTTTGCCACTGTATATACACGCGGGAGAAGAGCACATTCGAGAATTGATGGGAAAGCAAACAAAACGAATTTCGTCGTATTTTTTATTTTTACTTTTTTTTTCGGGCGTTCACACGCACACGCACACCACAAACGTTTAAACGATTGGCTAAATTGGGTTTGTTCGCGATTAGCGGGCACAAAAAGAACCGCGTGCGGTTAAGCGCACACCACTCGTTCCTCCTTCACGTCCATCCGCCACAGTCGTCCGTCTCTGCGGTATGCGATCGATATGGATTCGTCGGAAAACGGTTTAAATTCTACGCGCTCGTATAGCCAATAAATCCCACACGCCTAATACACGTCCTATGCATGGTATATCTGATAAAGTATATAAACATGTATAGCCGAGGAGTGCAAGAGAAAGACGGAGAGTAAGACTTATACACACATGCACAAATATACACACACTCACATCCAAAAGAGAGAGAGAGAGAAAGTGTGAGCGAGACGAAGATGAGAATGCGCGCGAGAGAAAAGCGAAAAAACCGAAGGGATCCTGTTAAAAAAAAGTCCTCGGGGAGCCGTCGGAATCGGTTGATTGTCCCGCACCTCCGATCCTGGACCATATCTAATCCCTTGGCTGGCCCGGTGGAACGGTGGAAGAGACTATACGACGGTTTTTGGTACAAGTGTTGTGTGTGTACGTGTGTGTGTGTGTACGGTCCACGTCTAAAATCGTCCCCTTCGATCTGCCTTGACTACAACTATACGCCGCCACGCCGTTACTGTACCGGCGACCGCTGGCCCTCCGGTTTATTTTCGCCATTGGTCACGTAAATAGTTAATGGTTCGGAAAAATAAAGGCGACAAAGAAAACAACACATTTGTTCCCGCGGACGCGCGGTGGAGAGAATAAAGACTATTGTTGTTGACCCGGCCGCCGCCGCGGTTTTCTACCACTTGTATTTCTTTATCATTCTCTCTCTCTCTCTCTCTCTCTCTCGCATACACACACTCATTCATTTATTCTTTCCTTCTCTCTCTCCCAAACTCCCTCTATACATACTTTACTTTTCTATGTTCTTGTACACAAACTTAATGAGAAAATGTACAGAAGTAGAAACACACACACACAAGCATGCAGTAACAAATAGGTTTTTTATCCTACAAATCGTTTTGCTATTGATTTTCCTTCCGATTTCCGCCAAATACATATATAATAAAAAAATAATAATAATACTACTCTTGACGCATATCTTTTTTCCCCCGAACTCACGCGCAAACATTTGTAACCGAGTGAGTAGGCTTAGGGACAGCGTCTAATTCTTTTCGATCGCGTAAAACCGATTAGACGCGTCCGAGGTTATCTAATCGTGATTCTTGCGTATAATAGTAATAATATACGTCGTTAAGCCTCGCGTCTGGTGTAGTAATATATTAGATATCTAATATTAATGTGCATCTTGAATTATAATATTAGAAAATATAAAATTATATTTCTTATGTTTGTGTTTTTTCTTGTATGTTGTCACGAGGGTGAAGCTGTAAATTAAGTTATAAGCCCACCGGCATATTAAAATATGTATACATGTAACGGGCGTGTGCACCTGTGGTTCGTTTTAGCGCGCAAGCACCCTTCGCGTGTCTGTGCATTATATACTTATAGATTTCATCTGTATTGCCTAAAGAAGAGCCGTGGAAAATAATGATGACGAAATGAGGCATAGCGAGAGAGAGAGAGAGAGGGTCATACCTCAGCTTGTTTGAATTATTATTAATTTACATATTTATGTACAATAATATGTAATATACATAATAAAATATTTAAACGTACATTTATCACTATGTAGAATATATACTCACATAATACCTTACACATATTGAAACTTTTGTGATCGATAACACGAAGGCGATGGTTCTTTTGAGTTTAATACTCAAGTTTTTCTCTGGTTTCGTTTTTTTAATTTCACTAAGGCCGTCTCGGAAGACGATGAGCGATTATTACACACTTACATACTTCTGCAGGGTTTCATGAACTATGGATAAAGCTTTGCTATACTAATCCTAATAATATAATTTCGTGAGCTGCGTATTTTATACTGTTAATATCACGAATCGTACGGTAGGATAACACTTTCCTCTCACGTCACACCGAATTTACATCGACCGGCTAAATCTTTATTTAGCTATATAATATTGTTAGTACGAGTAATTTTGAATAGCGAACGAACGCGTTTAACGTGCGCGGAAGAATATATTTATATAAGTACAGAGGCATCATACAAACATAATATAAAATAGCGATAGGTGTTCTTAAAATACATCACATAAATATAATATAGATATAAGTTTATATCATGTGTGATGATAATAATATGATACTCGCGAATACCTGTGCGCGTCGTGAGATACGTTGACACTTATTCGAGGGCTTACGGAACTCCCTCTCTACATATATAAATATAATAAAGTTTATACACGCTGATCGTCAGGCCATAATATACATATAATATAATGATATATAATATGTATATATATACACACACACACACACATATATATATATATATATATTCAGTGCGAATATTAAAATCAATACGACGTGCGCAGTTCGGTTTTCTCCCTCGACGTACATATTATTATTGTAAACACACGCGTATATACATCGAATCTTTCCGGGCAAAACGTGCGCCCACCAATGTTTATTTTTCATCAGACCACGGAAATTCGCAATTACTTTTCCGTATACATATTATCATACGAGTATACAACGGCTCTGCACGCTAGGAATTCATTTCTTGCGTTTTTTTTTTTTTTTTTACGATCGTTTTAATCGAAAAGTGTTTACGTATTATTATTATCGTATGTGTACTATACGTAGTATTTTTAGCTATATAATAATATTGTATAAAAGTATGCGTTCGACGAAAAATCTCTATCAACTTTTGTCATACCGCATCGTGTTGTTACGTGTGTGGTGCGCGTTCATTGAGGATTGTATTATTATATTCAAGATGAAAATGAAATATATCAATTGGTTTTAGACGCTGCAGCTTACCTACTGGTTTATAATATTATGATTAATTAAATAGTTTGATTAAATCCGCGTATTAAAAATCGTATTTTCTCTGTAACGTGAATTTCAACATCTATTTCACAGTCGAACAGAACTTTTAAAAACTAATTAATTAATTAGTTGATTAATTAATAGTAATTATGCATTAATTGTACCTAATTGATTATAATACTGTGTTTGTGATTATGAGACGCGATAGAGACATTATACTGTACGTACAAATAATATAATATGTAAATATACACGTTCCGTATAAAATATTATAATATTATACCTAATGTATATTATGTGTATATTAAACGAGAGATACGTCGCAGTATACCATAATATATAAGACGATAAACGAACGGGCGGTCTTATATGCGCGCAGAGTTTGGTGCGGAACAAAATTGCACCGGTGTATGGGCGATAAATTATTTCCGGTCGGAGGGCCGGATATCGGGTAAACCCTCGATCCGGCGTATAAAACCGACGAGGAATTTCAGAAAACGCCATGGAAATTTATCGACGACCAGGACGAGCCTATATACCGACACGCGTGATATAATATGAGATGAAGGTTACGGGATAAATTCGATTTGCAGTGGATGTGGACGAAGTAGGTACATCTACACAGCGTCGGACGGATACACGCGGGTCGCTCTGAAATTATAATAATATAACAATGATAATAATAATAGTAATAGTAATAGGCGCGGCGGCGGTGTTCAAGTTTCGCGGGTTGCAGGTGTACGCGCTGGCGCTTTGGCGTTACGGTAGACACTGGCGAACCGGAGAGGCCGGGCAGACAAAAAGCGCAAGTGCGGCGGCGCACACGCCCCCGGCTGCGCCGTCAATTATTTTCCATTTTTTCGTTATCGCGTCGTATTGTCTCTCTATAGCCGTTCGCCCTCGCGTACACCACCCCACACGGCCGCCAATCTACCCCGTACCACTCCTCTGCCGCAGCGCGTCGGACAACAATTATTCCGAAGCTTGCGCGGAACAACCACCACCGCCGCTGCCGCCGCCACCGCCGCCACCAATGCCACCCTTTTTCTTGTTCGGGACCTCTCGTCGTCTTCCTTCGTTCTTTCGTATTCTTTATTGTTCTCTCGTCTTCTTTCTTTTTTCGTTTCGTGTCGCGCGCAACGTGAATAATAATTACGATTCGCCACCCCTTCCAGCGCTCGCCTACCTCCCTCCACCGTGGGCCGAAAAAAGAACTGCTCGTCCGAGTCCACGGGGTGTAATGATTATAAACGCTAGTGCGCTTGCGCATATGTATAGATATAGATAGATATACGGAAGGTTCGTCTTCGTCGACTCGGGGGCGCAGATGTGCAGTGGGGCCATAGGTATTCATATATATATATATATATATATATATATATATTATACGAAAGAAACGATAAGGGTGGGGCCTATACTCGCGTATTACGGTATAATATAAAGTATAAAAAGCAGCCCCTGGTGTACATAATGATTGAGAATAATTTTAATTTCATCGATAGCCCGCGACGAAAAAAGTTTTATATCCGTTTTCACCGCGACCTCCACAGACAAAAAAAAAAAACTTCTCAACGATATAATATTATAATATATATTTTATAACTATAGGCGTTTTCTCTGCTGCTCTGCACATTTCCACTATAAAATATATACCTATTATATCGCCGTTTACGTACATTGTGTGAGTTATTATTGCGCACGCCCATTATCTACGCGTACAATAAATTCCGTAATAAACCGCATAGACCTAAGTAATAATTAGATAATATAGCGAGAGAGAGAGAGAGAGAGAGAGAGATTGGTGGATTACAGTTCCGTTAATAATTCATTCATTTAGCAATGACGACGTTGATAAAAAAAAAAAAAAATGATTTCGAATCGATTATTTGCACGACACGCAATTATATATTATATTATCGAAGTTTAAGACTTCTAACGCTACCGCGATCGCAACTTCCGAAAATAGATTGCCGGGTGCGGCGCCGTATCGTTTATTAATGTTATTACTTTGATTATAGAACTATACGGTATGACATTATAAATTGTAATAATCATACCTATTATTCATAATACAACACCGTCAACACCCCAAGGAGTGTATTGGCATGATTGTAGGTAGCATCGTTTTTTAGATTTCTTATTCTTATAATATTTACAAGATTAATTAGTAATTTAACAACACTAACGAAACTTGATACATTTGTTTTAATTTTTATTAATTACGGCATATTCTATGAAGATGCATAGAGTATCCAATCGTATGAACTTACACATTTACATACAAATTAAAACATTTGAAGATTATAGATGAGAAAGAAAATTGTTTTGTTGGTCTATCCGCATCAGGCCTTCGGGCCTGAAAAAAATTAATAGCTGAGATTTTACTATTTTAGAATATGATATAATGTAATCGGACAGTGTCGGGAAAGTAATATTTCACAACACGTACATTTTATGCTCGTAAATATAGTTTCAACTTACCAAGTCATGCACGTTTCATAAACTATCACCTGCGTATTAAGTTTTCTAAGTATTAAACCATAAAATTAATACAATATTATAGGTACATATAGCATTATATCATAATAGAAAATTCAAAACGGTCGTTTTATATACTTGTATACGTACGAACACGATTGCAGTTAGTATTAAAATAGAATAATATAGTAATTTAATTTAAGTATAAACCAACTGAATGCAAATTAATTTCTGTAAGCTATATGTGGCATTATAATATCAAGTCATAGAGCACGTGAACTTTTAAAGTGAATATATAGTTATTTATGCATCACGCAAGTGAATTTAAGCAATTTTAGTAACATTCATACGGTATTACAGCCATACACCATTATTAAACTATATAGTATAATATCTAAAGGTTCGGAATTTATTAATGTTGCGTGAATAGGAAGACTGCATGTATATAGGTACACGACATACATATGTATATAAATAAATATAGCCGGTATAGCTGGTAATACGATTACGATGTATCTATTCTGTAGAAATGCGTTTAAATGAGCCGAGTCGATTAACTTGTCGTAACGTAATACTCGTTAAGACGATAACTCACTCACGCTAAAAATAAATGCGTTTTATTATAAATAAGTATATTACTACATTATAATAAATTACACGATTATAATAGAAAACGATACTATTATTATTATTATTTCACTGGAATGTAATATAAATATAAATATATATATATATATATATTTATAGTGACATGATTATGTACGAATGATTATTAGTATATGTCGCTTTTGAATACGAATAGTTTGTGTGTATATCTACGATAAAATAAATTCAAATCTCCGATCATCGTCGGTCGAATCGCCTGCCAAAACAACAAAATAGCTCAAGTTCATATCATCATCGATATTTTATATTTTATTGAGTTAAAATACGAGCGATTAGGGATTTCTGGTGTATCAGCGGTGAAACGGAGAGTGTCCGGCAAGTGGCGCCGCCAACCGGATGCTACTGGTATATAAATATCGGCTCGTTGAGTGCGAATAAACGAAATGCGTCCGAAAGGAGAAACGGAAAGGACAAAGGAACTCGACAATTTGCCCCTCGCGTAATATAGTATATAGTATATTGCTACTGATGCTGGCGCTGGTCTCTCACCCCTTTGATGAAATAGTAATAGTTGGCGTAGATTTTCTTCGGTTTTTCTTCCGAGTGTATATAATATACGCATTGTATATTTATATACGCTTTACCCGCCTATCCAGTGTAGTATATATAGTACATAGTTTAATTAAACCGAACCCGTCTATTGTGTAAAACCGGAAGAGGACCCATTATAATAATATACGGACGGGCAAGTCTTTTTTTAAAGAAGAAAAAAAATCAAAAAGAATAATAAAAAGAATGAATTATCGAAAAGAAGAAAAAGCTAAATATTCTTATGGGGTCGTGGTTTTTACTGGACGAGTGGGGTGGTGGTTGGGCGATGTTCGCCGAAACGAAAAATTGCATGGTCCGCTGGCGGTAAAGAATCGTACTGTATTTTCTTCTACGCAAATTGCGAAATGTATGAAAACACGGCGAATTAACTTCGTTTTATTCCCTCCATCGACTTATGATTCCCAGGGTAAGAATTCCGAATTCCGAGCGACATTTATATTGTATTATTTATATAGTTTTTTTTTCGGTTACCTAGCTATAATATTATCAACCTATTATACATTTATTCTTCAAATCAGTATATCAATGTACATTTTTTGATTTGTAAAACTATCAGCCTAACCAAAATATAGACTAAATATACAATCGCTCTGCGGCGGTTTAGCTGGAAATATCGACCAATAGTAATCGAATACTAGTATAGTTTTATTTCCTCGATTCTTTAATATTCCGTGTATGGTTTTATGTATAAATAAAGTAATATATTTTTATTATGTATGATTATTTGTTTACGACAAAGTTATCGCTGCAGTATAACATTGGTTGTTACTACTTAAAAAATAATCATCAATTTGTTTCAAGTATAAAACTAACCGGAAATGATTATATTAGCTATAAATATATTTATATATATTGTATAATATACCTACAAACGAGTGTGGTTTGAAAAAAATGGGTTGAAATAGTTTCGGTGAACTTTTTAAGTGGTGTGTTTTCAAATACTCACCTATGTCAACATCTAAAGGTCCAATAGCCGATTGTAAGGGTCAAAAGGTGGCCGATAAGTAGGATTGATTGAAATGCTTGCAGAGTGTTCGATTGTTCTCGGCCAAAAATCAAAATGTTGTGTTGGTTTACAAAATAATACGTATATACATATTAATAACATTAAATAGTATTTATTATGGTTTATGAAGCATGTACAACTATATTTTTAATTTAAATATATATATGATAGTTATTAGTGAAACATCGCTGATACATATTAGATTTTTTAAATAGGTACATATTATGATAAATTATCATAGGTAACTAAATATAATTCTAAAAGGGATTGTACACATACCTATAATTTAAACTGTAGTCATAAATGACATTTTAAGTCTAATATATTTTTGAGTCTATTCAATGTATAAAAATATAATAAACACATAATTTTAAATATCATTATAAATTATATTATTTTTTGTTATTTTTTATAAGAAAATTATTATTTTTTTTTCAGCACGAGACGATTATATACTTATGGCTGTTATACTGTTATAAATAAAAACATATATATGGCTGTCAACTGTCAAGTCGTCATCAATTGAATACATAATCAGATATTCTAATAAGAGGAAATATCCGATAAAAGTAAACACCCGAAGAAAATATTAATACTGTTTTCCCTAAAGAAATGCCAATGTTACACTATAAATCTTCAACCGTATACTATTGCTATGATCGCATAAAGGAAAACCAAAATAAAACTAATAAACTATAATATATATATAATTAATAAAACGATTACTATACCTAAACAATTTATCAAATAAAAGTATTTAGAACTTGGTGTATAAAAACCAGTATTGTAGAATAATTCGACGTCTGTGAAGTTTCACTCCGCAGTCACCGCCATTTGTTATTCGATTTTTTTTCAAGAGGGAGGGCGACAACTTTATTGACATTAGAATTCGTTAGAACTTTATTTGATAATTATTTGAATTTTTCAAAGTAGAATGTTATAAATGATTGCGATAAATGTATATACATACTGTAGTAGTGTTTACATTTAGATGAAACTATATACGTTCAAAGTTATGATAAGTCAAACATGATTTTAATGCAATATATTTTGTGTTTAGAGAATTCTCAAGACGAAATTGCCTTACTATTACTCAAATAAATATTAACTTCTTATTTTTTTTTTTTTTAGCTTATCGTTTTTATATAAAATATGTTCAATGCGTCAATCCAAAAAGATTAGTTCTCTGTAGACGGTTTATGAAATTCTATAACTGTTTTTGAGGACACAATGTCTTACTGTATCGTTCAATAGCAGACGATGGATTGTACACAATAGTGTGTCTCGAAATTAATGGTATTTTATCTCTCAATCTCTATTGGGTACATTGCCACTGTATATATATATATATATATGTAATATTATATTATATATTATTATACTCGACCCGATACATCTGTATATAATGGCGACGGTCTCGATGGACTTAACGAACGACGGGTGTAAAAATATATATTAAATGTAGGATATAAAAAATACTAATAAAAAAACCGCTACGAAAATACGACTGCGAACAATAATTAATACCAATGGTACTAGCAGTCCGTCACAGCGTCTCCGCGACACGTTTGAATGTAATCGGACAAGTATCGGAGGTTAAAAAAAAATATAAATAAATAAATAATAATGGTAGAATCGCGCCCGAACGAATATAGTATATGTCTATATTACACCTGTATAAACCTATTTTATACATAACCCGGTGGTCGTCTTCCGGGAAAACAGTGCCTTTTCGGCGCGGTACACTCGGTTATAGTGTGGTCCGATAGACTGTGTGTGTGTGTGTGTGTGTGAGGGGGGGAGGGGGGTCAAAGTAAAGGTGTAAAACGAAAATAATAATAATAATAATAATAATAATGGATATCGTGCCCGCGGACACGTGAGGCGTGCGGCCCATGCTCGTCTAGCGGCACAGCGCGGATGTGCATATAGGAGTGGTTTGGCGCTGGCCGGGCGAGGGGGCTAGTAGTCCGTTGTTTTTCTTATATTTATTTTTTTCAATATTTTTATGCTATTATTGTTGTGTGCGTGTGCGCGTTATTATATGCGCGTTGGCGCACGCGCTCCAGCCGCGCACGGGTATTCGATCCACGTATATAATATTTTCCTCCGCCGCGTCCTGCAAATCCCGCGTATGCGCTTCGGACGAGCGGAGAAATATAATAATATCATATATTATATATATATATATATATACGCGCGCGCGCTCGTGTGTGTGTGTGTGTGTGCGTGGTATTACGCGGGGCGGGTGAAAGCGGGTGGCGTACGTAGAAGGACGAGAGAGAGAGAGAGCGAGCGAGAAAAAGGAGAAGAAATTAAATTATATCAACGGGTTTGTCTCGCACACATCGCGCGCGGCCATATAGTCGTCCGCCTCTCGTCCCCCCGGGGAAAACGTATACGAGAAATGAACGCTCGAGCGTTATAATAATAATAATAATAATAATAATAATACGACGTGTAGTGGTAGTGTCGGCGGCGGCGGTCGGAGAAGAACAGACACATATATGTGTGTGTGTGTGTGTGTACGTGCAACACACACACACGCGCGCGCGCTCGCGCTTACGGTCGGCCATGTTGGATTAGGTTTCACCGTGACCCATGAATATGCCACTGACTATCCGTATTACGTGTTATCTGTTGTCCGCCGCCCGTTAAGTTTACCTATACATCACACACGACTTGGAAATCGCTCGGGAGACTATGCGTAGTCGCGCGCCGAAAGGGTCCGCGCGTTTTTCTTTTTCCTCGTCCGTCGGATAACAATAATATTTATTATTATTATTATTATTATTATTATTGTACCCCGCGGTAAAGCCGTCTACATAAATCCTATCGTATTCGTGTACGCGGAGGTCCCTCAAAAATATTTCAAAAACAAACGAATACACGTACAAATGAAAGTGATTAAAACTATTACTCGAGGGCAATATATTATATACGAGCGGAGAGAAAAAAATTAATAAAATTAATTTACCCGTTATAGATTTATGCGCAATGGATTTCGGTCGAATAGCGTTTACAACGTTAACGACGAATTATTATTATATAGTTTCACGAGTGTTTTTCGCCTCACGCTATATGGCACGATCACTATTATAAACGATACACGTCGTTTGGTCGAATATAAATTTATGATACCTAATAATTATTGTTAATATTATTATACGTCTTATATAGACTTTGAACGCAATACGCAAGTCGTCATAAAAAAAAAAAAAAAAAAGGATTACAACAAAATATTAAGTATAGCTTTTTGCCGATTGTATGTCTTATACGTTTTACCTTATCCGTCCGATTAATTATTTAACCGAAATGGACATTGTCCGAGTTGTTCAAGTATTGTCGGACACCAATAATAATGTACGGAAAACCGGAAGTACGATGAAGCGGGAGTGGCGTTACACCCTTCGGTCATCGAGATGGCCAAGCCAAATCTGATAACACAATTTAACGGTGAACGGAACTACGACATAACCTAACCCAACCGAGAGAGACAATAACGATTTAATAGCCAAATATATTATGTTATATTATTATACAATATATTTTAATTATTTTTCATTTCGTCCCTACGTATATCATCTGACCGCTGAGTATAGTTTATTGGAATAATAACGTGTCGATTATTTGTTTGAGTCGTATTTTAAAACTTGAAAATCTGTAGAATAATGTACAAATGTTGCACAGAAGTCGTGTAGGTAAACTATTAAAAAACTAATTATTATTGTAATTAATAGATACGCCATATTACCATATTACTTTATTCTATGTACTTTATTTAGTAGTGTGATCATAGCGGTTTTCTAATATTCGGTTGTAGTTGATACTGTCACATATAATTTTAAATCAGAAATAAATTAATACATATATATATATTAGAATATAATATACGTAAGTACATTTCTTTTATCTATTTACTTATTTATCCTGAATATAGTTTATATTGGAGATTAAGAAATAATATATCGTAATAATATTTATAATAAATATATGTTATGCTTAAATTTGCAATTATAGTTATAGAATTTTTAAAGTACAATTTACATTTAGTAGATGATGCAATTGATTGAAATATTTAATTTAGATTAAAAACAACAGTTAAAAAAGTGATATGATATATATAAATAAAAATCAAAACAAAAAATATGTTGATAATATGAAATAAAAAATATAAATGAAAACTATTATATTTATTGTATTAAAATTAAAGCTTATACTACGTTGAAATGTGTTATATATTTATTATGTCTATAAACAGTTTTATAAAGCCCGTCGATACTCAATAGATTGAATTATTTCGTTGTATTATTTGTTCTGTTATATGTTTTGTATACTATAAACTATATATTATTATGAAATGTTTTGACAAAAAGATATTAACTTATAAAATACCATAGTTTATTTTACTTCTATCATTTATCAAATTGAAATAAAGTATATAATATATAATATATTATAAACTGTCGGGTAGATACCTATAGTTTAAGACTATTTAGACACAGCTTTTTTGCGCATTGGTATTTAAATGTGAAAATATTTGGGCACCAAAAATATGATTTGTATTTTTGAAAATTTAAATATAATTAATTGTTACTATAATTTTTCGACTTCTAGCTTAATCTTTTAATCAAGTTTTTTTATAGTGTCCTTTTCGAGTTCAAAACATGACTAATATGTTAACATATTTTGACTAAACGATATTCTACGATACCCTGTAAAGGAACCACATCTCTTTGAGCACCACGGCGCGCATATTAGGTATAAAACTGGTGTAGAATATTGTTCTTTATTAAGAGCTTTTAATTATTTAAAACTTATTGAGAATTGTCAAAAATCCTAACCATAACTAATTATTCCATTTTTAAGATGAATACTTTTGAGACGGTTCAAAATATTTCATTACATTCGATTTTATATATACTCGTATATATTATAATACCATGTGTTTTTCCATTTATATTCATTATAATATTTGATTAGTAAAGTATAAATTAAAATTATAATTATTTATTTTTATGTAATTCAAATTATTTCAAAACATGAAATTGTATTTTAAATTTTATAACTAATTTATTTATTATTATACTTATTTTATTTCATTGGTATACATGGACTAAAAATTTTAATTATTCATATTCATAATTAATATTGTTTAAAAACGTGGCATTATATTTAAAATTTAAAGTATTATAACGTATCTATATATTATCAGTACAATTATATTATTTGATTTGTGTGTGTCTTGATATTATGATAATAATAAAAATTATACAAATAATATCATATAGTGGAAAAGTCACGTGGTACGCTCCCCGCTGATACATTTAGAGCGTATTGATACGTTTTGTGGTGGGCTCGTGTAATTCATATATATATATTCCAATTATTTATTTTTATTTTATATCTATCGAGTTATTTTAGTTGTTTATGCTATTTTTTGGTGTGTAAGCGATTGTCTATATGAAATTACGTCCAAATGATCGGGTCCATGTAGCCGCGGAGTCTATTTATTGCGTTTTGGAGTTCTCATTACATTATATGATATTGAACTGGTATACAATGAATAAAGTTGAATAATTTCTTTTAAAATACCTATGCATAATCGCATAATACGACTTCAACCGAAGTACTGTACCGAATATAGTACTGTTTTGATAAACTTATTCACACTCAACACTCACACACACTCCGACGTTGATTTTCGTCATCGACTGAATATAGGTATAAAGAATAAAAACAACGTTAATGTCCTGTACACGCCATCGTATACATATCTATATATACAGGTACGCGCGGTTATTATGTACCTACTGCAAACTACACACAGCACATTGTCACCAAGACAACGCGTGTATATTATTTTTATTATGTACATTGTACACATACACATATATGTTCTATAATATAAACATTAATACCCGGGGTACTTAGCTCCCCGCCAAAGTCCTTTCCGACAAACCGCGCGATAATAACACGGTCCTTGTAATGTTTTCTCATTTTTTTTTTTCTTTTTCACTCGACCGAATATTATTATTACGTCCTGTATATTAAATTGTACGTTATTTTTTTGACGTGTCTTGAAAACTTTCATTAAGCGTATTGCGGCGCAGGACGATACATAATAAACCGCGTCGCATTATAATATATGTATATTACGAAAACCCAGCTCATATAAAGCTGATGAACAAACAAAATAATAGTATTAGTATTTTTTTTTACTTTTTGCGTGGCAAAACTCCAATATTCTTTTAACACGAGTACCTTTATGTGTGTGCGCGCGCGCGTGTGTGTGCAGCTATAACACACACGGGCTTAACACGCGTACACATAATAATATACTGAAGTTCTTATCGAGTGCCGTCGTTCGTTTTAAATTGTGCAAATATAATAATGTGTACGCTTTTTACGGTTTTCGATTATGCACTCCTCGAAAAGAAAAAAAAATCCGCCACCACAAACGACCGCATACGAATCGTTTTTTATATTAGCGGCGGAATATATTAATGTATTATTCGACGCTCCTAAATAATCGATGGTGAATTCGTTTTCAAGTGTATATTATAATAATATGAGTGCGCCAAAACATAATTTTACGTAGATAATTATGATAATAATAATACCTATTGCAGAATTCCGATTTCTGCTATAACCAATATTAGATCCGGTATAAACTAGCGCAAATCGAAGAAGAAGAAGAAGAAGAAGAAGAAAATGATTTCTCTAAACCGCATTAAGCCGGATTATGGCAAATGTCACAACGAGAAAACAATTTTTGACGCTCCCCCTTCCAAAAAAAAAAAAACACTTATTTTAGTACATTAATGTATAAATATAAGTATACAACTATTATTAACAGTTAAAAAAAAATTATGAATTAAAATTAAAGTATAACATAGCTAAATTCTAATAACCAATAAGTTAGGTAATAATAGGTTTATGAATTATAAAATTATAATCTTATTATGTATTTTATAACGTTATGGTTAAATATAAAAAAATTGTCTTTTTTCTGGATTTAATCGTGGAAAATTGATGTATTAATTCTTCCCATTTCTTATCTTAAGAAAATCAATTTGACATTTTTTTTAATTAATGATAATCTCAAATAACTTTTACACGTTTTAAAACAAAAAACAATCTTTCGTTACCTATATATTTTGATGAAGGCAGAGTACGAATAATTCTTATAACTATTTCGTCGTTAGAAAATAATGGTTTTGAATACGATGTAACCAGAGAGTGTTGTATGAAACGAAGCGAATGATAATTTGTCTTCTGAAAGAAAATGTTTAATAATGTATTTAAATTATATTAATATTTCTTAAAATTCGGTTTCTAAATTTAAATTATAATACAAAATAAAAATATGAATAAAAAAATAATTTAATAATATAATTTAAATTTAAAAATTATTTTTAAAAACGTCATGGAAAAAAAATCAATTATTTATAAATAATTATTATAACGCACAATTTAATCAAGATTGCTTTTAAGCTTTTAAACTTTTGGCGTCCCTTAAAATTTGACACCTGGAGCAAATGCTACTCTCACACCCTTAGGTTAACAAATAAAAAACCACATTATACAGATGCGGCGATACTACCGCAGTGTTCTCCCTATTTGCTTGCGCATATTATGGTATTTTTGTGTACGCGCGGCGATCATAACACGAACACGCACACCGCTGCCGCATAATGATATTATATTTTATTATTATCATCGTGCTTTTCGTTTGTTTAGCACTATTATAATAGCGGCTCAGATCGAAATTCGACCACCGCAGATAAGTGATGATGGCCAGTGCGTAGTATAATTTATAAGTAGGTGTACTACGTCGGTACGCCGCCGCCGCGTATATCTAGATCGCAGCAGTCCGCTGCGGCGTGTTCCTCTACACACCGATACCTGTTATACCCATACGACTTACACTGCAGCGGTACCTACCCATATTATGTAGTCGAACGTCGTAATTATTATTATCGTTATCGCATACACCATACAATAATAATAATATGGCCGCCGTGGATGGCAGTACGCGCGTGCGCCCCTGTGTGCGGGTTAGATGGCTGTACGCGTGATGATACGCCGCGCGTAATATAGTATATCAGGTGTATCGGGTACCTCTCTATATATGTATATTGATATGCGCGTGTACTATAACAGTGCGGTAAACAATATTATAACGAGAGTGGTAATCTATAACCCTTTTGTCTATAATACGCCTGTACGGTGTACGTATCGTGTAGTATATCATATATTGGTATGTGCGACGCGCGGTGCACGACGCGACACCTGCAGGATACCCGGACCATGCGAGATACGATATCGCTACACTTTATAATAATAATAATAATATTATTATTGTATTATATACCTGTGTATATTATAATAATATATGCGTAATGAAATGCCGCGAATAAAACATGCCCATCGACAATGCGAATCCGTATCAGTGTCGGAGACCGAAAAAAAAAATAACTATAATAATAATAATGATGATAAAAATTCCGCGATCCCATTGTGTGCTAATGGAGGACACAACACGTGTGCTGTGCACGGCACCGGGAGTAGCAGCGAGTGCACGCACAGCCGCAGCCGTAGCAGCAGCAGCAGCAGCAGCACTCGGACCCGACCCGCAACGCGACACGACTACTCGTGTTGACGTCTGCAGCAGCAGCAGAAGCAGCAGCGGTATACGAAACGAAAAAATACGGGAGAAAAAAAATTTAGAAAAAAATAAAAGTCAGACCATTGAATATATTGGGCCGACCGCTATGTAAATCGACCGGCGGCGCGAGGTAGACGCGATAAATTTTAATCCCAGACTGCGATTGTGCGACCGCGTCGCTGTTATTATTATTATTATAAGAACTCCGGCGCAGCGCCGCTTAAGACAATAATAATAATATATACATATATATATATGTATATATACGATTTGACGATGTAACGCAGCGAGAGTCGACGACAATTTGACTATTTTAATTCGGCCGGTCGGTCGAGCAAAAAAAAAAAAAAAATCAAAAAAAACACTGGGCGACGACATTTACAATAAGAGAATATAATATAGCAGCGCGTCGTATACATGGAAGGTATATAAAGTAATATAATGTATATACAATATATAACTAATAAAATATTGTGTGGTTTTCGCCCGTGACGAACAATTGGCGGACGGGTGGTAGGAGAAGACCCGAAAAATAAGAAAAAAACAAACGACCTGATGCTGGTGCAGACTTCATCGCCGCCGGATTGTCCGAAAAATTCGGCGCGAACCGACGGTCCGCCGGTGCGCGTGTATGCGTTATAAAAATACCTTGAAATACAATATATTATTATATATTATAATATAGGTAGGTACGCATGCGGTCGCAAGGACGTCCGAAAAATCGTAATTAATTTATTGTCCGGACATCTTTAAGTTTGTATTATAATAATTTTACAAAGCCTCTTGTTCCAGCACACGACGGAGGTCTTGGAATTTATGCTTGTAAATATACCTAGGCATTATAAACAGCGATTGCTGCAGCCGCGGAGGGAAGGACATTCCAGAGAATTTAAACGGAATACGTTACACATATTATAATAATATTATATGTAAAAAATCATATTATAAAATACACGACAGAACAATATAATATTAAGAGCGATAATAAATTTAATAACGTTCGACCGCACAAACACTATATTATTATAGTAAAACGCATCACGTGTGTATATATAGTAATATAATAATGTTTTATGGTGGCTTTTATTGAGTTTTTTCCTTTTTTTATCGAATTTAAAATACGGTAAACCCCTGCAACGATTAAAATTAACAATAACATTATATATACGAGAATACGAATAAGAAAATAATATATCACGAGGTTCACAATAATAGACATATAGACATCTATTTAATTACGTCATTGACTCGAACCGGTGGTGTATTTTTTTAACGAACAAAACTCTATGATTTATAAACTATATTTTATTTATATCATAATATTCAATAAATCCAACGACCCTTCTACTTATGCGTCGTCCTAAATTATTGTTTACGAATTATAATATTGTAATTTATTGAAATACGAAATGATTCAACTATAAGAACTTAGGAACATTAAAACTAATCTATCTATAGTTTTCATACTTATGAAATGTCTAACATAAAAATAAATCGATTAAAATAAAAGTAATTTGATAAAAACTTTAAACTCGTTGTATAGATCATGCTTGCTAAAATATATTATATATGTGTATATGCGTGTGTGTGTGTGTGTGCGTGTGCGTGTATGTGTATGTATTTTTTTTTTTAAACAAAAACCCATTATCGTCGCACCTGGTGTACAACGACATTGTTTTTGTTTTTAATCGAATAGTTTCAATGATAAATGTTTTAAATTTAAAATGGCCCATCAAATGAAACGATGACATCACACAAAAAAACCACGACAGGTGAAATAAGATTTAATGAATTTTCGCTCAAATGTAATGGAACGGCTTATATAAAAACCGATCCGGTTTGAATATAAAAAATAAATTTTCACGTCGTAAATGTCAGTCGTCAATGCGATGTTTCTTATGTTTACGAACAAAATCGGTTTTGGTTACGCATAATATGTATCTATGCGAATTTATACAAAAAGAACGAACAATAGTATATTATTTATACTCATTATAATATAGTGTATAATAATATATATTATTGTAGTCAACACCATTGGTTTCCAAACTCGTGTTCTTCACGGCAAATTATTATCAGCTATAAGAGTTGTGTCATATTATATTCTTAATAAACATTTTGTGCTTCTGGATAATACGCCTGCGAAAAACACAAATCGCGCAGACTATAAACAGTACAAACTATCAATCTAGAAAGATCACATTTAAAGTATTGGAACTTGGATTATTTTGTAAAGCTATTTTTTTTTTTTTTTTTATTTAATATAGTCACGTTTCTCAAATCACATTTATATTTGCATTGATTTTTTTTTCAAAAACAAATTACAATATAATTTTTATTAATTCAAATAAAATAATTTAAATTTTTCACAGCACACATTTAATATTAATTATTATTACGATATATCAGTTTTATTTATATTGAATGAATATTGGAATAACATTAATATGAATAATTAATAAACAATAGTATAAATGTGTTTTTTACTCTAATTAAAGGGGATTAGTTTTAAATCAGGATCAGCTAAAAAAAGTTGAATGCATTCGTATTTATAATTTTCGTTGTATAGTTTAATGTAAAATAATATTATACTATACATAGTTTTCGTGACAGGGATTCGACTGGATGAGGAGACAAATAATAACATTAGAAATTTTTGTTATTTTATCGTAATTTTCATGATTTTTAAAGTTATATTAATCAGAGATTCCATCGATTAATGTTGAACCAAATACAAATAATTATTCAAATGTGCAAACAATAAACGTCAGCAGATAGCGCCAGCAGTAACCATAAAACAAATAATTCACTGTTAAACAAGCATATTTCCAAGTGACGAAAATTGATTTTTTTTATTTTCTTACGCTAAGAAATTATAGGCACTATACTGATTTATAGAAGAATGTTTACTTAATATATCTTTGCAGGCTACGCATTTATGTATTGGATAATTTTCAAATAATGATCAATATTTTATTCTTATAAATATTCAATTTAATAAGTTGTTTTTGAACTGCGAGAAAATAAAACTAATATACCATTTGCGTCGCAAACAAAATAGTCTATTGCTCATGATTTATTATAATATATATTTTGGTATCACAGTATCAATAGCTAATAAAAACAAAGTCGAAGCTTATAAATTGTCGAAAGAGCTTATTAGATCCAAAAAACTTTATCCATAAATCTGCTACTGCAAACGCCAGTGATTATATTGTGATAAAAATAAATAAATCGTAATTTGAAATGAATCCATAGCACAAACTGCGTTCTGTGCACAAAATAAATAAAAGTAAGCTTTTTGTAAAATCTTAAAGACAATAGTTTTCGTAGCGCAACGACGTGTAATAATTATTTCCGATAATCTAGTCGTTTAGAGAGACACGGTGTTGGTGCCACGGCTTAAATAATATCAAAATACGTGTTATAATATTGTCGTCCCGCCGTGGTCCACTCAGAAATTCAATGCGCAATGAATTTAGCGGGAATACATAGCACCACGTGCATCTGGTATCTGCGGTTGTATTATAAGTATTATAATATATATATATCAGTTAAAAAAAACCGAACCACCACACTTAACCTAACTTAGCCCGATTACTACCGAGTGCCGGGTCGCATTTGGTAACCGAAAATTTATTATTGTGGTTCTCGTATGCGACCCCAACGAAACGACGTATACGAAGACGGTCGACATAATTTTATAATACGGTAATGCGTTCGAGAATAATTATTCGTGTAATGTTCGGCGTGCGCGTTCGTGTATACTCAACAACGGGGGTGAGAGAAATTAGGTCAAACGTTCGTGGCAATCATCATGTTTTGTTGGTGGTTTTTATGATATCACCTTACTACGAACAAATGCTTGTGTTTGTGTGTTTGTGTGTGTGTATGTGTGTGTACATCTCGGAATCTGAGACTTGTCGCGGTGATCGATTCGCAAATCGCCTACTTCCGGCAGGAAGTCGCCACTTTTTCTTATTCGTGTTTTATTTCTCTCTTCCCTACCCGACCATTGTTTTATATTTTCCTCGCACGTCGTTTGATATCCCTGACCAACTGGCAACGCACGCCGCATCAGCGTTACGCACGAGTCTCGTAAACGGTCCGATGTTACAAAAAAAAATTAAATGAAAAAAATCCCTTCTCTGTCGCCTCGTTGGTCGTTTCCAATACCATATATACATATAGTGTTGCCGTAAATTATAATATATATATATAAATGATTTTAATTAATAGTTTTGCGTATCACCGATTTTATTCGATATCGCGATTTTTAACAATTTTTATATCGTACTTCATCGTGTCAAAGTATTTTGTTTCTTGCTCTTTATACAGTTCATTTTTAATTCGTAAACGCATAAACTGTTCGTGATGTTTACGACGTTACGTTATGTATTAATATTCCTTGAGGAGAGTTCTGAGATGTAAACTGCTATACTCGGCAGGTGCTACGCCGCGGGGGCGGCCCGGGAACAAATCTCCATTGTCGGAATGGGCGGGCGCGAGCATGCGCGCGAAAAAACACCCGGCACACTCTCCGGCGGGTCCCCTAATCAATAATACCCCTTTGCAGATTTCCTTTTATAATTTACAAAAAATAATAATAAGAATAAGAAGAAGAAAATCCAAAGGGAAAGAAAAAATATTATGTTGGCGCACGTCCGCACGCACGCACCATCATATACGGTTATTTTATTATTATTTTTGGTATTAAAGTGTAAATTCGGAAGTGCGGAAACGGTTTTTATTTTTTTCAAGCGACTGAGTGAAAAACTTTTAACGTGAAGAATTCACGGTCGACGAAAATAAGTTGCAGCTAATGAAAAATTTGAAAGAAAAAAAACAACAATAACAAAATTCGCCCGATGAGTTTCTACTACTACTAAATGATAATAAATATAATATCTGTGGCGCAGTCCGATGTTATATGTACAGGATGTCACCTATTTATAATATACACACTTATACACTAAACTTGATAAAATATTTCACTGAAATTTGATTTTTCCATTAAAAAAAAACCGATTTATAGGTATCATAATATGATTTTCCCCCCCTTTCAACGATGAAATGTCCCCACATAATATTTGTATTGTTTATAGCGAAAATCAGCAATATCTTATCGCAACTCGCGTAACACTATTAGATATTAGTACATCGCACGTATGTATATACACTACGACTGAGCGCGAAGTGTAATATTATTTACCTAGCCCATTTGAATACTACAATATTATTATATTTATGATAATACAACGGATTTGATAGTTTTAATATAACTTAACTATATGATATATTATAATATAATTGTACAAATTAACGTCTACGGTCTATACTCGTGGAAAAACGTTTTTAATTACCATCATTATTGATCGATTAGAATAATATTTAAAGTATGTAATCTAAATTGTTATAGATCTCAAACAAATAACATTGATATTTTGATTGAATTTAAATTTTACGCTGAAAATCATTTTATTTTTAAATAAAACCTTGAAACGAGTTATTGTATAACAGTTAAATTGTGACATAAATTATGCATGATTTGTTTTCTATACAGACGTTTTAAGTTATATATTTAATTTTTAATTTCCAATATTGATCGATTAAATAATAATATTATTTTGAGTGCTTATGTATACATACTAAAATGTAGTGTATCTAAAAACGTGCGTTCTATGCCGATTGAATTGATTTCTCTAGACAAACACCACGCGATAGCTATAGAGACGACCGAGTCGTAAAAATAATTCGGCTTTATGTCGTCGTTATACGTAGTTTTCCCTAACCAGTCCTAAATGTTTACAACGAATATCTCTGTAGCTAGGGTATGTACATCGCGCGAGATTTGGACGGTTTTCCATCTAGCAAAGGCATCATGCATTTTATAACGATTCGTTCGCGTCGAATAATATATATATATATATACATATATACAGTATTTAATTGCCTCAAAGTTCCCGTTGGTACATCTATAAGATACAAACATATATTTATTTTTTGTATGTCGACATTATGCTATTATTTTACGGTTTGGGACGAATATAGCATTTGCGGTACACAATAATACCGACCATCATATTATTATTATATAATGCGCGTAGGTAAATCGAACACGTCGTTGTATACAGAGTGGGCCGCCGAGTTATCCAATATAGTTAACGCAAGAAAACAAGAAAACATTATAATGTCCCACTCTGTATATATGTATTATATACATAATATAAAAGATAAGAAGCATTACGCTCCACGACACATATGCGATTAAGTATATTTTATTAAATATGTACGTGTGTGTAGATATAACTATATGTAATATATATATTATATTATATACATTGTATACAGCCGCAGATGGATAGCATATATAAGTACACAATACGCGTAAGTTATATTCGTTTTTTGAGCGAAAGAGAAAATAAAATATACTCACATAAACGTTGTTGCTGGTGTTTTTTTTCACCGCCAAAACGGCATTCACCGGAAAACGTCATCTTATTATATGCCACCTTACCCTCGTTGTCGAAATATTGGACACTTCGAGACGGAAACTCGCGCTTCCACTTTCTCGTCGTGTTTTATACACTCGAGACGGAGATGTAAAAACAAATATTATGTAGATTAGATATACACTCGGTTTTCATCCGTCGATCAAACTGAACGTTATACGCGTCCAATTCCCTCGCGTGTGGCGCGAATTCCGCATAACAGAAGCTACATATATGTATATATATATACATGTGTGTGTGTGTGTGTGTGTGAGAGTGTGTGTGTAGTATAGTATGTATATAGATATGTTGTGCATATGATATATACATATACATACAGAGTGATTCAAAATTCACGTTACAGCCATTTTATCATATCAATATTCATAATAGAGAAATACGTTTAATACCAAAGTTTTTTTTATTTAAAAAGATCCAAAATGATTAAACATTTTTATATATTTTTTTTTATAATTCTCAAGAGTGGATTTTCAAATAGAAACCTATACTTTTACAGTTTTATAGTGGAAAAATTTTTTTCTCGGGGTATTTCAATACATAAAAATTGAAATTACAAGTAATTTATAAGTTATGAGTATTTAGTGTTTAGATGAGTGAAATGGCACGAGGATAAACCACAAAATGTTGGTTAACTACTCCGTTCACCTAAATTATACACAATTATAACTCATAAACTACTCGTCTGAATCTCGAATATAATGTACTTACCGAAATACTCTGCAAAAAAATCTTCAAACTAGGATTGTAAAAAGTATAGGTAATAATTTGAATTTCTAAAGTTGTGACTCCCAGAACGGTAAAACTTATCCTAAAGTATTGTAAAAATTATAAAAATTACTAATCATTTTAGATATTTTTCTATTGTGAATATTTATATTATAAAATGACTGATATAAATAAGTTTCGAATCACTCTGTATAGATATAAATATTTACATACATAAGCGTGTACAAGAAACTTTCCTTCCGTCATTCATTTTTCGTTTTGATGAATGTGATAAATCAAAAAAAAAAAAACAAGATAAATAAAACAAACAGCTAAAACATCATAGACACACGTATGCTTGACATACACAATAATATTATGTGTGTGCGCATTCGGAGTGTGTATATATAATATATGTTGTATAGATTGACGAGGGAAGAAACGGAAACAAAAATGTATCACGTGAAATACGAATGTATAATATATATATATATATATATTATTAAATTGTATATCTCAGGTCTCGCGAATTCCTTTGTGTACAACAAAATATAAATATAAAAAAAGAAGATACCCAGTATGATATTGGACACTCGTAAAATTATTTCAGCGAATTATTATATTATTTTTCTGCGGGTTTTTCTTTCTCTCGTTTTGCTTAGCATCATCGTTATTATTGATGATGCTGTGTCGTGCAGTATGTATATTATATATATGTATATTCTATATTACAGTATAGGAGGGACGAAAACCCATCTCGCATCCTGGTCCATGCACCCTCTGCCCGTCAAGGAGCCAGTAGCGGGTAAATGAGATCGATTTTTTCGCTCGGGGGGCATGAAAATAAAAAGAAAAAAGTGTATTAAAAAAAAAAAAAATGTATATATATATATTTGGATGAAAGTAGAATTTAATAAATAATGAGAAACTTTAATAAGTTTCTCGAGACCCGGATGGTAGTCAGAGAGAGAGAAAAGAAGAGCTTAAATTACGCGGAGGAAATTATACGAATTTTTCATTGGTGCGCAGGGATACATAATAAATTAAAAGAGAGAGAGAGCGAGTAACCGAGAAAAAAAGACGGAAAAACGTTTTCTTCTAATTAACTCGGGCGCGGTGTGTATATATTTAGCTGCGAGTTTGCGCGCGTTAATGATACGCCCGGAAATTAATTAAGCGCCACCCGAGAGCCACGCCCTATTTGTATGCATACAGGCCTGTATTGTTTTTTTTTTTGTGAAAGAAAAAAATTCACCAACCTTACATTATATAATACATATCTTATAGTATTTTCTTCAAGTCTTCATATTCACATAGTACCTCGTATAATATACATAATTGACGTTTTAGGTAACGTTTACGATCATTAATTTTTTTTTATTAAGTTAATTACGTTATATTAAGTTCGTTAGTTTTGCTAGAATAAATATATCTTCATTTTAAAATATCTTGATTATTATAGATACGCGTTGCTGTATTAACATATTATTACAATTTGTAATTCAATTTTATTACATTAATAATATATATTTAACCATATTATTATAATGGCGTGTCTACAGTTGTATAATTATTCAACTACTGACCATTATTTTTCTTTTTTTATCGTCCGTTTAAAATTTTTTTCTACGTTTACAATCTATTCTATAAACATAAATTATAACAACACATTTTTTGTTTTATTATTCCTAGGTCATGAGTAGGTCTTTGCTACTTACATTAAGTTTTGTCATCTTTCTTGTTTACCTGTATCTTATCAATCATTACCAGACTTTTCAAATCTTTAATCACTGTACCAAGCCATCGTTGGTGAAATTTACACTTGAGTTTTGGCTTTTCTTCGTTCGGATTATTAATTGAGAACTTATGTATAACTAGTCTTATCTTTTACTCAACGCATTAGTTTTTTAATTTTCAAATAATTTTGTATGTTTTTGATTTTTTCATATTATTTTATTTTTTAATATCTAGCCGACTCTTGGTTTACCGTGAGTCCATGAATATCTCTTAAGATTTTCCTTCCAAATATTGTGAAATTTATCTCACCACCGTTAGTTACTACCATAGCTTACATGCATACATATAGGTAGGACATTATTATGTCATATATGGATTATAATAATTATATATTAACAAACGAATGAACCTATGATGTAGTAAGGGATGAAAATGAATACCACAGCAAAACCACGTGAATTAGTTGTTTAAAATTTTATTAACATAGGTTGGAATAATCTGTTAAGTGTTAATTAGATATTTAGGTTGTTTGCGCCAAACGGTTTAAGAGTAGATTTAAATTGGCTATGTTGAACTAAAACGTGGATTTAAATAGTCGAAAATACTTTTGTTATAAAAATATGCTATTTTGGAATGGAACCTGAAAAAAAAGAACTTTTGTTTTTATAATATTAAACACCTACAGATATATTTTAAAAGAGATGTCAAGATGTAAGTTTTCAACACTAAATTATTACTCAATTTTACTATAATATACATAATTTTCATTTACAAATACAAATGTTGTGTCAAATTACTGCGGAAAAACGTCTCAGGCCTTTAATAGCAAGGCATTTATATTTTTGGTTACAATTATTATTGTGTTTGAAAATAATATACTAGATAAGGTATATAAGATAAAAATAATATTTAGGCGTTTATTGTAACGCGTACGTTTGTCGCAGTGACAACTGTACTCGTTTTGTAACAAACTATACATAGTATTGAAATATTATGACGACGCAATATAGATATTATTACCAATCAAAAAAATGGAAACCTTTATTGAACTTTAATTCTTTTATTTTTCAAAAAGAAATTGAAAATAAAATAATTTGGAAATGTTTTGAGTATTTCTTAAAAACATGTTTTGAAAAAAAAAATTGAATGCTGTGAAATCTGCATTTCCATCAGTCTATATAAAAGGATGTTTTTTTTAATATTTATGTCAAGGTATTTTGCGTCATATGCATTCTCATATGGTCTCCAGACATTAAAAAATTTCAAATGATTCCAATTTAGTTCTTAATTTTTTAGAAAATCAGTAGTACGTCACTATCCTATATTCCAGGAAATTATAAACTTTGTATCCCAATACAATTCGAAATAATGATATTGTTATAATTATTCATTAATGTAAAATACATTTAAGAACAAAATATTAATAAATCATAGGCATATACGGTAATCCAAGTATTATAGAAGTTTATGTTTAAAATGTTTCAAAAACATCTTAAATAAGCTATTCACAAAGATAAATAAAGCATCCAATGATTACCTACAATATATTATAATATGCACTCTGCGAGATAATTTAATATATATATTTATATGGAAAAAGTCAGTTACAGTGGAGTGTACCGATTGCCATAAATAACCAAAGACAAAACAATATATTACATTATATACAGACAGTAAGCACATGATATAAGTATATAACCTATATACACGAGATCACTGTACGAATCACATGACAGAACCATTAGTGATACTATTTGAATATCGGAATATCATATAATATTACACATAATAAATATATTATTGTAATAAACATCTGAACAAGTCAACTATTATTACGTTATTATTTTATCGATTCTGAGCAATTTGGCTCGGTGCAATAAAAATGGTACTTATATCTATATAATAATATATTATTTAAAACTTATTTTACCCAAGTTCGTGCTCGAAATAAAACTGCTTAGGCATTGGCGATGCTAACTGTAAAACCCACAAAAACTTCACTTCTGATTCGAAATCGATATTTTAAATAGATCATCAACAAATATGATTATACACGATTCACGATAACGTACAGGCCTGCGGACTGCGATTCAGCCTTTCAAAAATCAAGTAATTCGTCCTCAATGCAGAGCGTTTCTAAATAATATTCATGACAAATTTAACATACGTTAATAATTAAAGGTCGTTTCCGGTAACTCGTAGAATAAGAGTACGATATAACTTATACCGTGAATAATGTTTAAGCAACAACAGTACTATGCAGTATATACTTGCTACTAAGAATCTATTTTTTCCTTCTATCCCACAATGTCAATATTATTGTGATTGTTGAATTATTGTATATTTGTTATTTGTTATTTATAAGTCTTCGATGTGAACTATCTTATTTAATACCTAAATTTTAAATTAGAATAATCATTCAGTAATAATAATAATAATAATAATAATAATAATACATAATAAAAAAATCAATATAAAATATATTACTTATCTTCTGTATTATATGTATACATAGTATGTTATATGACAGTTATATTTCAATTTCGTCAAGTACAATATTATAATATTTTTTTATTTGGAAGTAATGTGACTGAAATATTAAAGTCTGTGAACGTTAAATACTAAAACTAATAAATATTAAAATAAGACCAAACGTCAATTTGATTGCATAATCAATAATACATATTATTATATTGTATTTAAATTAAACGTCTTATCGCACAATTGCACGCAAAATGTTAAATGTATCTATAAAATATTTTTTTTTATATAAACGTATATAAATGCATACTGTAGTTTTACGATCAGTTTTATCGGCATTGATAATAAATAACTATTTTCACAAAGTATAAATGTAACTATCTAGATTTAATGCGATAAAAATGTAGCTATTATCATTATTCGTAAGCAACTTTCTATAATAGTAATTTAATTATCATAGATTATATATCACCCGATATGGTAGATAATTATATCAGATATAGATGTATATTGGTACACAACACTGCATAGGTAGTTGGTACAGAATATAGACGACATTTACAGTGTTTATTAAATACATAATATATTTTAGGTAATATATACATGGACATTATTAAACGTTTTGAAAAAAAAATATAACATTCCAATAGCCCAAATTAATTATGCATTTAATAGTCATGTAAAGTGAATGGGGATTTTTTTTTTTAGTCATATATATACACGTCTACCTTGGAAATTATTTTTTTTTTTTTTTTTTTATAATTTATATTGTGTAATAAATATTTAAACAAGATGATATTTTATAATGGTATTCCCTAATTTTCAATACTTTAAATTACTTTATTTGAGATTGGAATATTATCAATAAGTAATTTCTTCTATCTAGAGTTTTAGCGATAAAAGTTACGATAATTTTTGATATTATATTAACTTAATGAAGAAATTGTGTGTATAGATTGTTTTATCTAATAATTAAATACTTTTAACATTTAAATTTAAACTTAAATTAAACAAAAAATGATCATCAAATATTAATTTATTATATCACTTATTGCCATTTATAAATTTAAAATAGCACTTTTCTCAAATCATTGATATAGTGATGTCCCTTTAAAGTTTTAAGCCTAATCATCAATTGTATTTTTTTTTTTTTTATATATAAAAGATATTTACAATCTGTATACACAGAATAATATAATAAGTAAATAAGATAACATAGAATACTAGACATAGAAACATGATGGAAGAGACCAAATTGTTTGGAAGGCGTACTACTCAAAATGTGAACAAAATAACGTAAAATGTCCTAATACGCACTAAAATACAATATAAAACATATTCTGTTTTTAAATTTGTTTATGTAATAAAAAAACGTATTTAAGTATTCTAATTAAAAAGCTGTGTCCTTTAATTTGATTTATTGTAGACACGAAAAAACATAAATTTATAATAGTACGTACAAAAAAGAAATAGTAAAATTCGATGATACCGAAAGGGAATTCGAATACATATTTATTTCTCGCAGTCGCATAATACACTATACATATATGTCTAAAATCGGAAATGTGATTTTTTCCTACATAAAGTGGGTTTTAAGCATACATACCTAATGTTTGACTAGTCAAAAGGTTTTCTTTTTTTTTCGATTTTTCTGTCAAAACCACATTTTTTAAATTATTTGCATTTCGGCGGTGCCAGCGCACTGTACGAGGCGGCGGTGCCATCAATGGCCGCGCACATTTCTCAGTGTTATCGAAAAAAATCGATTTCATCTGGAAACGAGCATTAGTCAAATAATGTGTTTCTTCGTCAATTCCTTATATGTGCGCGTTATACGTTATATATATAGTATAATATGTGTTTTGTGTGCGCGTGTGTATGTATTTTATACATTTTTATTTTTTTTTTTTTGCTCTACATCCCCGAACCGAAGTTTAATAAATGACCGTCGGACCTTTTTTGGCAATAAAAACGCGCGCGAGTATTCGCGCTGAGTTGGCGAGAAGACGGAAGAGGCGGTAGACGGGGAGGAGAAGAAGAAGAAAACGGTTTCAATCATAGTTATGAGCGCGCACGGCAGGGCCCGGCGGACGCGTTATTAAAGGGAACGCGGTCGAGGGGGTGGAAGAAAAGGAAAATTCACTCCGCTCCGCCGCACCATGCAACCGAACGTTTTCCCTCCGATATATCTGGAAAGGAAAAAACTTGTTTTAGCCTTATATAAAAAGCTCTTAAAAGCTTCGAGAAACTGTTTTCACTTTCCCCATCATGCCCCACCGCGTCCGCTGGTTCTGTATATAATAATAATAATGGCTCACACACATCCGTCGATCGGGCCGACTGCGGTGGTGGAAAGAGTGTCGGATACTCTGCAGGCGCGGGTGATGAGACGGGGGTTTACGATACGGATTTATGAAGTTTAATTTGAGATGAACAAAAAAAAAAAAAACGGTAAGAAAACGAAAGAAAAAAGGGGAAAGATGGACGACGGCCGTTATTATACGCTGGCGACTATGATGGCGAGCTCCAATGGAAATGGGTTTTAACGAGTCATTGTCCCGGGGTCAAGTGTGTGTGTACTGGGAAAAGGAAAAAATAATAATAACAGTTCGAAACAAAATTATTATTATTGTTCCTTTTTTTATTCTGAATTCCAATATTCCGAGGGTGGTTGACGGGCAACGGGGGAAAAAAAAACAATCAACCACCGAAACGTGAGTATAATTGCATTGAAAAATATTACTATGTATATACGGCTATTATAATAATATATTGTGATTTTGGGATCGATTTATATACATAATCGTAAGTATCTATAGATATAATAATACAGTAATGAAATGTCGGACAACATATTCATAACGTGCTTAGTTACGTTTGGGATTTATTCGTTATGTGAACAAGTTGATTAATAATTATTAGCCGATTGCCGACCGGGCGATAACTAAATATGATGTTTTCGATTATCAGCAAAAAGCTGTGTGCCTTTGTAGAGTTAATGAGTTTTTTGTACCCCGTTCATGATCGAAATTGCACACGTTGAAAACCTGCTGCGATGACGTGAAATTCCTTCAAATTATAATTGTGGCAAGTATTTCGTTAATCCAAAATAAATTCACACACAAACAGAATAGAAATTCATGGATTGTTTGATAAAAGGGCAACTGCAACAGACAGCAGTACAAAATAATAATTTCAAAATCCTTGACAACCCTCTTTCACTAAGCCGAGCCCTCGACGAAGAGAACACTGAAACGATTTGCACATTAAATAAATGTAAACCAAATAATATTGTAAATATTTCCAAAAATGATACTGTATACATAAGAATATAATTAACATTCATGTTTAATTTTAATAATCAAGTTATTGAAGGGTTACACTCCCAGCAATAATTACACAAATGTTGATGTACACCGTCGGCTGTATATCGTGTAAATTGTTGAGTGTACAGAAGCAAATTCGAGAATTCCTTGTTGTTTATGACAATTTCTGTTAGTCCGTCTAGTGATATTATACACTCTGCGTCTACATTGCACAGTTCGTCGCCAGTATTCGTTCGCTAAGATAAAATTTATTAACGTCATAATCAGTATAATGTATTACAATGTTATATGCTTCTCTGCAGATGTATAATTAATCGGTGCGACCAAGTGAGTAGGCACCGCTATTATCAACACATATCTGTGATATGGGTATAGTGGTCGCACGCACGCACTCACGAAATAGTGGAGGTGCGGGGTTAGGTCAGGATGTCCGGAAATCAAAAATCGACCCGAAAACAGCGAAACGGCAGTTCGGATAGCATATTAATCACGACTCGGCGAGGCAACGGCCGAGTCTACATTACATAATATTACTACTAATAATATAATAATAATATCTACAACGAGAGAGGAGTTTTGCGCGTGTTTTGATATAGCTCAGCGGCAAAACAATCGTGTATATATACGGGCTATACATTCATATATATATATATAACGTATAGGAAATGACTAAATATCCTGTACGATTTCCGGGGCAGACGGGGAGAAAGAGAGAGACGAGTAGAGAGAGAACGAGTGACGGGGCGTAGAGGAGAGAGTGGAGAGGATTATGATGACGACGTGGAGAGCGACAGAAGCACAGCGTCCCGTTTTAAACGGGTGTTGCGTATATATATTCACAGTTGACTTAATAAAGGGCTAATAATCATGACAAGTGCCCTCCCCTGCCCGCCACCACCACCACCGCCGCCAACACTACCATCGCTCACGGACGAGTATCCGTCGTGCGCCCGGTTTCTGATGGAATTAGTTTTCGGCATCGTTTTATGGCCGGCGTGAACTCGCGGGCGTTTAAATTTTAAACGCCCGATCTGGATTAATCACGCGCCGCCGGACCTCAGTACGCGTTTGCGATCGGAATTCAAATTGGATTTTCGCGAGTGGTTCGTCCGACCACCACCACCACTACCACCACCACCACCGCCGACTCCAATAATAAATAATAATGCATAATATAATACGATCGGTATAAACTTGGAAACGAAATAAATAATAACTAAATACACTCGCACAGCGCTACGCTCGAGTCCGGTGTATATAATTTACGCGTTCCGATCCACTGCGCGCGTCGTCCGACCATACGCGCTCTTATTATACAATATATAGATATTACATCGGTGGCTTGATTCGAGTTAAAATTGTGTAGGTGCTAAAATTATATGATGCCTGAACCACTACGGGGAACTTAACACCACTCGAAAATAAAATGTTTTCATTTTAAGTATCGTGAAATTGACATGCTATTATTGAAAAAAAAAAAATGTATATTTTGTTTAAAAACAATTTATTTTAATATTTAAGACTATATTATACCTGTATAACCCGATTTCACGGGGAAAAATGTATTGCATGTACCTCGATTTATGGATGTGCCTCGCTTTGTGAACTAATTCGACCGAGATGGGCAATTTGCCTGTGACGGATTGTTTATGGCACTCGGTTTATTTATGCGCTATACTCTACAACTTTCTTGATGTTTCTATAAAAACAATATATTTACGACATCAGTAGATTTTGAGTCTATAAGTTACACATATACAGTTAGTAACCAAAATACAATGATAACTCCAAGTAATATTCATATTATATATATATGTATATATATATATATATATATATTCAATTCTGGAGTGCCATAATGAAACTCATGTGTGATCTACCGTATTGCAACCTCTAAAGGTTAAAAAACGGAGCTATAAACACTCCCAAGTCTCAATAAATATGTATGAATCTGTTAGTATCAATCAGTTCAGTAATTTTCAAGTCTTTAAGCCCCCTCCCTCATCCAAACACATTTTCACTTATATACAAATTGTTAAACAAAACTTTCTGCGTCTATATTAGCAAATGTATTTAATTATTTTTTCTTTGTAAATGTCATTAGTCAAATATCTATCGATATTTATACTCTGTGATATTTATGTTAGTGAAACTATGCTGTACTTACATTGCTTTTTGATAATTATTGAATTTTCACATCGATGAAAAACTAAATTTATCACATGTTACTGAACTCCTACGGGTAGTTAATGCAGCTTAATACAATGCAATGCTAATATAATAGAATTGGAACGTATGATAAGAAAAACAATTTGAACTAATAAACAATTATTAAAAAATGAAATTGCATTTTATAAAATAAGGTAGTTTGAAGCAATCATAAATGAAAATAGCTTGAAGTATTTAAATTAAAAATAGGGGTGCATTAACACCGTCTTACCTATGTAATTGTATCATAATATAAAAAAACAGAATGTTTTCAAATAGACATTCTTTAATCCTTTGAGTGAAATACCAAATTGATTTGGTGTTTGAAAATTACCTAACGATTTTATCAAAATGTGTAAAAAAAACTACAGTAAAATATAATAAAAATATTGTACAAACATTTTACTTATATTTGATTAAACATAATATTGAAAACCAACAAACAGTTAATAGATTAATATATTTAATATTTTTAATTTCAAAATAAATATTGTATAATATTAAACTATGGAACTGTGCTCTATAAAATACTAATATATTTACAAAATGTCTGTCAAAACTTTATTTATTTAGTTGATACTCTATTATTAAACTTAAAATAAAAGTAAAAAAAAAAAATTGAATGCAATGACAGGTATCATTGTATACGAAAAGCGGAAAATTCTGAACGGAGATGATTTGTCAGTCTAGGATAATTAGTAGGATATATTATATTTAAATTGTAATAAATTGAAGAGTTTTTACTTTTGACCCCTCAAAGTATCAACTAAATACAATTTCTTTTTCAAAGAAAGGCTGAAGTCAAAAATCGAAGTATTATTACTACTCAAAAACGAGAAGACAGACACAAAAAATAAAAAAAACACACATCGTTGTAAAATCAATAAATTCATCACTTTGTTCACAATTTAGTAAGATTTAAAAAAAATAAAACAAAATTATTATATTTATAACTAAAATTATGTAAAATTTTATAGATATATAACTATAATTCAATAATCGCATAGTTGAATAAATTACATAATTGCATAGACATATTTAAAAAATTCATCTTATAGCTTACAAAATATATTACACAATTTCATTATTATTTTATAAGTCAACATTTGACCTTTATAGATTTAAATACAATTTTGGGGGGGGGGGGTGTTCTCGTGGTTTAAAAACCACTTTTATTAGTTAATACAATAATTATTTTCTTTGCACGTTAAAAATAAATATATATATATTTTATTTGCTTTCCTAGAATAGGATAATTAGTATAAAATATTTTCTTAGTCGAGATAAGCGTATAAATTTTTTAATTAATATAAATTACGATTAGAAAACCTATTTAAATTTTGTTTTGTACATATATTTTTTATCTAAAAGGTATAGCATACGTACTAATAAATATTAATACGCTTATAAAATTATTATTACGAAGGTCGATACTAAAAATAATTAATAAAAATTAAGGTCAATATTATAATCACTATTAAATTTCATTATGATAATAAAACATAATATAATGTAGTCGGTAGTGGGTCAGTATTTTGAGGTCAGAAACGATATATTATATAAGTATGTATAATGAAGAGAAAAGATTCAGACCTGGAGTTTCTATATGCATGTCGAGGTGTTGATCGATAGATGACTAGCGTGCGGTCATGGACCAAGAGGGAAAAAAAACGGGAAAAGTAAAAATAAAAAGCTACACACATATAACCCTTATGTAAATGCATTCGAGTTACGTCCAATTTGTTATCCCCAAAGCCACTAGCTCCGCCGTCACCCTCCTCACTAGCTATATACATATACCTTATCTCTGAGCAAACCCCTAACAAAGATAACCCATTTGAAAAACGTCCACGTATCCCTCCTCGTCCTCCATCACCGACCCACCGATCGAACCGGAGCCACCCTCGCACCCGCGCGCACAGCACGTCCCGGTCTTAAGTGCAATCTCCTCGAATGTGTCTCACACGAGATCCCGGCACCGAATTTACATTGCTTTCCGACTATAAAAATTTCGCATTCGTTCAAACAGCGATTTTTTTTTTTTTTTTTGAACAAGCCGGCGGCAGCACCGGCACAACGCACGTGATCCTATGCCTTCAGTGTTCGTCGATTATATATAACATGCTATATGGTCAACAATTAATAGATTCCGAAATCGTTCGGTGTGCAGGTACGTCAAAATATTAGTAAATACACCGTACGCATGCTCTCATATCACGCCGGTTTAATGATACACAATAAGAGTCGGACGAGTATCGCATAGGTACGCGATGGCGATCGGACGGACATCGGATAAATTTGCACTATGCGCTCGTCGTTATCAAATATACATGGTTATTTATATGCGTGCTTAGTTAAGGTTTGTCGCGACGGCTGTAGGTTTTGGAATTGCGAACACCGCACGTTCAGTGGTTTTTTTTCTCGTTTCGTTAAAAATTCGTTTCATTTCTCTATATATGTGTGCACACATATATAAACCGCAGTGCGCGCCAGGGATAAGACCGGTGCAGGACAGACCACGCTCGGCTCTACGGCAGGACGAGGTGTAGCAGGAGGTTCGGGTTAGGTTTCGCTGGCCCGCTGAGCTCGGTTTTTATTTTTTTTTAAGCAGATACACACGCACCGAAAGCAATTGGGGAAAAAGGGATGATTAAGTTTTGATGTATTCCTCTCCGGTCTAAATCTGCGGGTATTTTTCCCTCTTTTTTTTTCTTTTCCCTGCTTTTATTTATCGGTGCCCGGCGAACTGCATGTCTGCAGATCTAAATAAGAAAACCGACATTATTGCGCCGCAGTGAATATAATATAATAAACGTACTATATTCTTATCAGCGAGCGCTTTGTTATTATTATACTATACATCAGATTGAGCCGCACCGAATGCACACACATGTAAATATACATAATATAGTATTGCGGATGAATGACCTGTGATTTTTTAGGGATGCGTCATGGCAGTTTATATCTATAGGATTAAGCAGAATAACCGAAAAAAAAATATATATGTAAATAAAATACTAATTGGAGAATATAAAACATTTAAAATCATATCTGGATTAAAACCGAACGATGAATATTACAATATTACAGTATGGACTACGATATAAAGGTCCAAATATAATGGTAATAACAATATACACATAGAAGTTATTATTATTTTTTCCGAACTCTATACATCATTCTTTATAATATTATATAGTGTATAATATCAAAAATCGGAACTAGGAAGTTTTAATACTAAAATATTAACTTAATAGAGTTTTTCGTGAGCAGAATGATGATGAAAATAGCGTTAAGAACGCAAATTCCTGTAGTAAATACTATCAGATTTAAAAAAACAAAGTTAACAATAGTAAAGTATATACAATAGATTAGATAAAAAATTACGAGTATAAAAATAACACATTTTAATAGAAAAAAGAGTATAATGATTTTATATAAGACTAATAAGTCAAATAAGACAGTCGAAATATTTCAATTGAAATATTAACAATTAATTTGTTTTCTATTTTTACAATTATGATGTTAAAATTATATATTTATACATATACTAAAGGGCTTCGCCTTCTTTTAGTATCGTTTAACAATCCTTTAAATGTTATCATATAAATATAATATTTATATCTTCATAAATAATATAATAGTCATTAACTGTAATTTTTATTTTTTCTATTTATTTGTGGCCAAAGAAATATTATTATATTCACTGAAATAAAAACTTCAATATTCTGTAATAGATAATATTAAATATATTATATATGCGTATAAATTATAAAATACATATTTTGACATTGCATTTAATATATTCATTTATTTTTAAATCTATTTTAACTGCTATTTAAGAGTATTTTCTCAACGTAACCGTGGAAACGACACTAACATGCTTAATCTATACTCGACACGATATACAAGTATGCACAACTGATAAAACATTTCACAAAACAGAATTGAATAAGCTATATAGTTTGTCTAGGGTCCGAAGAAAATTCTTGAACGAACGATAAAATATGTCAACGTTCGTTAATAATTAATACAAAGTCCATCGTATGTATTATAAATCAATCGGCGTACTTTTAAAATCGGCAAATAATATATTTAATGTAACATTTCAAAGAGGTATTCTGAGTGTTTTTTTGCGAAACGATAACTACGGAGATGTTTTGAATGTTTAAACGTCGTAAACACATGGTAGAATCAATTATATATTATATTATATAAATAAAAATGTTAAAAAGTCATAATAGTTATTTAAGTTACAAAGCTGTAAATTTAATAGTTTTTCTCATTCTTGAATTTCTTTCTGAATTAGAAGTAAAAATACATTTTTTTTAACACTAATATTTTTAATATAAAATTTTATTTTTTATATTTTCGACTTAATAATTGTTTATTGTATGATTTTATTACATAATCGAGAAAATAATGTATTTGAAAATAATGATATATATATTTTTAGTGATTTTATTTCAAATAATTTATACATTTATTTATGTAAAGTGTTAGTTTTTCATGCATATTATTCATAACCTTTCAGCACTATAATTTTAAAGTCATATACATTATAGCTATTGCTATTTTATTTTATAACTATGGTTATCATGTCCATTCAAGCCGAGTTATTTGTGTTAGGTACACTTTGTATTTAATTATTTAAAATTATTTTGAAATTTCAAATATCTTTTAAATTGGATTATTACAAACATACAACCTCTGTATATTAATTTTCTTATTTCATTAGTATCTACTCGGTGTGAATAATCTGTCCAGCAACCAGCCGCATTTAATAGAAGGTTTTGGGACGTTTTTCGGGTTTTAAATTAAATATTCGTAAAATTCGGCAGACGATAAAATGTAATATTTTAATGTAATCGAATGTCAAACCCGCGTATAATATATAATACGCTGCAAAATTGACGCGCGTGCCTCGATATATATATATATATACAAGGGGGTTACCCACATTCACCCCCTCAGTTAAAACATATATTGTGTAATACATATATACAATATTATAATGTATGTGAATAATGGCGTTCGGTCCGACAGGTCTTTAATAACAATACGACTATAATATAATACGATCTACGGAATAATAATAATGTACGCCATCCACGCACTGCGCACGCACATTGCTCGGACCGGAACGTGTCCTTGACGATGGGAGGAGTGGTGGATCTCGGTCGTGTTTCGCGTTCAAAGTTATCCCGGGCCAAGATTTATGCGCGGGCCCGCGAAATTTAAATCACTGCTGTTTTAATGACATAGGAAAACTATGGGTCAGCTTTTAATATCCTGTACAGGAAACGTCGCTAATTCCCGGCTGGGACCGCCATTTATAAATACGGTTCGCCGCCGCCGCCACCGCTCTCGATCACGCATATTCTCCTCTCTCGGCTCCTCGTTCCCAGTCCACTCTGTCTCTGTCGAAAACGGAATTCCGGGCGCAATAAATCCGGAGCCGGTTGTCGTGGGCACGCGAGTTAATAATATACACATCGTGTGATATTATTATTACTATGTGTACTGCAGGTGATGATTATTATACTATTATCACGGTGCACATTCAAACGAGTCGCGTTATGTATAATATATGTATTAGTATTATATAGTTATGAAAATGGTATAATAATAACTGTATTATACCATTATTGTATCTGTATAAATATTTAATATATATCATAAACTAGGGGACACTGATTCTCGCTCTCTCTATTCATCGACCCGCCAGAAACTTCACCTCCTCCACCAACCCCGAAGATCGCCCCCCCCTACTTTGCATCTTTGAAATGTAGTATCTGAAATTTAAAATATTTAACAATGAAATATGTGTAAGATAAAATGTACAAAACTTTTTTATATAACAGAGAGGGATTGTATGAGAAACAGTTTCGTGTGGAATACGAGTGCACAATAATAATATACTATTGATAACACGTCCACCTCTGTCATTCTTGAAACATTACTTATCGATAGTGGTGTAGAATTTACACATCACATTAGATATGTAATATTATATACGCTATTGTACTCAAATATATTAAACATAGGTACACTCGTCTCTTTTATATCTTTCAGTATCACTGTGTGGGAAGGTTTCGATACAAACACTATATTATATAAAGATAAATGATAATAATTAGTTTGTTTTTCAAACGGATTTTTCTACGTTCTTTAGTAATAACGGACATGAGATTTAATTTATTTTTTTATCATTCTCTGCTATATAAATACGCCAATAATGCGGGAAATATTATGTTATTCATCCTAATCCGATTATTTAGACTTACAAAATAATATACGTGATCCCCCATCAATCGTTTTAAGAAAAAATAAAAAATAAAATAACAAACTAGCTGATTATTTCGAACGTAAAAGTGAAAGCTTCGACAATACGTGGTTAACTCTAAATTGATAATTATGATTGAAATAATTACTTTTTTCATTTTAAATATACTTATTTATAGATACATAGTGGCTATTTTTTATGAAACTATTCATTATTCACTGGTAGCTATCATTTTATCTACACAAGTCGATGTATGGCTATTAAACGCCATGGTGTATTAAATTTCACAACAATATAAAACATGACGCTATGACGTCAAATGAAATCGATAATGATAATATTAAATAATATATTAAAATATTAGAGAAATGAAATATATAAAATACGCTGAACCTTATGGAGAGTGGACTTTGATTTGGATTTGTTTTTGAATAAAAGTAATTTCTGTACAAAATATTTGTAAAATAAATCATAGCAATAGTTATTATGATGGAACCATAATCCTCTACAGTTGTGTACCTAAAATGCCTATTCAGAGCGCCACGTTATTATAATATTTATATAATTATTATTACATAAGAAAACTATTTATTTATTTTTTAAAAATAGAAAAAATATTGATACAGATCCCAAATTGTAGAAAAGAAAAGTCACATGGGCACTTAAGCATTAAATTGATATTTTTATTTACAAAACATATTCATCTTATACATATAAAGCCGAAATAAATATCACGAATAATTTTAATAACTGGACTTACGGATCAATAGATTCTAGTATAATATTCAACTAAAAGTTCTTAAATTACATATTTATTGATTTCATAACTTAATATAAGATAAATTGAAATAATATACAATAATATTAGTTCCAGCCTACCAGAAAGATTTAGACTGCGTTACTTATAATAAACCTCATCGGAGCTGTCATACGCACAACAGAAACTTAAGTGGTAAAATATTGGATTGGCGTTTTATTATTCACCAATTCAATTTATATTTTAGAGTTACTGCTGTATGTATTATCATATTCATTGGTTAAGTTAAATATATAAATTAATTATGAAATACTTAATATAAATTCATAAGAAATATTAGTTAAAATATGTAAATGAAAATTATTATATTACACAATTATTTAGCTAGTAAAAAATTAATGAAAGATAACATTTTTAAATTATAATCTTTCTATGTTTTTTTAAGTTATCTTTTATAAGACGATGTTCGCATATGCTTTTAAAATACTTTAAAAATTATAAATAAATATTAGAATGTTTTGTATATTACAAATACAAACAATGTATATATAAAAATAAATTATTACAATGCAGTTCAAAATTTGATATAATAAAAATAATTTATTTAATACGATTATATAGGCATTAATTATTGATACACAATAAGTTAAAACGGACGAAAATGATAATGAAAAAATCTGCATTAACGACATGGTGAAAACAGTAAGAAATGTCATATAACAATGTTTAACTACTAATAATTGACCGAGAAACCAGATCTAATGTTCCGTGTTTTCATTTTTTTAGAAGAGAGTATTCGAAGGCATTTGGTTGTGGTCAAGGAAGGTCCAATCATCTAATGACCAAGTAACACATGGCAGATTCGACATTGCGCAATTAAGACAGAACGGTATATAAACAATGGTGAGGAATGCCCGGTATACTCTTTTCCAAGAAAAGTCTTCACTCTCTATGGGCTCATATAGACCGATGACTATATAAATTTAAAAAAAAGATGTTTAATACTTATAATTAATGTTACTGTTATTGATATTTGTGCTTGTTTATCTTTACTTAAAACGCTTATTACCCATAATATTATATTTCATGTTTTCACTGTTAAACCTACTTGATTTAAAATCATACGAATAAATTAAAAACGAAAATAAATAGCACTTTAAAAATTGGTTTTCTTAATTTTTGGTCTTAATTTGAGAATACCAATAATTATTATTTAGACGTACCTACTACTTGGTAATGTTATAAGAAATTACATATTTTTGTGCTCGTCAATTTATATAGTAGTTATAACAAATATATATAATTATATATGTAAATTTAATGTTATACAACTCGTAATACATCATCGTTAATTAACAGCGTTAAAATTCCACGATCTAGTCTATACAGTCACTAACATTAGCACGATGATATAATGCGACGTAATCGAATGAGCGATTCACTGCTTAGCGGTAATATAACAATAAAAATAATTATTATTATTACTATTGTAGGGATTATTACACTAGCATTACGGATTAACAAAACTGTCACCACGTCGAGACATTTGTTTGTATTCAAAAACTAAACGTGATTTAATTCAAGTCATATACGGGTCTCGCAATTAGCCCTCGTCAGAGCGATCGCAGGCGACGTCGTCCAGTCATCGCAGGTCCCCTAATAAAGCAAGACCCCCTGGGATAGTCCACAAAGATGTACAATATCATCATTGTGCATTAAACCTATTCTATGGTACGACGTATGCAGACAATTATAAATAGTACACTCGTTATTCAATTCGGGAAATATATATCAATTACATTATTACATTAATTGCTTTACACTGACAATAGTGCCCGCTGTCAAAACGATTTTAAAAATAATTACTCCAATTTATAATAATAATATCTAATTTTTAGTCCAGTTGTTCGAAAAAAACGTACGATCAACAGTAGTTGCTCTTAATTTACGTACATATAGGTACCCACCTACCACCATATAACATTAAATCGCACGTTAGTATTAAATTTAATTGCATTCAAGTAGACATTGAAAATCCAAACATATTGTTATACAGCTGAACATCATAGTTCTAAATAAGCTGTTGTTTAAAATACGTATAAAAAACAATTCGTCATTGAGCTAAATACGTAGGATAATAGACCAATAATTATTTAGTTAATTGTATTTTTGCCGTGTAAATTAAAATATATTCTAGTCAAGAAAAAAAATGGTCATTTAAATCGCGTTCCACAAAAAAATCATGAGCATATTAAATAAAGTTAGACTGTAAATTAACTTGAAATAATAAATTGTAACATTAAATTTTCTACGACTAAACTAAAGAAAAAATATAATGTAAGAGTTAGTTTTATTTTATAATAATGAACGTCTCAAGTTTAAAGCGATTATGTTAAAATGTTATTAAAATATTTAGAGTAAATCGTTTATAACATCGTATGCAAACAACGAGAGAATGTATTTTTTTTCCCCCAACCAAACCGACAGTTTTTACAGCACAGCGAAAAATGTATTACCGATTTCTTTATTTTATGGACAAAATACACAATTGGTAAGTTATTGTTTATAAACGAATAACAAAATATTTACATATTACAGTTCAATTAGATACGATTATTTTCGTATTAAGCGGACACTATTACTTAATATATTAAAACAATTTTGTGTAGACAAAACATGATAGTAATCGCTACATCTATATTATGCGTTAAGTATTATTCTTATTTATTGTAAAAAAATAAAATCACTGTCCGTTGTCGGTGGTCGCCCGTGGTGTTTATTTTTTCGTTTGGCAGAAGACGAAATGCTATAGCAAAAAAAAAAAAAAAATACAAAAATATGTCATAAAACTACATCATCATGCCCAGACAAAGTACAGTAAAGTACGTGTACACGCATATTCATGAGCTGTCCGGTCCGTATCTGGTCCCATTTATTTCCTCGTCCGACCGTTCCGCCGACGCCATCCACTGCCACCGTCGTTTTTCACCACTCTTTCCTTTTCCTTTTCTCTTTATTTTTTATTTTTCGCTTCTCCTACAAAATAAACCAATATGTCCTTGCTTTTTGGGCTAATTCAATGCGAATAGACCACGTCCAGACGATAAAACATGTTCCGCATTCTGTTTATATTATATCAGTATATATATATATCGAGGGCTCGGTCTACCATCATCACCACCACTACCACCACAAGTCTCTTGCTCGGCTGGAAATCGTTAGATAAGGCGAAATCTGCTCTCGTTATTTTCCTTACCGTGACAAATCCAAGTACACACACATACACATAACTAACACGTGTATGTTCGGATATGCAAATCGCAATGCACTGTGTGCTTACAAATCAAGACGTACAACGAACTGTGAGCTAGTGTACATATTATATTTATTGTACATACGACGGTGCGCCTGTTTATTATGGACTCGTAGGTAATAATAAGAAAAATAAAAATATTCTTCTCGATGTAACACGTCACGTGAATGGTACAAAAAGATTTTCCGCGACGACGTGTTTATTATACAGAGCGAGCCCTATATCGTCGGACGAGAGGTACAAAACTACGGCCGAAAATCGTTGGATCAAACATTTTTATGATTTGGCTCATTGTATCCTAAGGTGTCTATTTTATTATGATTTTAAAAGGAAGTTCACTTCCTCTCTTGGACAAAATCCTAGGGACGCCGCCGGACTAAATTCACGCGTGATAAATATGTATATATATAGTTGGTTCTATACTACTTTACGGTAATATACATACGGTCATACCAATGATGATGATCATACGAATAGTACCGAAGTACATCGAAATCAGATTATGATTTCCGCGATCACTGACTGATTATTATTGATCGACAATGCGTCGTACGATTTGCAATATTTTTAAATAAAATCAGCGGCAACCACTGTATAGTCGTTGCGTCGGTCGTTTCTATATCTCATAGATATAAACCCATATAATATATTATAATATTTACGTACGTATAACTATATAATATATATATAACACTATATGTGTTTTCACTCGGTCGTCGAGAAAGTTTACGACCGAGCCATCGTGCAAGGAGTTGTATGTTATATTATTGTATTCAGTATCTACCTACCTACCTATTTACCCTTACACAGTGTGTGTGTGTGTGTGTATGTGTGTGTGTATGTATGATAGAGATAGTATAAGCGCAGTGTACGTGACGCGTTGAGACCGCCAATCCCCTTGCTGCAGACGAGAAGAAACGCTGGACCACAGCGGCCGTATATACGGATTTAAATACCTCCCCATCACCCAATCATTCCGTTGTCGAGCCAAAGAATAATAATAATAATGATAAAAATAGGTGCTGTATAATATGCATATATATTACTTATAACGTACACATTATACAGATAATCCCGAAAGACGATTTGCTTGTTTCGCGCTCCCCAACGACGTTTCGGACAAAGTTTTAATGCGTTTCTCGTGAGCGGCTGCTGCTGCGATATAATACAATATATATATTATACTCTCGTGTAATTGTCCGACTCAATTTCGTTGATTGAAGATTGGTTGCAGCCGACGACGTCGCGGCGAAACGATCGCCCGTAAAAAGACGAGTTTTTTACGACCCCTTGCAGCGCGGGAAACTCTTCGGCATATTTATATATATATATATTTATATATTACACTATATATACACTACACCTATTCACCGTGATTACTCCGAAAAGTTTTTTTTAATTAACTTTCGATACGAACCCCTATACCGAACAACCAACTATATATCTCTGTTAGTCTATTATGTATTAATGATTTCATTTATAAATATTAATAAAATATGAATTCGCGCATTTCACTTCCAAGGATATTAGACGTTTTCATAATAATAAAAACTGAATACAGTTAATGAAAATAGGTACTTATTTTTATTATTAACCTTTTTGATAATAATATTTTATATTCTAAATTTGATTACTACTCTACAGGCGATTGATACTAAGATAAATGTAGAAATATATTATAATTTCAAAAAATATAGAGATATCTCCAGAAAATAAATGTTGAAGTCATCGATTTATTACCAAATGAGTCACACTATTATTAATGGAAAGTTGAAAATCCACAAATAACGTAATTCGCTCATGAGTCCGATAAAAAATTTAAGTATAATAAGATATAAAAAAAAATAAATATATGCTGTGGAATGTGGATATTTATAAAATATAAGAGGATGTTAAAATTATTATTATAAACACAAATTTACACATACTATATAATAATATACAGTGATAACTGATAAATATAATACGATGAATATATTATACCTCCAATTATTATTCAATATTCACTAACAGATGAACAATCAATTAATTTACAAAACACACAATATAGATATATACATAAAAGCATGGCTCAGTTAAAATTAAAGGGAGAATTATATAAAAAAGTTATTGTATAAGGTAATGCAATAAATTTAATTTAATTTAATTTTTTAGATAAATTTGAAAAATTTTTGTTTTTATCCTAATTTGTATGTAAATAAATTATTAGTTTTTATTTACAAAGCAAATGGACTTCTATATAACAATACAGTGTATCAAAGAATATTACGTATTTTAACTTATTTTTCTTTTATTTAGATTATCTAGTATAAAAATTTATCATTTGGTCCTATTCTATGTGTGTGTGTGTAAACAACATATATTAAATTATTATTTGTTTTGATTAAACATTTTAAACGAGTTCAATTTAATAAAGTTTACTAATTAATATTTGATTTATCTGATTTTATTCAAATGATTAGATAGTATTTACAATTTAAAAATATTTACTTAATTAGTAATTACGTACGTGTACGTGTAGACTAAGACATTTTGATTAAGGAACCAATTCTTTTCTATACGGTTCCAGTCGCAGGTTTTAATAACTTTTTTTTTGGTATTTAAAAATAAACAGTTAACATACCAATGCAATATATTTTATAGATGAAGCGAGCACTAATTTGCCAATATATATAATATATAATTTACCTTATGATTATATAGATTGCAAATATATATGCTTAAAATAGTAATTGGAGTTTTTCATTTCGCTTTTCACCTTTATCGACGGATATTATATTTTTCGCATAAAAACACTTTAATAAACGAGAAAAATATGTTTTTCTAGTAATAATTTTATATATGAAATACGAATAACTGTGCGATCGCACTGCAGTCAGTTGATACACGCACATAACTTATATATGAGGGTCACATATAATAAAATAGTATATAACGTTGTTTTCCACATATTATTATTATATAATATTATATTGTACTAGGAATTCTCCAACTTAACGTTTGAGTAAGTCGAGTGTACAAATAGTATACAAAATGTGTTGAACTATGCAATTATTTTACTCTATTTGATATACGATCACACATAATAATATTTTATTATTATAAACATCGCAGTGCGAGAGATAGGATCTGTCTTATAACAGTACCTAAACGCGCGTTCGTATTCAAATATATTCCGTTCGTCGTCAGCACGGAAGAATGCGCGCGCTCTCGCACACACATATTATACACATAAATTATAAATACTACATTACTACATAAATGTGTAACTCTATATTATATTATAAATACGAATATAATAATTACAACGTAAACAGGACTTCACGGTAGAACATTACTGTACGAACGTTATTTCTATTGTTGATGTGAGCACAAAAACGATAATTTTTCTATTTTTTATCGTCTCATTTTCCCTCTATTTCCGCCTCTCTTTGGGTATACATTTAAATGCACTCACACACATTTTAAAATATTTAAAATATTTACATAAATTAATAATATTATGATATTATACAAATCGAGTGGCTGAATTATTATACGAAACGCGTAAACGGTTATATTTTTTATTATTTAGAATTTAGGTAAACCGAAGAAATTGATATATTACATTAACGAATTTCAATAATAATTTAGCATATTAATTTAAGTGTTTCTGTACAAAACAAAATCGTTAAACAGTGTTTGAAAATGTTACTCAACGGGACAAACACCGAGGAAAGGCATCCTGCTATGTAGGCACGCGTATAACGCATATTATAAATTATTGTTATACTATTATAATATATCACGACGTTTTTTTAAAGTTTAAACAGTCTGGAGGAAACACGGCGGATTCGCATCGAATTCGCCGATCGTCAATATCCCACTGCAGTATAATTCACACTTAAAACGGGTGGATATTATGATGTTAGATTTTCGTCGTGGGAACCATCGCCAACGTGCGGACTTATTATTGCCTATACACATTAAATAAAATGATTATAACGCTGTACGCCGATAATACGACAATGCACGTTCGACATAATATGTACATAGTACCTACATATAGAGGCATAGGCACATTATATAGGTGTATACCCGATCGTGTATCGATACTTTTTTTTCTTTCTATTTGGTTTACTTATTTATTATTATTTTTTGCCCCTTTAACCGGATGATTTTCATGTCGCATTTTCGCCGTAGACGCAATAATTTATACAAAGCCGTTTTATACGTACGTACGCAATATCGACCGACCGCTGTTGTACGCGTACACTAATACTACCACCGCTCCGGCAGGTAAACAATACATATACATATATATATGAGTGTGTGTGTGTGTTTTATGCAGGCACGCTTGTATCCCGGGCCGTGTGCGTATATGAGAATCGTGGCCCATGTCTCCCGCAGCAGCAGCTGTAATATATTTATAACATTCAGTGTTACAATAATCTCTTATTCTTGTGTCGTCGTAAAATGAAGAACAGGCGCAAAAAAAAAGTCTCATACGCGCGCATACAAAGGTCAGAGTTTGTCGGGAGGAATCGTGTCTCATATAATATAATATATACTACGTATAGGCATCTATACGTAAATATATATATATAAAAAAAAAAATAAAACAAAAACAAATAATAATGATAATAATAATAATGAAAAATAAAATAAAAAACGAAACGAAATGAAATAAGAAATAATGTAAAAAAAAAAAAAAACGTTTATAAACCGCGCTGGAGTAACATTAAAATATTATGCTCGATACGTGGGTGTTTCGATTGTCTTGTGTTTTTTGCGCACATATCGTGTACGATATATATACATATATAAGTATATGATGTACCTATAAGTAACTCACCGCCATTATATTATATTGTTCGCGTACGCAATTTTTTTTCCTTTTATTTTATTTTCTCTAGACGACTTGCGTAGAGTATACACAATAATATGACGATGACAAGTGGAGTGCGTTAAGATCTACTATAATATATAATAAAATATAATATGCACATGCGTACGTACAAAAACGTGCCAGTTTAATATTAATAGTATTGCTTTTCGTCACAACAGTTTGAGTCGGGTAATAAAAACGAGTGAGTAATATGCAAAAGCGGTTTGTCCTTAGATACTGTCTAAAAAAAAAAAAAGGTTACATTAATACGACGTTTACCTATTGAAAAATATACGGAATTTGGACGAATAAATAAATACATCTCATTTCTACGACTTTCAACCCCTGCTGAATCGTTATGTGTATGGGTGATACAACCAGATGATATAGGATATGGTTAAACTATGCTGTCAAACAATATCAATTCGATTACACTCGGACGATTTAAGGTACATTTGATGGTTGCGACTTTAAAAGTACAAACTGCAAATTATTTATCATTGAAGTGTTTCTTTTTTTATTGCGTTAATAGTATAATACGATTGAATAACTGAACATAAATTTAAAGTCACATAAAATATATAGCACACTATTATATCATCAATACATATAAGAGGTTATTGAGGTAATTATTCACGATTAAACATAGTTTATTATACAATGTTATAAAATAAAATACACATACGCGCGATTCAATAATAATAATATTTTAATAAAATAAAGTAAATAATAAATGAAAATGGTTTGTGTAGGTGTATAAAATAAATTAAACTTTTCGTTTATACTGTTTATAGTATATTAAAAATATTTCTGTGAATTGGTGCTTTGCATAACCAACAATAAATTCAATTTATATTTTTAATATTTTATCTTATACTAAAAACATTGATATTAAAATATTTTTAATCCATTAAATATCATTAATACGAATGCATTATATTAGTTTCATTCCCGACGATTCGGTATTAATTTAAAAGGCCAATAAAAAAAAAAAATGTTGAACGTCTCAATTTATTGTAAAATACTACCTAGTTCTATTCATCTTTTATATTATTAACTCCGTAATACTGCGATACAGCCACTTACTATTGTAAAACTTAATTTAAATACTTCGTAACCATTTAGTAGGGATATAAATCTTATAATAACTGAAATTGAATTTTGGTTATTTAAAATATATATTTAAGATCCATATGGGTATAATATCTGCCTCTGACTGCGGTAATATTATATCTACAAAATGTCACGAGTCGACTGTCACTTAATGTATTATGTTTAATACTGGTCACCTCTTGGCTACGCAACAGTATTGAAAGTCATTGTGGGTGGATTAAAGTCGTCGACTTCCTGATATCGTTTACGCCAGTAGCGGAGCGTCATAACAGATAATAACGATACAACGTCCACCCACTTAAAATACGGACGAATAATTAGTTTGTTATTATATTTAAATATAATTTTTTTTTTTTTTTTTTTTTTGTTATACTCTTATAGACTTATAGTATTCATAGAAAGATTATACTCTGTGCAGCGTTTAGCAAGAGAATAATGTGTGAACCAACGAAAATGGACGTATTCTCTCGCTAGACAAGAGTATAGTTTCAGTGGTCCGCACACGCAAGCCGATTAGGGCAGGGCGAATCCATCCAGTAAACGTAAACAAAATAATGTGAGAGGACGTATCATTCTTTGGAGCGTAGTGTTTGGAGGTAGTTGGAAAACGGGTGATAGTTATATATATATACAATAAGCCAGGTTTGTAAATAGTGTTTGAGTATTTGAGTGAAGCTAAAAATTGGAAGCTATTTTGTAATCTTGTGGGGTGTTATTACACATTATATCATGCATATATCGATCAAAAAATTTAAACCACTTTTATCATACGGTAGAGTCGTATAATTTACTTATTTACGTGTCGAATGTATAGGCTTCCAATATAATGGTTTAAACTGTTATCGCATGTTACTAATCCAGTTTATTGTATGTATCTGTGGTGTGTCTCGTGGTTTATGTTTTTGCTTTGTTTTATTTTCAAACAATCGTAATAGACTGTTATCAGCGTCGCATCGACCGCCACAAACTAGCTATCGCGGTTATTTGTTGGTTTTTAATTTTTAATTTCTGGTGTGATATTATTATTTAAATATTTTAATATTGTCATTATGCCCGATGATTTTTTTTCAGCGTCAAAAACACTGCGTTTACTATCATTGAAATGTACTGTCATTTCGGCGTGGCCGTATGTCCCGCGTCCGCTTCGTCGATCAAACACACGGCAACGGTTCAAAAACACACGTCTCGGTAAATTAATATCGAGAGGTGCTCGCGAGTGCGTAAAACATATCATCACGACGATTTGTTATAATTTATTACGACGACAGCCACTGCACACGCTCGTAATTAATTACCTACCTACCGTCATGTAGATACGTATACGTATATAGTGTCATACTACCGTGTGCCTGTTTATACGCGATAACAATAGTAATATTATATACATCGATATCGGATGAGAAATTACGATTGTTATCGGGCACACTATAAATCGAAAAAGGGCCCCACCCCCGAAAAAAAAAAAACAATAAAACCAAAAGACGTATATGTTGTACAAACGGTAATTAGATACGCGCGACATAGAGCGGAAAAACGAGCGTGGGCGCGCACCGAGTGAATAGACTCTTTTTTTACGTGTTATTAGTCATCCGCTGTAATAATAATTACACATTATACATATATATATTGTACTTAAACTCGTAAAAATGAATAATACGTATACGCCATACAATGCCGAAGATTCGTCTGTACAGCACGTCACAATCGACATTAATATAATGCCGAAGAGGTAGTAAATCGCATGTACATCGTTATTCGGGGCGGTATCTTTTCGACCAAAATTGTACCTTCCCTTTACGGCCAGTATCACTTTTCAGCCAACATTTACAGTTCCTTTTTCGGCTAGTACAATTTTTTTTAAATTTACAATTATATAAAACAACTAAACTTGACAGTTTTTAAATCAATATTAAATCAAACGAGTAACAAATCCTGGTTTATCTTTATTTCCGAAACACTAACTACGTAAGTTGAATTAGACTTACATTAAAGACTATAAAAATAGTAAAATTTTTATTATACTTATCATATTATTTTTACGCACATAAATTTGTCAAACAAATATCGTATAATTTTATAAATTAAACTTAATCTTAATTTTTAACATACTCGTGAAGACCATCTTATTTCATCTTGAGTATACAACAATATCGTACGCACGGTCTGTTCAGATCAAAACAGTGTTATAAAATCCAGAGTTGATGCAAATGATAAAACCTGCAGTGTATCATACACAATCAAATTATACTCTTACTTGATTATTTAAGGATTAAAACGCTGTATTATTGATGTTAAAATTAATGCAATTTGACTGCTTATGGTGAAGTTAATTATATAACCATATTTTAATAGAATCAACCACTTCGTAATAAAAAATTCAACAATTTGCAATGGTTTATTTAGTTTAGTTTTATTTTTATTAACTAACTAATAGTATATTATATTGTATAATATTATTTTATTGTACAGACCAGTATAATATTATGTAGGTAAATTGCAAATTGGTTCAATTAATACACTTATTGAAATGTAGAAATTAAAAATGATTGCCTTATAAATATTATCCGTAAAAAGCTAATCATTTTTCCCAACTTTGCTAAGTTATTGTCGTTATAAATATTGGAAAGTAGTAAGTTTTAAATGGACTTTTGTGGTTTAAGCGAGACGATATGCCAGTGGACTAATAAATTAAAAGTACGCTTATACTTTTACATAAAGTGTATACTGTCTACTACTAATACAATATCCGATATCGTATTAATGTACGATAGTATATCATATTATTTAAATACGAGTTAAAACGATCAATGAAACAGATTAATAGGACTATAAGTAAGTGCTATTAATACGTTTATTAGAATTAAAATATAATATCTTGCGATAGACTTGCGCAAGCCGCGCGACGTAGCCATGGTATGATGTACATGCTATTATATATATATATAAATATATATAATATTATGATACACAGTATTATAATGATAAAAAAGAAAACAAAAAAAAAAAAAAAATGTAGATACCGGAGCGGCGGCGGTGGCGTATAATAATGTCTTGTAACCGGATGTATCCTTTTAATATAATCACCGGTGGCTAAACACACTCATGTTTAATCAATGAGTATGCGTGTATTTTCGTGTATGTGTGTGTTGTGTGCGTAGAGATGTATACACGCGATACGAGCTCGGTATGTGTGTGTGTGTGTGTGTGTACGCCCCACGCCGTCGCCGCGTATAAAAAACGGCCAAACGCGTCGTGTACGCGCGGCTTAATAATAAAACATGAAAACCGTATTATATTAATATATATTATACGTGTACGATAATAATTGTTCGGAATTAATTTAATTGCGACCGAAATCAGACTACGCCCCGCGGGACGTCACCGCACAAATTAATCAATCCCACCGAGTACACGATTTACGCGTGCACCTATATTACTATTACTATTATTGTTATTAATTATTATTACTTCCATCATCGGGCCGGAGTCGGGCACCAAGGACGAGCGCCACTCTACCGGGACAACACCGCAGTTATGTATATTATCATACAGACGTAGACAAATAAGTCTTATATCGACGTTTTTTTTTTGTTTTTTAATAACTTTTGTTAACCTCTATCTAATTTTATGCGAAAATGTGTGTCTTCCATCAATACATTGAAATTTGAATTCACGAACATTGTATATTATATAGTAGTTGTCTATGGCTGTTTTTTTTTTTATTTAACTCCTTTTAAACTGATATCAAACTCACACTGTCAATACGATATTATAAATTCTGCTGAATTTCAAATATTGTTTTTTTATACTTTAAAAACAAATTTACACGTACGCGCTCGTGTACACAAATATTATATACTTTATAAAGCAGTACGTTGATTTAAATTTAATTTTTGGTCTTCCCCCCCCCCCCCCGTGACCTGACGGACCACAAAATGTATTTACTGTATTCAAAAATTATTTTTAATGATATAATTGACGGTATAAAATTATATATTATATATTATGTATGTACCTACGTCCTATATCTTAACCTATATAGACCTGAAAAGAATTTGTCGAAGATTAGTTTACGATAAAACTTACATAATATCGAAATACAATATATGTATAACAGGATGATAATATATAATATCGGTATATAAAGGATGTGTGTACAGCGTAAACACTAAATATGTCCGTTGGACTCTTTTCGTGACGACACAGCATCGTTTGAAATCGACTCAGCACCTAACCATGTATTATGAGCACTTAACTCACATTTTTATTGTATATTCAACTAACCACCGATCAAGACAAATTATATTGACATATCATTTGAAATTTTCGTTTTTTATAGAAACTCTGCATATATTTTTTTTTTGTATTTAAGTCACGCTTGGTTTCTTTTAAAACCACAATTAAAACTTTTTATGGCGTGGGTCGTTTTTTATACCAACCGGTGTAACAATGAACTTTTTGCGTGACCATCGTATATATTATGTTTATGTATATAATATTAGATTATAGAATACATAATTACGGTTTTAAGGCGGCCTACTGGTCTATCTTATTTTCTGCTAAAGTTCAGTAAAGAACCGACGAAAATGTTAATTTTTATAATTGATTCTGAAATACAATATTCAGTATCTGCTTACAAAATGGTGTTGGAAAAAAATTATTTTATGATGGTCTAACACTATATCACGAGATGGAACAGTGTTGTATAACATAAAAACAAATTATTATAATATATACCTATTCATGAATTATACAATATTATGATTTAGAATTGATCAAAGATGGCTAAAAAATTTTATTGGACACTAACTGTAATCGATTTCATATATAAATATCAACTATATCTAAGCCATAAGATATACAGTTCTCACTAATATCATACTGGCATTAGTTTCAATGCATCAATGCATGTTTTGATTATAATATATAAATAAATTATAAATTTATAGTTCACAAATTATTCATAGGTAAGCTAATATTTTAAGAAATAATAATCATAAATAGATTTAGTTTAATCTGAATTGTTTATTTATAATAATTTATCCGGGTTCGGGTAGATGTATATATCTCACAGGCCTCATAATAAGCTAAAAAAAATAAAATTAAGAAAACCTACTCAAAACAAAGTCACGTACATAGTGACCAAAACACATGTACATTTTCGTTGTAACATTGAAACGGCTATTACACTAGACGACACAGTAGTCGAGACTGCACGATCAAATGAAACAAAATATTGCCCTCCGGATGACGTCTAAAAGCAGTCCACCAATGTATATCTATGTATATTATATTTATACATACAAAATATACATGTATATGGACCATTAATTATAATGTTATATACGACTAGCGTATTATAATGACGATGTAGAAAAAACTATTATAATATTGTATCGTTTTAATTCCATTGGTCCACGTCCGGTATTATACGTTTTTCGAAATTACTGCTAATCGAAATTTATTCGGCACGAATGAAGATTAATTAACGTCGATATAGGTTTTTATTTTTTTTTTCTGGCAAATGGCTTATATAAATACATATTATCATCGCGCACGGAAGACAACGCAACGAGTCGATTTAATAAGACGACAAGTCTTATTCGTGCAAAATGAATATTGATGAGCTAAGTTTAAAACGTAAGTATAAACGTGTTTTTCTCCCTTTTTTTCGCTTACAGCGGGCCCAGAATTAAACAATGAGCCGTCGTTTTGGTGTTCGACCACCCGCCCACCCACTCATGTCGGTCTGAGGAAGTCAGCGGAGTAATTAAAGGATTTCTGATGTCACGTTGTTTTGTTCAGAGGGAATTATTTGTATATATATAGCGTGAATAAGGGCGGACATGAAGGGGAAAATCGGCTGGTTGGTCTCGGAGAGATTACCACTACCTACCATTATTACTATACCACTGTTACTACTACTATTATCGATATACGGCTGGAAAACGACCGTTTAAAAAACGTTAAGCATTCGTCGCGGGGTGGTGCATGGAAAAAGAGAAAAAAAACTTCCGTAGGGTAAATTAAAAAAAAAAAAAAAACTAAAAACGCTATTGTCTACTGTGGTGCTCGCGTAGTCGTTTATCCTCACAGTCATTGTTTGTGTGGGGCGGAAGACTCCGCGAAATTGGCCGTTTCGCCTGCAAATGTTAATCACCGCCGTCGGCCAGATTTCTTTTTCTCGTCTGTTTACGTATACTGAAATCGAAATAAAACTAAACGACGGTTTGCAATCCGAGCAGTCTTTGCCCTCAGTCTCCAAGAACTCTCCGGTCGGGCACGCTCCCTTATATCGGGTAGGTATCTCCTGTAGACCGACACGGAGAGCTTACACTGTCTAGAAATCGCTTGATTTTAGTGTGATTAACAAAATAATTGACATCGCAGTAGCAGAGCGTCCCTAACGATTTGATGCCTTTGCGATACAACAGGCCATTTTATATTGCATAATATATATATATAGATGAAACCGACTTAAGGATCGGCGAGTATAATGACGTTATGATGATTCCAAAAAGAGAAATCGTTTTTCGTGTCAAGAGAATTGTGTACGCAAATACGCTGCATCGTAACACGGCAAACGGTTGCAGTAAGCCGAACTCCGGACTTTTTAATATTAATACGTAATTTGACCATGGTCATAATAAGTATATTAACTATTAACTAGATAACTGAAATACATGAATAAGCATAATTGCATAATCAAATATACCTAATCGATTACAAAACCATAAATTAAAGAATTTTAGTTATATTAAAATTGTGACGTTTGAATGGTCAGAATAGTAATATGAATATAGCATATAAAACATTGGTTTTTTATACAGTAATTTTCTTAATAATTCTCCGATTCGTAACACAGGTCATTACTTATTATGACTTATTATGATTAGTAAGACTGCGCAGCATATATGTATAAATATTCGACGTATATTGTATATTACTCTGTATAGTAATAATGCATCAGTATAGAAATTTAAAAAAATATGTTTAAAAAATGTTAACTGAGAGCTACTATTAAAATATACCGAAAAATAAAAATAGATGATTTAGTGAATTAAAATCGTATCTTCCATAGAATATTTATATTTATTTTTATTAATAACTATACCAAAATGACAAAAAAGTACATAAAAAAATAGAAATAAGAAGTTGACAGAATAAGACTAACCCATATCATCTTTTTAAAATATTATATAAGGAAATTATTACATGAATGATTTGATGAGTGATAACCGATAAATGTGAAAATTAAATTGTATATTTATGTAATACAAAAACACTGTTGACGTATCAAATATATTCCAGATAAAAAAATTTTATTAAATGACAAAATTAAAAAAATCACAAAAAACTATTTAATTAATATTGTCATTTAGTATATTTTTAATCATTTTACACAAAATTTTAAAATTTTAATCAATCTGTTACCTACTTGATAATTAATACATAATATAATGTATTGTAAGTATAGCTTATAAATAATAATAAACTAAATTACAAAATAATACTCATATAATTATATTAACTTGTATTTGATTTATCATATAGATAGGTATATATTAATCATTCAATCCAAATATAATTTAAGCAAATTGTAAGAATAAAATTTACCACACCAGATTTCGATAAAAAGTAATAAAAAAAAAAGGTATTTAAGTGAGTACCGATCTGTTGTATATTAAGTGTCGAGTGGGTCACTAGTAGAGTTGTGTTTAATTTGAATTTAATGATATATAATTATTGTATACGAAAAAATATTGCTAAAACTAGCTATTAGCCTATATCATAAAGCGGTATGTATATTAAAGTAATTTATTTTATTTTTAATACTATAGTAGGATGATATAATTTTTCCAAAAATATTACATTTATTTTTTATTTTGGTTAGTAATTTTCGAGTTACATGAAAAAAACAAAATTGAATTTACGTAAATATATCCATTTTTCTTTTTTTATTTTAATTTTTAAGTTTGACCTTTATAAAATACAACTAGATCCAATACAGTGCAACATTTAACACAAACAATAATAATAATATGTAGTAGTTCGATTGTTATTGTGTTGTGTTCTATAATTGCAATAATTGTAATCTGAGTTGCATATGAATCTGATCTCTGCATGCAGACAAAATGTTTACAGTTATGATTAATGATTTATAGTGTAACATAATACACATAATTCTGTATACGATAGCTATTCTATGTTATTAGATATGTTTTTTTCTTTTGATACTCATTTAATTTCAACGAATAATATGAAGTAGGTACATATACGAGAAAATATACCCTTAAAAAACCATTCAACAAACATTTACGGGCCCATTTTTTGTTGCCAAAGAATAATCATTGAAGGGACTTTATTTGAATAATTTAGACATTTCCGGTACAACTGGTACATGTATATTATGTATTACATAATAAGTTTATATTATATTATGTTACATTGTACAACGATGTATATATTTTTTTCATTTTGTACAAGTTTGAACAAACTTAATACTTTTGTTTCGGAACTACACGTCTTTGTATTGAATAATTTTAAAGCAATCAATTTAGTTTTTTGCGGTACAGTTCGCATTCGTATAACAATGCGAGAAACCCAACAATAGCCAATAGAAATCGCCAATCGGTGTCAATTTGAACGTATCCCCGTGACTTATCATTCTCCTGATCGAGCAATTCAGTTATTATTTGTTTCATCTATTGTTCGGGTTCCCGGGCAAACTTTTAAAGTATCAGAAACAAACACACGCGTATTATACAACTGCGTAGGCGAGACGAAACGAAGAATCAAAGAATTATGACTAATCTGAGTTGGGAAAACTTTTCGGGTATTTCGACCATAGTATAATTCCTTGGAGACGACGTATCCGCCCATCGGTTGTTTTGTGTTTTTAGTAATGTTTGCGTTGTATAATAATTTCATTTATGAGGATTAAAAAGAATTATAATAGATAATAAAGAAACCAACAACAAACAACAACACGGGTTCACAAATTAAAACGTTAACAAGCTTATCACGTATTAAAAAAAAAAAAAAAAACTACAATATTCCCACGGCATTCGTTTTTCGTGCTTGTCTCGTGCTTCTTTCAAGTATTCCGACCGCAGCGGTTCGTTAAATTTCGGTGCGATTTTAATCTGTTTCAAAAACGAAATTAGACGTTGCTGCGGCAAGGCTTTTGTCATTACGAATTATTACGATACACTCTTATAATTTTTTTTTTCACTTTAAGCTCATATTATTTTTATTGTGTACATTATACACATTGGTTTATGGTCCACGTGCTGTAGTCTACATCAGAAGACAATTATACCATGGTCCTATGAATGTTAATAACTTAATTCCGGACTTTTTTTTTATCGTCAACAAATGTGTATATTTTATATTATAAAACTCACAAATTGCATGATCGTGTTTTATTCATAAATATCATAAAATACAAAACGACATTTTGGGACCCCATTGACCTAACTCTGAATTCATTTATAATTATACGTTGTTTTATTTTTTTGGTGGTGAAAGGGTAGATTGCACTATAGACTGTTTTACTGTTTCATGTTTACACGTGATTTTAAAATATCAAAAATAATGAAATTTTAATAATTTTGACTTGAACGACGAAAGACGTTTTAGTTCGACTATTATATTTACGTAAATTGTAAATAAAATATATAAGAGACTTGTTTTCAGCGTGTTATATAATATCAGTTTTTAGGCACGATTTTTAAATTCTCTCTTATTCCCAAAAAACAATTATGCGGACGAGGTAAACACACAAAGTTTTCGCTTTTGTCGTGAAACTCTAATCAGAATACCTACGTTATATTTAGTTGTTCACCTTTGTATTTTATGTACATCGATCGTATATACAAAATATTTAATAATTATCGATATAATATTATTTAAAAAATATTTAAATTTTGTTGACGGTATTTTTTGATTCGTTTATCATAATATTAATATGTTTATATATTTCTTCGCATTTTACGAGCAAACTAAGACTACGAGTATTGAATATCTCTTCAAAAATTCTTTTACGATTTCGCATGGCAAACGAATACTTAGGTGTCAACAACTGTTATCCTGCGAACCGTATACATTTGCATGCCATAAACACATATTCATATTATAATGTAGGAAAGTTTAACACGCTGATGATGCGTTCTTATAATGTGATACTTTTATGGCGTGAATATAACGGCTTACTTATTTATTATAACTCGTGTGCCCATACACTCAACGTCATTGTAGCGTCGTCTATAATACATAATTACCGATCGACTATCGGGTTAGAATGAATATTTTAATATTTCGACGCTACACGTCATAAGCTAATAACAATAATTTATATAATCGATCGGGCGCCTGGAGGACGTTGGATGATTTACCAGATGAATTACGCGCATATACGAGGGGACGCGCGATAGTAACCCCTACAACTCGTAGAGTATAATAATATGGTATCTATACCTAAGTCATATTATCGTATAGACTTGGCAAAGTCATCCGAAATTCCGAGCCTAAAAATGCGCTTTGCAAAATACGGATTTCAGCCTAGGAGTTATATATACGTGTATGTAATTCGCCTTTGCGAGTTCAACGGCTCGGAAGGGAATGTTTTAATGAAACATCGTTTTTCCCATAGAATTTTAGACCAAAGGACCATGGACGTGTTTTCGTAAGAGACTTTTTATTTTACGTACAATATAATATTATGTATTACGCGATGCGTGTGCGTATTTTATATGTATATTTTATCTTCCTAAGTATGAACCGAGACGCGTTTTTCGACATTCACACGCGAGTTTATTACATAAAAATTATATTAGTAATATATATTATGTATACGCCGTACGCACACGATGCGCGCACACGCATATTATGAATATTTATTATAATAATATAATGTTTTTTTTTCCGTAACTGTGCGTACCTATAACTAACTACAGAGCAAAAAAAAAAAAAAACGAAACAAAACAAAACAAAAATAGTGTTTAACAATGAGCGTTTAAACGTTTTAATGTTTATCCAAGAGTGACGGGCTGGGTCTGGGGTGTGTCATATAAATTACAACACGGTAGGAAAAAAAAAATTAAAAAAAACTAAATAATAATAATAATGATAAAAAAACCTAGAATTACAAACAAAGGAACAGCCGCCAATTAAACAAGGGGCTTGGGTTCCGGTTCTGATGTCGACCGTGTGGTGACAAGTGACACACACACACACACACACACACACACTAGCACGCGCATTTCACTGCACTGCACTGGGCCATGTACAAACACGCGAGTTGCGAGAGTGGAAAAAAAAGAACCCGTGGCGAGAGAGACCACGGACGGAACGAGAGATAAACATCGTCGCCGGCCCGTTCGCTGGGCATTATAATGTGCACCGTTGCTGTCGTCACACGGTGGTAAAATACAAATTATTTTCATCCGCCCACTCGGTGCAATACAACGTACACGCGCATAATACGATATAAGTGTAGTACGCGTAATACGTAGGTATGTATTATACTATGTGCCTATGCGCATAATATATAATGTATGTGTGATAAACGCATGCCTACTACGCGTATACAGTGACTACCATATATACATACGCGTCGTATATAATCTATCGTTATGATATGCTGCGGATATTATATTATTATATATTGTACGAACGGTGGTCTGACCGGGTGTATTGCTCCGCGGGGTGTTGACTGGGCCGGAAACTCGAACCGTCTGCGATACCTATATACGACGGATATGACGTCGTTAAACGATCACGAATCTTCGCATAGGCACCTACATAATATGATATAAGAACTGCATTAGAGTGCATTATAGACTCGGATATTTCGATACGACAGTATTGTACACATACACATATACCCATTATGGTTAAAAATACTCGCTATATTACTATGTGGCACACATAATCGGTACCTACTCGGGTAATATCATTAGATACAGAAAAATAGACAGTGTATTAATAATAAAAAATAATAGTAAATTGTTATATATTATACTTATTACACAATAAGTATATTATGGTAATATTATATAAATGCTGAAACATGCAGGATACATTTTTATGGGTGTTTTTCAAAAATCTAATTCACCATCGTTGAACTGAAAAAACTATACAGACAGTCGTGATTCACCAAACTCTTCAAAGCATTGTCGGAAAAAACTGTAAAAATTCAACCATATGATATTAAGTGTATAAGTACACGTGGGGAAATTATAAAAATCAAATTTGCTAAATCCAAAATGGAAACTAAATTCGTCCAAATTATTCATTGTACTAGACTATATGTAAAGTGTGTAAATATACGTGTATACAAGTTGTGCTTTATACATAGTTATACCTATAAAATAATAATAATAACAATTTAATCAAAATCTCACAATCGTATATACCTTATTTATTCATTTGTTGTACATATTTTCAAACTTTAAATAAGTTCCAAGTAAGGTAATCAAAACTCCGATAAAAATATATAACCTTTAAGTGCATATACTTTTATTAGATTCGTAATACGATCCAAACTTGTATTTGTTAATATAGTTGCTCTCTAATGGTTTTTAGAATAATTAACTAAACCAGGTTTGGGTCATATATTTTACTATAATGATATATAAATGTATAATATACATAATACCACCAACAAAAAAACTATGTAATTTCGTTCATTTTTTGAAAATCAAGAATAATAAATCAGTTGATTGAAATTATTTTTCCATTTAGACGATTGCAAAAACTGTTTAACGTCAATGGGGTCGCTAGAATATGGCATAATATACGTATACATACATTACACAAATACTCACTCACACATACTACATGAATGTATGTTTATACTTAACATCCGCTTTTAAAGTCATACAAGAGTGGGTAAAAACGAGTTAAATGTATTTATTTCGTAAAAAAACGACAATAAATCTGAACAAAAACTTCGGTCTCGTGGATTCTTTAGTTAACTTGATAAAATATAAATAACAATGGAATCGAAGTTATGCCACACAAAAACCGAATATGCAAACAAACAAAAAAAAAACTTATTTTTTGCACCCGACCGGACGACAACCACCCAAACATTTAAAAAACATTACTTCAGCTGTTTATGGGCTGGCCCAGGGGATTTGTAGTTTTGTTGGCAGCAACATTTTGGCTGACCGTAATGTGGTGATGGTTTGTCTTTGTGTTTACGGTTTCAAATGCATTCAACTTACAATTGTAATTTTTTTTTCTTTGTTGAATATTAAAACATTTCCCCTTTTCATCAAAAAAATAAAAATAAAAATAAATAAATAACAATGTTTATAATTCAAACTTTTTAAAATAACTCGCTACGGTCTAGCTGCGGACATTGTCGTAAAAATAAAATGTATACGTATACATAATAGGTATACGTATATAAATGTATGCAAATGATATTATTTGTTGTGAAATCATGATTTAAATATTTTTCGTAACATAATTCGTGTCCTTAACAATGTTATCACTGATTGAAGATTAAAACGTTAATACTTCAGAAATTATTACAACGTCCAAATTGAGAAACAAGGTTCAATGTAATAGTTTTGACGTTTTTTTCACCTTTTTAAAAAATTATTGTTTTGAAACATTAATAAAGCGATGACTACAACTTAAATAAAATATTTAAATTATACACGTTTAATGTACATTATATTATACAAAATAATTTTTATATTCTGGTTTTTATTTTTTTTCTAAGTAAGACACGTTTAATGGAAAAGTATAATTTAAAGTTAGTGTAAAAAACTAAATCAATTGGATATAAACTGTGTTTATTCTTACATAATAATATTATATTAATGAATAAAAGCAAAATTTATTGCGATTCTTTCGTTATAAAAGTACCTACTTAACCCTTTAATAATTTATTATAATTATTTAGTAATGAATATATTATTGCATTTTCATTAGTAAAGTGGTCTGAACGGAAAGTACAATTAGCTCTGAGATGTAAATAAAATAATAAAAAGTCATTTATTCAGGTATTTAGTGGATTATTATATAGATGCGGTGTCCTACGTTTGCGTATAAGTTTTTGAAGTGCAAATGATAGACTGTATTCAAGAGATCATGATTGTTGCCGATATTCATTCAAAAGTTGAGGTCGACAATCGGTAATTGTCAGTTCCTACGGATGGAAAGCTTGATGAAATTCTCAATAGAGAATAACGAAAAAAACTTATTCAAAGACTATAATATGTAATACCTGATTGTAAAATGTAATATTCACTGTATATTAATACTACACATTAGCTATATGTATATAATTAATTGGACAGTGAGTAGCTTTAATTTAAAATATAATACTGATAATAAAATAGTCATTTTGCAAAATGACGTATTTAAAATCAATTGAATTTTGAATGAATGGAAACATTTTTTAATTGTATGAATATACGGTAATGATTCAATATATAAATAATAAAAACTGAATAGGCAATGAAGAACACATAACTCGTTGTGAATTCTAGATTTATATTTTTAATTATTCAAAATGTCTACCATGAACTTTTGATTTTATCGCAACGAAATTATAACGTGTTGTTGGGAATATTTCACATATTTTTAATTAAAGCTTCACGAAATAGTATAATGCCATAACACCCGGACAATATTTAGCCTGGTTTACCCCATAATATTATATTGTATACCGAGCGATCCATTTAACATACATCCATTATTTCAAAAGCTATTAATTTTTTTTTTAATAGATTTTTTTATAAAATTTTATGTCCTTAAATAAAAATATATTTTTTACTGTTTCTTATCGTTAGCTATATAATTTCTTAATTTATTTAACAACAGCACGCATTTTTCATTTATTATTTCAAAGCAGATTATTTTTCGGTGTAGGCACTCCGACGCATACAAATTTAACTATGGATTAGTAGTTTACTCAAATTTAGTTGAGCAAATGGTGTGGTACTAGTTTATCCCTGAAAAATGTGTGTTTACCATTGCAGTTATCAAAACTTTAAAAATTTATAACATAGAGATTCTTTAAACATTTTAAAAACAACAACGATAAAAAATAGAACAACATTTTTTTTTTTCGTTTTTGAAACCTGTTGTTTTTAGCCGTTTAAAATCATGTAAACATAATATCTACAAATATGATTAATAGTTTTTGAAATAACAAGTGTCTTACGTTAAACTGGTCACTCCGTAACGACGTACCGTCTATATATTTCTATGTGTTTGACTCATGTTGCAGCGCTGTACATCGGGTGATTCGTGATGTATTATAATATCACAATACGACGTGGCGCTGCGGCAAAGGGTGATTTTGTAATTATCCTTCGTCACATTTCGCCATTCGGGGATGGCGGTCATATATTATAATATGCGTAGATATGGCAACGATAGGAGGGCGTAAAAAAAAAAGACGGGAGCAGGTGACGATTAAATAATAATACATGTATAATATATAGGTATATATATATATATATGTAAGCACATCTATATAAAACGTGTAATGTTTTGTGCACATAGTGCACCGGCAAAGAGCGTATACACGTGTGTGTATGTGTGTGTGTGTGTGTGTGTGTGTGTGTATGCATAAAGCACTCGGACACCCTCTTGTATATATATATATGTGTGTGTGTGTGTGTGTGTGTGTGCAGGTACCGTGGGCGGCAAAACAATCGGCTAATACGCGCGACGTGTCCGCGTGACCGTTTAACGTCCGGCCACCGGCGTTTTAACTCCGTTCCCGACGGCATTGTCCTCGTCCGTATTATCTCGTCCCGCGGTCGATCCCTCGAAACCGTGTCGATCTACTTTGCGCGTAAAAAGCGTTATGTGCATATATAGTTCCATTTAAAGGCCTGCACATGCACTCGCACTGGCGATTTCCAACAACTCGCGCACGCGCAATCGTCTCTGTATTTTCGAGTCCGCGTATTATACTATTATTATATTGCAATAATATTCGTAACGATTAAATTATTATTATTATTATTATTACATATACGAGACGACGACGACGATAATAATAATAATAATAGTAATTATAACGACCGAAACGCTGAATGGCACGTCGCAACTCGCTCGCTCAATGTGTGACCGTCACCCCGACTTTAAGCGGCGCGCATAATATTACGTACTTTATGTATACGAGTGGTACGTACACGATGTATTGTGTGTGTGTGTGTGTGTGTGTGTGTGTGTGGGCGCGCGCGCCGGACCCGGTGGTGCAATTATTTCGTGTCCGTCGGCACATATTATTGTCCGTCACCCCATTCACCTCTCCTTCCTTCTCGCCGGCTCTCTTCTCCTCCGCGCCCGCCCGCCACGCGTTCCAACCCTACTACACACATCCGCAGTGTAAAACGACGTCCGCGAAGGGAATTTTAACGACCCCCCACGAAAACGTAGAATATATGATAAATTATCATAAACCGTTTCGCCCGGCGATCGCGCAATAATTATTGTTACGGCGGTCCCGCGACGATGCGATGACGGCGATGACGGTGATGATATTGCACAAGAGTACGCGGTACGACGTCCGACTACGTCGCATATACCGTTTTCACCTAGTGCTTTTTTTTTTCGACTACTTCTACTGTTAATATAATTAAACGTCATCGTCGACGAAACAGCGTTTATCAATGACAATTATTTATTTTTTTTTTATGTCTGTTTGTTATTACAACGTTCTATATTTAACGTTTCGAAGTATCTTGAACTTTGGCACCTACCGAAAATATGATGAAAAATCAATACCCATCGAACGGTTATCAATGTCACACGAAAACGAGGACTATAAAATATAATATTATAAAGCCAAAATACCTATATAGAAAATAATAATTTTCGAGATTCTACCAAACAAGGGTATTCTTTTATATTTTATTTTTGTACGAATCGTAAAATTCATTTTTGCTTTTTAATAATATTCGTTACGGCGCGTATTTTTAAAGATTTTCTCCGTATTATCTTACTGCTAAAAGCTGTAATAATTGCGTATAATGTATAATATTCGTTTTAATTTATTTTTGCCTTTAATGTATCTCATTCAATATCTCTACCCGACACGAAAGTTTATTTTTAATTTCATATTCTAACTGCTCCTTTCGACCATTTCTCATACCAAATTCCTTTTTATATCATAAAATCTCTCATTAATATTCTTCGAACCCCACACCTTCTTTACACTTTATATTCATTAAACCTCTAGTTTTATGTCGTTTTATTTGTTATCTTATACTACATCATTTTCACCACTTTTATTGTATAATTCGTTTATTTATTCGTTTCGTTAACACTCGAGCACACTTATTTTAGACAAAGAACCCATTAACACGTTTTATATTATGCACACGCGCACTTTACTTCCGACCCCCGATCTCAATGCTTCCGTGTAATTAATTCGACTTTCAATTATTTTGAATCGGCGCTATGCGAGATACGTTTCTGCACGATGGCCAGCGATAATTTTGTACGACAGAATTATAGTAGTGACGAGAATAAAATATATACTATATACATAGTGTGGGTCACCGAATCTAGCCTACAGACAAAAAATTAACTTTTTTTTATTACTTTTCATTCTGATTTTTGATTTTTTGATTAAACACGTATATCAATATATCCAATTTTTATGGCTTCCAAAAACTTCCTAAATTCCTAATTTAGCCATTAATGTATAAGTAGTATAAGTTGGTGATACCAGCTGTTTAGCTTATAGGTATAGTATAAAATATATATTCCTGGTAACATTATATAATATTGTTTAGTGAATACATAAACTAATTACTGGTCACTAACGACTGACGGTGCCGTAAAATGCACCCAAAACCATGGACTGTTGTCGATCGTTCGACTGCAGAACTGCGTGTGCGAAATTCGAAATTCGAAATAAAAACAGCGGTTAGACGCGAGTAGTGGTAGATATAATATCTTCGTCACATGTATATAGCGTATAGTGTAGAGGTGGGTGAGGATATATGGCTTTGTTGTGCCGGCCGCCACGCCGTTTAAGCGGTAAAGCTCGTGATTGATTTATGATCTTTATAATAACGATATTACGTAATAATGAGGGTTATTTTTTCGGGCCAGCCATATATGCGCGTTCGTATATATAATATAAGGGTAAAAAAAAAACCGCTAAAAAAGACGGAAAATACATTTGAAAATGGCGCTGTGAGAAAAAGACCGTGGTGCGGGATAGTGGTGGCAATGGTCGTGTGTGCGTGCACGCGTGTGTATGTGTATATGTGTGTGTGCGCGTGTGTGTGTGATTGTGGTCGTGTGTGGCGGTCGGGAACGGGTCTGAAAGGCTTACACCAAAATGACATTTTAAAGGGACGACAGTGTAGCATTGTAATGACGTCAGGACACCACTATTCATCTCTAGGACAGTGGCGTGCATATACATATAGATGGATGATGGCGGACCAAAACTAATCCAGGATGCGTCGGGCTACGGCGGTGGCGACGGGGCGGACGGCGTGGAGGTGAAGAAACCGAGATAGTTTTCCCTCTTCTTTTCTCTCCGTCTTCTCCTATTTATTTTTATTTATTTATTTTTTTTTATTTCATACAATATCGTTTGCTTATCTGGTCCCCGGGGCGCCTCTTTAGTATTCTCACTTAAACCGGGAGCCCTTTTGCATATATACGCACCGCCTTCCCACCGCCCGACCATCACCGACGCCGCAGCCGCTTCCACGGTTTTACCCGACCCGGCAGGCAAGATAAATTCCCACTGTCTTCTCCCCGTCGTATATATATAACGCGCGTCTGCTTAAATGTATATTATGTATATATATCTCCGTGGTCACACACGAGCCCCACGTGCGTCCTCTACAGCACCCGACCGCCCAACGCTAACAAATGGCCCAGGACCTGAATATACATATATATATATATATATACGTGTGTAGATGTGTATGTGTGTGTGTGTGTGTGTGTGTGTGTGTGTATTCTATTACATAGCACCGTCAGAATCGCTGTTGTACACACACACACACACACACACACATACATATATACATTACACACGCGCGCACCTCCTTATCCGCGCATAGGGTAGGTTATTAATGCGTTTTTTTCATCTTATTCGCCACGTCTTTCCCGTGTAAGTCGCGTACGACGGTCGAAACGTAATTTTCGACGCTCCTGGAAAATTCCGAACAGAAAAACAAACGATAGGGGAAGGATTTGGCCTGAAGTGGTTCAGTATAAGGGTGGGGTGTATAGCACTAATAAACGCACACGATGTATTTCTATGTATATATAATATTATATATATGTATATACTTCACGTACCGAAGCGTTCATAACTCTCCCGGTTAACTTGTACGCAATGTATATTTGTTTGGTTTTTTTTTTTTTTGTAGCAAATGGTTTGTACATTATACATTTATATCTTCACCGCTTTGGAATTCGGCTCGGCGTCAAAACGCATTCTTTGGAATGCATTAATAAACTTTTGTATATCGACACTATGCAATACCCTTACTACGTACACTAATATATATTTTCGTTTATATTTCGCTCAATTTTAAAGACACCGTCACTCACTGTACGCCCAAAATTACGACAATATAAATATTTAACAATATTATTACACAATATACAGGTTGAAAACACGCGAACCAAGCTGTAAATAGAAAAACGATTTGTAAACAATAATGGTTTAAAGCATAAGATTAGACTAAATAAATATTTCTTTTTATTTCTAAAAAAAAAAAAAAAACAATTTTTCTATTCCCTTTTTTTAAATAATGCATATTGCAGGTTCACAATAAATTAGAATTAATTTTCTGTAATAATGATTATACTTCATAGATATATATTAAAATTATACGAATACCATCGGCATTTGCAGACGTCGTTTCCGCATTACGATGACCATCTCTTAGACCATTCCGAAGCGCGACGACCGTAATTATTATTATTATTATTATTATTATTATACATATTTATAATAATAATAATATGATTAATACGCGTTTTCACATCATCCGGCAAAAGACGTAGGTTATATACCACTGCAGCAATGTTTCGCACTTGTTGCGACAGACCCCTTTCGTACCATGCGGACATAGGGTCCGACAATTAATCGCGCTTTAAGTGACCGGCACGACTACGCAAGCGATTATTATTATTATATATACGAAAGGGTTACGTATAATAATAATGATAATATAATAATATAAGGGTCGTCATGGATATAATAAAGCCGTCCGTCACGTCGCCGTCGTCGTCGTCCACCACCGCGTGTATAATTCGACGTCTATATTATTTATAACAAGGGTTTTATACCGCACAGCATCTCGCATCTCACACCTGGAATGATGATAATGATGACGATGACCATTATATTGTGTTCGAGCACTGCTGCCGCAGCTATTATATTGTATGTGTGTAATATCAATATACTACAGTGTGGGGTTAAGTCTACAGCCGACAAGTGAATAATAATATAATAATACGTATTTATGTATATAGGAGGTACGACCAATTTAATATATTCATATTAAAATTTGGGTCGCGTACGGGTCAACGGTTATAATGTCTGTAAATTGTATTTAGACAGAATTTTAAAATATTAATGTACATGACTTAATTTCTAGACAGGAAATTAAATTATTATTAAAGCTCAATGTAATATTTTATGTTGTACAACTTCCCCTCGACAACTGTTACGCAAGTACGTTAATATCAAATGTCGTTATAACTTATACAACATAAACTAGATTAGAAGACCATAGTTGCTACGTCAGTAAGTTTCCAACTAAAATTATATTTGTGGGACATTTTAAATGTGATAGTGACAAAATGAATTTGAAATATTATCAAAATATATTATAACTGCATCTCACAAGATTTCTGAAATCAACTAAGTTCCTTACGATTTTTATCTTTCCTTACAATTTTTATTTTTTAAACACAGTATATATTTTATAACTCATATTTTAATAAAACCAATTTAATACTCTCAAATTGCAAATCTGTCAACAAAAATACTTTTTATCTAATACAAGCGCATTTTAAGATAAATCGAAAGAAATAATAATCACAAATTCAAAACTGTTGTAGTTGTATCAATACGATTTGAAATTATATATTTTTTATCTCTTTAAACATCTCAAGCTGTTATTTTTGTTTCAATAATTATGGTAATATGGAATGTGTTATTATTATTTAAAACAATAAAGTGATGACTTTACTGCATATAGTGTACATATGTATACACGGATGTAGATTGGAGATATGCAATATTATAGTAATAATAAAATTGGATCAACGAGATTTCATCTTAGGATGTGTACTTATAGAAAGTTATTTGAAAAATAATATTAGACTAACGGTTTTCGAGGGACGAAAACAAAACATCAACGAAGGTACTTATAGATTTTTCGCCTCGCTTGTATACGGTTTGTATATAAAATTATACACATTCTATACCTTCGATAAAAAACGTATTATGAAACCCTATGGATATTTGTTGAATTCATTTAAACACACGATATCGAATCTTATGATATTATCTATATATTGTAGGCAATAGATACACGAGTTAAATTAGAATTGAAAATAAATGAAAACCTAGTCTCACATTGTTGTAGTTGCAGGTCACGAAACTTTTATATTTATGCCGATAAGTATTTCCAAAATGCTGTTACGTTGTTCAAGCAACGGATACACACATACACACAAGCAGATATGGGAATTTCTTGGATAAATTAGTACCTGGTATGTTTTTAATTTATTTTACAAATTTAACGTACGTATATTATTACAAATTAGTTTATAGAAAAATAAAAATTATAAAAACATTATTATTAAATGCACATAATTCGCTTTGTCCGTATATCGTTTAGGTATAAATTATTAAATTCAATATTTGTATTTCTGGCAAGAATAATATAAAATATTATCAAACACTTGTCTTTCTATGTATTAGTGTTATAACTTATAAATATAAGCATAATATATAACTAATAACTACATAGTAATATTATATATTACTGATGAGGATGCTGGAAAAATATAGAAGATTTTAATTTTCCAATACATCCTACAAAGTTTTGTCTATTATACTATTAATTTAAGGTGAAACCATGCGCTATTGAAACAATTTACTAATTTACACAAGGTAAATCAATAGAGGAACAAATTCATACAATCAAGTAAATCGTGGAAAAAACCTTATGAATTCAACCAAGATATATACTTACTATTTGTATATATGTAATATATGTGTACAAAATTCCAAATTAAGCTATACAAATTCTTAGTTAGACCAATTGTATTTATACAATATTATAGAAATATATATATATATTTTATAAATGTATACACCTATATTCATGTGGAGCGAAGACATCAATAAATGCAGCTAAAAAAGATTAATATAACATATGAGAGAAAAATATTAAGAAGTATATTCGACCCTAAAAAGACCCACCAATTTTAACGAACACGAACGAAGGACAAACGCAGAAATGAAGAAAATGTTCAATGAATCCAATAAATTAGGTGTTCTAAAAAGTTGAAGACTTCACTAAACAGAATTTGTATGGAGAGCAGAGGACAGGATAATTCAAGAGGGTCACGATCTGGAAGCTTTAAATGGAACAAAACTAAGACAATAACGATGGAGCAAACAAGTCAAAAAAAAACTTAAGCTCCTTCTACGAAGGAGAAAGAAAATGTCAGCATTGGACAAATATGTATTAATTTTATTGAAAAATGAATTATTTAAACAAAATATAACTTGGAATTTGTATTTTATATCTTGGTGCTTTTCAAACATCGAACTCATCTCTATACGTGAGTTAATTGCATTATAAACCGTAACCAGCACAAGAAAACGTACAAAAAAATTATATTTTTATAAAACATACACATACTTCCGCAAAATAAGTGATCCAAATATAACCTAAACTCGTAATAAATAAATTAAAACTATTGTTTTTTTTTGTGATGTCAAATATTACTACTTATAGTTTCCGTTAATCGTTTAAATATATATATATAGATCTTATAGGCGATTGGTCACAAAATCGTATTGCATTCGTGCACCTACGTGATCTCTGCCTAATTTCAAAATTTGGACGACCCTGTACTATACACACTGTATGTGCACGCCCAAACGATGTCCACGATAATATTTCGGGCGTAGACCTCAAATACGTGCTGTAGATTAAAATGACGTGTGCGCATCGCATGTGTACTGTAGCGCACATTGTCACGTCGGGGTACATAATATTATAATAATAATAATAATAATAATAATAATAATATATACATATATATGTATTATGTAGATATAGGACGGAGCCGGATGCTGGTGCGGAGCGCTTGGAACGCTCGCGAGATCTGCCGTGCGCCCGCGCCGATAACGTAAAAAAAGGGGACGAACGTATACCTCCCCGTCGGGGCCGCTAGTCGTTATACGCGCGTTAATTACACACACACACACACACACACACACACACGCACGAAGGACCCGAAACAGACATCACGTCTGCGATTATTGTGTGCGCTTATAATATTATGATAATGTTGGCGTGTTTAATAAACGCCGCGCACGGCGGAAGAATATTCATATGTTAATAACGCACTCATACATATAAATATATATATTATATATAGGTATGCGATATACACACACACGCGCGCGCGCTGATAATGAAACGCGAACGGGCTGATGCAGAGGGATTTATGATTATTCAAAGGTTCATCTCATTGTGGTGTAATCAACCGGCGGTGGCGGTGGCGGCGGCGGCGGCGTCGACCCTTTTGGCAGAAGCAGCTCGGCAATCAGCGGTGAAGGTGGCAAAAACGGACGCCGCCGCCGCCGCCGCAATCGCAAGGGAAATTAGCGGATTGAAAGTTGCCGCCGCGCGTATATTATATTCTAACGAGCCGACGGGCCCGGAGGGCATGACCGCTTTTGTTGCAATTATAACATCATCATCATCGCCGCCGTAGTCATCGTTATTGTTATTAAATTGTTGCTATAATGTATATATATATATATATATATATATATATATATACTGCGTGCAGCACACCGCCGGATTATCATTATTATCCGTCCAGGCCAAATTATTATCAAACTATTTGCCGTGTCCCACCGCCACTGACTGGCCATTGCCTCTCGACACCGTAGTCGTTATACACCACTATACCGTGTATAATATGCACAGCGTTATGTATATGATATTATTATATTATAATTCGTTATTCATTATACTCGCCAAAGTGAAGGCCGAATATCGAATTTATTAACGGTCTAATATATGTATAGGTACGTGAACTAAAATCGTTTAATTGACCTTTACATCGCTAGGATTAGAATAAGTTTACAAAATATTTCAAAGAGAAATATTTGATTTCGTTTTGACTGAAAAAAAATGTCTGTAAATTTATTAATAACACCTCAAACTAAATTTTATTAGCTTATTACTGAGTTTGGAATTGTTAATGGTAAAAAAAAAAAAAAAACTATTAGACGTATATTATATAGTTGCAAAAATATTTTAACGTGTGTTGTAAATTTATATTACCCGATATAATATTAAAGCAGCTTTTTTTGTGCGATATAATATATGTTTAAAATCAACGTATGTGGTATAGACTCACTTAATAATACATATATAAATATCAGATCATTAATAATAATAATAATAATAATACAATCTTATAAAATTATACCATTTATTATCCATATTGCAACCCTAACAGTTTCTTTAAATAATCATATTATATAATCATACTTTATAAACCGTTATTAATGTTATTATATGATTGTTACATTCATAGAAAACTTTAAAGAATTCGTAGAATTTAAACAAAAACATAACCTTGGGCTTGTATGTAATAATAGTTTACATTTAGCAATAAAAAATGCTTTGAATATATTAATAATTTACTATATAAATATGTATATAATAATTATAGGACGGACTTTAATGTAATTTTAAAAAAAAACAATTTATGTACCTACATAAATAAGTTCTTATTTTAATTAAAATATATAAAACATATATATCAAAATATATTAAAATTACTTAATAAAATACTAAAATATAATAAGAAATATATAAATACAGTTTAGAAAAAAAGTGTGAATATTTACCTTTCATCTAATTCTTAAAATGTTATATTATTTTCTGTGATTTAAAAATGTTAATTAGTGGTTGCGACATGGTTTTGTACTGACTGAGCAAACATCTGAATTGGCTGATGTAATGTGGACATACTTCGTAATTGCTACATAACCGACGCCCAATATTTCGTTAATATTTAATTCTTGATGTATTTCTAATTATTTCATGTTTTTAGTCCATTGTTTTTTTCGAATACATATATAAATTTTTCTTTAGCTAAATTGTAAATGAGACCTCATAATTTTTTGACAATAGGGTCATCATGTTTTGTGTTTAAACATTTATAATCATTTGGAAAAAATTAGATAGTATTATAGTATTTTTTTTTCACAGTCGAAAATCGATGAAAAATCGGAATAAAACGAATTCTTCAAAAAAGAAATTAAAAATATGTAAAAAAAAATTTTTGATTAATAATCTTAATAAAATTGTAAAAATCATGCACATTTTTATTCACATATAAAATATCTTACACAAATATGTACGAGTATTTACAATACAGTTTGTTCCCTAATAATATAATCATGTAACTGTTTTAATCGTCATTAAATTGAGGTACAGGACGAAACAATTTTTTAATAATCATCATTAAGTGTGTATAAATTCAATTTATTTAATACTATATCGATTTGATCAACTTTACCATTATTATTTAATAAAAAAAAAAATGTAATCGTGATGAAATAACATTATTATAATGCCGTAGTACTACGCTTATAGCCGTTATTATAAAAAATGTATATTTTTTTTTATTGTTACTTGTTAGATAAATAAAAATATATTCGTTACTTCGTAAGGTACATCACATACAGAATGTGGCGTGACATCATGTTTATCGATTTTAGATAAATTAAATAGTAGACATCTACTTTGCATTTCATTTTTGATTGTTTTTGATTTATGATAAATAAAATTGTGTATATTATATATATATATCATAGACAATGTATGAGACGTAGGAACACCCGGGGGAGGCAAACTCTCATTTTGTTCTTGAACAAACCTGAAAGTATATATTTGAGCATTCTATTTACATCTATGACAAAAGCATAACCAAGTCAATCATGAAAACTACGAATCAAAATTTAAATGATGAAAAATATTGTGATTAAAATTGTCAAAAGTTAAAATCGAAAAAATCTGAACAAAAATATTCATGAAATATTATGCATAATATTATAATATATATATGGAAAATAACTTTACATCTCGTGAAATAAAATAGTTTGGTGATTAGCCGATTACCTGCTTTTCAAATATAAATATATTAGATATATATTAGTGTCAAACAAAGTCCTAAAAAAAAACATCATTTAGCGAAATAAAATTAAGTTTAAATTCAAAAAATGAATATAATAAATAGTATAATATATGATTATATGAAGTGCAATTCACGTATAGTAGTATTTCACTCGCAAAGTCACAATCATCGTTGTTCAATACAATAGTTATATAATTATATAAATCATCCTAATAAATGTACATTACATTTTACGTTTCTATAATGTAATGATTTGTGCATTTTTTATTTAATTACGTTTAATCGTATTAGGCTATATAATAATGTTTTGTTTTTTTTTTTAGTTTCATCGTTTATTATGATCGCAATGGAAAAAGGAAAAAAGAAGTAATTCCTGAAACGTTCCGTCACAAAAGGATAATATCCTGCGCCAATCAACGGACCGTAAAAAGGCTCGAGGTGGAGGTGAATTCCATTAATTTTATGGATTTATCATTATAATATATTGTATAGGCCTGATTCGCTTGATTTTTTTAGTTTTGCCGCCGCCGCCACTGTTACATCCGAAATGAACTTTTCCATTAATAAATATTAACGTTACTTTTTTTCACCGTATTTTACATGTATACACAATTTTAATTTGGATTCCAAAACAGACTGTACGTTGTTTTTTGATTAAAAAAAAAATACCAAGCGTTCTGTTTTTCTGCACGACCGAATGATAATGGCTTTTCCCTTCCGACCTTTATAAAGGCAATATGCGAATCGAGTCCAAAGGGTCTTCTGCACCGGTTGAGCCTTTCGGGACTTTTTTTTAATGTACACAACCGAATTAATGTTTTCGCCTACGGGAAGTATTTGTGTTCACTTCGACCACGGGGATACCTCAACTAATGCCAAATATTAAAAAAAAAAATATATATACAAATTTGAGTTATACTCTTCATCATATACGCTAGAAAATATTTGAATCTATTAGATATAATCTCGAGCAGTATAATTCGTATGTGGGTTTTCTATCGGTACAAGCTGTATATAAAATGGACGATAGTGTAGACATTATACCAGGTATACGCACGTATTCTTTTTTTATTGAAAAAATAAATAAATGATTTATACAACAATGGCGACTACTCGGCACGGAAAAATGAATTTATTAAAATACTACGAAATCTGAATTATAATGTGGAAACAAAATAATATTATAGATGGCGTTACTCATACTTAATGCCAAAATAATAATTCCAAATTATACATCATCACAGGTTATATAACCGAAATAAGGCCTATAAGTATGTATCGTACTGGTACGCAGACAGATAACTGAACTTAAAAATTATAACAACAGAGTTTAAAGTTGAAAAACAACCGTTGTGCAGTGCGTGTTGGGATTTACAATATATATACATATATATATTATTTTCGTGTGAAATGTCTTATTATTCGCTTGTGCTAAACGCATAAATATATAATAACATGCTAAATACGCACAAACTTATTCGCTTGTATATAATATTATAATATAGCAATATATAACACATCGATCGATACAATAGAATAAGTATATGTATATATTTATATTTTTTAAAAACTTAATTACGTCTAATGCCGGTAGCTATCGGACAGTGTATATATTTAGATATTGTAAGTAATATATTATTATATCGATATAATGTTTGTATGCAAATCAGCATTATTATCGTATTATATAACAGATAGTTATACGACCGTGTGTACACTGCAGCTGCAGTGTCTCGGGACACAATCCAAGTAAGTTTCCCGGTACAGCGGCGCAGTTGGAGATCAGATTTATCGGGCGAAGTCAAAGTCTTTTTTCTCATACATATAGCGTATTTTAACATACGCCTATAGTTAGATATGTAATTTAGAGACGTGTTGACTTACTCTGGTCATCGACGAATTACTCGACTTTTACTATGCCATAATACGGTATTCTTTAACTTTCGATTTCAAAATAAGTTTAGTCTCACCCACTATACGAGTGTGTTTGTGTATACAAATTAACTACAACAAGTGTTAGGTATTACCGCGTGTAGTGAAAAACGTATAAACAGTAGTTATTAAACGCGTTTAACTCGGAGCGGCACGTCGTTCGGATAAAAACTTCATCAACCAAACGGAGTTGATCATTTCTCGAGCCAAATCGTCTTAAACGCGAGTTTCCGGCACAAAGGAACAGAAAAACCGAATTCCAAGCGATACACCCTTCGACAAACCGCCGTTATCGCTCTCGTCCGCGTCGTAAAACGTATACCCACTATATACCCGCTACTCGCACCCAATCGTAGTCACCCCCACCTTTGTATTAGCAGATTCAAGGCCTTTTTGGACGCACTTGAAACCGTTAAATCTAGTCCCAAGCTCGTTCAAAGGGACGTGATTCTGTGTGCATATATAATAAGAATCCGAAAAATCCTTAAAACCCGGAACGCGCGTAATTAGCAAATTCCTGTTGTGCGTGCGACGCTGGCGCGGAACTTTCAGATCTCACGCGCTCTGCGACCATCTTGACAATTGTCCTTTGATGCGGCAATTATCGAGCTGATGAAACCTTTGCGTAGCCGTTCCGTTCGGAACGTACATGTAATATAATATACTAATGCTATTGTAATTGTTCACAACTTTTTACAACGAGTGTGTCCGTCCGCCTGTGATCGCTCGTGATAATATCACGTATTACATTATTATTTTGAGACAATCGTGTGTGTATTTATATACTAGAGAAAATTATTAAGATGCGTTGAGTAGTTACACTACCGAATTGGTATTAATGCGCACGCGATAAAATGTATTAAATATATACATAATATGTTACGTTAACTAACGCTATACCGAAATTTAACGTTATTTCTCTACAAATATTGGAATTGTTGTGATTTTTTAGTGTATTGCGTTAATGTTTAATAACCGTATGAAATGGGAGATATTGATAATAATTAGGTAATGGATAATTTTTTTAAATTAACTGAAATTATACCATTTGTCTATGATTGAACAAATCTGCTTCAAGAAAACCTACTTATCATGATAGACTGTGAGAATAGACAACCAAAAAGAAGTGGTGTTATATAGAGCATAATTGGCAGCGCATTAAATTAAAAATAAATAATGCTTCAATTTATTAAACATTGTCAAATTTACATAATTAGAAGAAGATACAATTTTGTTAGATTTTTTTTCACCGAATACCTTTTTTATATTATGCTCTTTCAACTATAGGTACGTCTTAATCCAACAAAACAACTTTTTGTTTAAAATTTTTATATTTAGTAGAAAATTTCAAATATAATTTTTGAGACATGATTGTTGCACTTCACTATCTTATGATACAACTTTTTTTTAAGTTGTGCGCTACAAACTTTACTTTAACATCACAACTTTTTATTTTAAATTTTTTTTTCGACTACTAATTTTGTCGGGGCTTATTTTTTTTAATAGGAAGACTTTTTTGAATTTTTTTTTACATTACTCCAACAGCACCACTAGCAATAAAAAAAAATTGGCTTTAGCGAGGGACCAACTCTACCCAGAAAATACCTAGCTTATAACAATAATTATATCTAAGTATTTCGCCAATAACGTGAGTATATGATTTACATCGAAAATGACTTGTGTTTGGTCAATAATATTAATGACAAATAAGTATTGTTATTTTTTACTTAATGTTAATTTCCGCGACATATTATTTAATATATATTAAATATTACCAAATTGCAGTGTTATCGATAGTTTATTGGAATGACTAATAGAACTCAATATGTTTATTTATTCTATGAAAAATATAATACAAGTGATGTGATGTTGAAGAGCTTCCGTATAGTACATATAGAGCAACACATCAGTAGAACACTCTAAAAGTTAAAGCTTCAACAACTTTTTGGCTGTCAAGCTGTAATTAACATCATCTTCTAACAACTATTATGGAACTCTTCCACCCACAGTGAAGAGACAGAGAGCCCTACTCAGATCTCCCACTACACATATTCCATCTTAACACTGAAGATATTAAAACAATACAACTAATATATCTGTCATTAAATTACTCATTATACATAATAATATGCACAGGGAACGTGTCTCAGCATATCATTTAATAATACCATCGGTAATATTTGTAATCTCCAACGGTAATACTTAAATATACCTATTTATGGGTTTCGGGACGTTAACGTGAAATATTATATAACAATAATATACGTTAGCGTTTTTTCACACCTATTTTTGAATCTAATTGAAAAACCTGAGTCTATAGATAGAAATGGAACAGATTATATACATAACAAAATCCAAGAAGGATAAAATATTTTGTTGAAAAAATCAATCAGACATAAAATCACGATTGGAAGGTAACTATTCAATTTAAATACGATGATTATAAATTATGATTAATCGTATAAAATTTCAAAAACGAATTGTTTGTTTTAAAATTAAAATAAATAAATACAAATTGAGAAAACGGTAATAGTATATAAATAAAATAAAAAGTAAGGAATTGCTTTTATTTCGAATGTAAACATTTTTGAAACGTTTATAATCAGGTCAATTTCGAACGAAAGAAATTTTTTTTGTACCTCACAGTGTCTAAAAAATAAACAGAATTCCTATTATTTGCGTTTTCTTTGAACGGTCGTTTAACTAAACGTCGATTTGCTTTGATAAAAATGTTTACCCCGAGTCACTGCAGAATGTAATATTTAAGATAATATAGGAGGTATCTAGTACTAATTTTAATCGATACCATTCATTACCAATTACCAATATAAACGATATAATATCATTATATCAATATGCAATATTATGCAAACATCGTATAAACTATATATAAAGTGATTCACCAAACACGCTCGCCACCATTTTTCTTTACTAATCAATTTAATCAAATTTTAATCTGTGGAATTTTTAGTATCAATTATATTTTCAAATATTAAGATTTATGTACTATTTAAAGAATGAATGTTTTACGGCGATACTAATTTACTTTTAACTAACGAAGATCACCTTTTTTCTTATTAATTGTAAATTAGATGAATTTTTAGAAACTGTTGATGTATTTTAATCGAAATTCAAAGGATTAATTTAAGAATTTTTCTTTTTTATGCTAAAAATAATACGGTCTATCATAATAAATGTAGAAACTATGAGACAATGATGATTTGAACATTATAGTAATTAATATAAACTATCAAGATTTTATAATCTGTTTTATAAAAATAAACATTAGAACCCGGGGGAGCACAGGGAAACTTTCGAATGAACCCGTGTCCGCTGGCCGTGAACGTAGTAGTAGTAAAAACTAAAAAGTAATACAATTGTCACATATTTTATAATTTTATTTTCAGTTATTAGAATTTTACTCATAATAGTAGTCCACGTTTATTATTTATAGTTTATAATTGTGTGATATTGCGATACTCATATTTTTTATTAGTAAACATAATTTACTATTTTACTATTTTATTAGCATTTTAATTACTGAATCCTTATCAAGGTTAGATATTATGGCAGAAGATCAATATAAGTTACAATGGTTATTGCACGTTCAAGTGATAATGGTTGTTAATTATACCTATTTAGATAAAATACCACAAACAGATTTATTAATAAATGCACATTCACAACAACCGTAAAAAAAAATCATCAGTCCTAAACTCCTATCAATGTTGTTTAAGCGATTAGGAATTAGTATAACGTCAAAGAAAAAGATTTTTCAAAAGGTATTCGAGTTATTCGTGTTTAGTACAAACAGAACGTAACAGTTAAAATTTTAACAAACTTAAAAAATGGCATATATAATACATATATTATATAACTTAAATAAAAATAATAACTGCACAAATCTATTGACTTGCGAAAATTGCGCTGTCTGTTGTTATTTACTACTTATAAAGTATAATCTTTATAATAATGCATATAGCAATTTGACTTTAGCATACAGATTTTTATTAATTTTGTCAACGACTCAAGTAATATAATTTTCCCTAAAGATTATTAGATTAAAATATAAATATTATTAAATGATCTTCATTATTTTATAGGTTCCTTGTGAAAGTTATTTTTCTACATTTAAGAGAAGTAAATTGAGTGATTCATACTTGGAAAATTTCATGCTCATGTCAGTAGAGAAAACTAATTTAAACAGTACAGACACAGACAAAATCATTGAAAGATTAAAAAATAAAAGCAATTTTTTTAAACAAAGAACTATCCTATAAAAAAAAATCATACTCAAAATGTTACTATATGAAAACCAATATAGGTAATAACCCTAATTATATTATACAATTTAAATAAAATTTTTTTTTTTCACTAGCTTATCTTATAGGTACATGCATTGATGATTTTAGACAAGTTTTAAAAGAGGTTAACATTTTCAATTTTTCATTTATTAACCCTCTATAGTTTTCTATATGTCTTTAAACACCGGGATTAAATTAACTGAAAATTGGGAGGGGAGAATACTTTGGATTAGACTCACATGTCTGTATGCATAATGTATATGACCCTATACCCTTAATAAACGTTGATTCACGCCTAAGCCAAATGCGTGCAAATTCTTGTTAATTATATGCTAAAAAATGTATACAAAATGATACATAATTAATTTAGGTCAGATTGGGAACATACACATTTAAAGGTCTAAAGTGCCTGTCTTATAGATTTTCCTGAAAAGAAAAATTATGCCAATCTGACACACTGATTATATCTATTTTATATTTTTGTAAAACTATATGTTAGTATAGTATCTATATTATCCACAATAAATACATATTATACATTTAATGAACCCAAAAATTACTAGTTTAAATTTAAATTATTATCAAAAAAAATCGTCTAGTTAATTTATAGTAAAAAATATTTTATTAAAACGATATAAAAATCGGTATTTGAATAAATTTATAATTATTAAAAGAAAAAACTCTACGTAAGCTTGTTATTAAGCGAGTCAATATATGTAGTTTTCTCGACAAGATAAACATTGTAAGGCACAGATTACAAGCCCTAAACATGAGATTATTTTTATGTTTTGTTTATTTTAAAATTTGGCCAATTATTTCTAAAGGTAACATGGAAAAAATGTAAATATATTTTACGAACGGGTTATGTGAATTTTAAATTATTCTAATGGTTTTCAAGCCAATATTATCGAAAAAAAATGTCTAGTATTACTCTTATAATTATTATTGATCGCAAAATAAAAATAAAAAACTTGTCACACAAACTGTCGGTTTTGACACGTCTGATGGGGTGAGAGATGTAGCACCTATTAAATTGTAAGGATTCGCTGCTGAAAAGTTTTTCACCAACATAAAAGGTGCTCTTTATACTCTTAATGCTGCGGGTTATAGAGAATGTAATAATATTTTCCAGAAATAAAAAGGTCATCGTGGCGCATGGTATGGCGTCGGGTTGGAGAGTTGATTGATCGGCACTTGGCAGGAATGGGGGAGGTATTTCTTCATTCAAAGGAAAGCCTTTAATTAGACAGAAATGTCTGGCACATTCGCCGAGGGTAATTTCCGCGTTAGCGGCAGAAATAATTATTTATGCAAAGTGGACGCGAAGAGAGATATCCGGATTTCTAGTTCCGGCCGTACAAAGTTCTACATATATATACGCGTCGTCGTCATTGTCATGCAAAATACATTGCAGTCGGACGCCACCGCCTAAGTCTTTTGTACGCAGTTCGATGTATACATAGTGCTTGCAGCAGTTGCCATCGTCGTCGTCGTCGTAGACTGTTAAGACTTTTTCCGGATCACTGAGGCCTAACCGCGGTGCAGCGTCACGCCATATTATATGATAATGCATAATAATATATATACAGTCGTGGCCCGTAATTGGATAATCACTTTGTGCTTACGGTTTACAGGATGTAATTATTACTCGACAACGAGTTGGCTTTGACTCGAAACAACCTAATGAAAACCCTTTGCAAAGCACCCGCGCGGTTAAATCAGTGCGCTGCAGTCTGGGTCGTCGCACCCTTTTTGCACGCCTTTTTCGCGCTTGCTTACAACATACCATACGCCACAGCACCCTTTGGCAGCGTATGTATAATATTATACACTCTCTGTTCGTTACATATACCACTCTGACGAGACTCGCACGTTGCTGAATTATGGTACGCTCAGTATTACATATTATAGCGTGGTCTTTTTTTTTTTACTTTCCGTCTGCGAAGAGTTGATAAAGTACACTGTCCGCTAGGGGTGGATAAAACGTGCTTTTATTATATGTACCTACGCACACTTGCGGGCTTAAATATCATAAAATATTGAATATTAAAAATCATCTTTTTATTATATCCTCTCCTCGCCACCCCTTATATTAAGTTATACTATCAAACAACATGTTTTTCTGACATAGACTCGCCAAAAATAAATTATGTACGGCAAGGGTCACCAAATAGCGATGGCGTCCCTTGGACGAATCTTATCTGTTGTTCCAGAGACGTGGCATTTATTTTTTAATTTTTTTTTTTTTTTTTTTATAACGAATTAAAGGACATTTACATTAGTTTTCATTTCATTTTTTTATTTTGCATTTACTGCTTTATTTGAATAATTATTTATTTTAAAACATGTACATTAAATTTTGATGACCACCGAAAACTTTCTGAATTCCTAAGGCGTCCATCCAACATTTTAATAATTAACATAATGCGACCCCTATAATGATATTATTATTATCAAATTCGTAACTAAACACTTATATACTTAGCTTGTATACACGCGTTCCCGTAGCAGCAGCCAGCAGGTACGATGTCAATGTTCGTGCACCAAAGAACTCGATTTTATCTATCTCCATTTCTGACCCCGGTTCTTTCGTCAAAAGCATATATAAATGCAATATAATAATATTATGTTTACAACCACAGATCGGTTAGATCGTTAGGAATCGCGAATTCTTTAAGTGTATAATATTGTATATGCCTCCTTGTGCCGGCTATAGTTCTACGCTCTATAAGTACTTACGAGCGTGATTCACTTAATCGTTGAAAAGTCAACGCACTTATATGTGTATACCGTGTACGCTTAATACTCTGCAGTACACAGAGATCAACGCCGCAGAACAATGCGCGAGAAACGCCGCAGCGACAATATATAATATCATATAGTGTATCGATAAATAATAATAATACAGCACCCGATAATATACCTATTTATATATTATATGTATAAATATACGCATGTAAAAAAAAACGATATCAATCGCGTGCAATGACCAGCGATTTCGAAGCGGAGTCATATTATATAGCTGCTGCAGAGACTTGGTAACAGGTATTCGCGATTCGCGGTGGGTACCTATGTATTTATTATTGTACGAGATGCACTGCAGTATCGGCGTTCGTGCGAAATATGAAACATAAAAAATAAAAACGGATAAATGCGAAATGAGTGAAATATAATAATACTGTACATACCCATTATATTATTATTACGGCGTAATAATTTACTATGCGGAGTCGTCGTCTGCGCATTGTACAACAGTCTTCATAATACAATTATTATTATTATTATTTTTTAAACCAGTACGAGCAGTGCAGGTAAGTATATCTTTTGCTCTGCGCCGGTTGTGGTTTTGGTGGGAGTGATGATTGGGAGGGATAGCTATAGCTCCGATGTCCGCGTCACACAATGATTTGTGATCCGTTCGCCCGCCCGCTGACGGTATTATACGCACACACACACACACACACACACACACACACACACACGCGCGCGCGCGCGATAATATGAGACTTGTGGGCATATATTATAAACGTTAAGCGCATGTGTATGTGTGTTTGTGTGTGTATTATAATAGTTTATTGGTTCTGCCCGCGCGCCAGGTCCATTGTTTTCATTTGTGCACACGGTGTACGGCTCCGCGTGTGTGCCATATAAATTAAGCGCAAAGAGAAAACATCTCGAACCGTATACGAATGGAGGACGTGTAAAAAAAAAAATGAGAATTAAACGAAACAAAAATAATAATAATAATAATAATAATAATAATCTCGATAGAAAAAAAATACCATAACCAAAGACGACATTATATTATGATATTTAGTATATTATGTGTATTACTACGATTATTTGCTGAGAATATCGGACATTTTAATAATGAATTACTCGCCAAACTCGCCGCTGCGGCCGTTGCCGCCGGGCGAGAGAAAATCCTCCAGCGTGCATCATCTGTACCACCAATATTTAAGCGTTCGATTTATTAACGGTTTATGTCAAAACGGAGATCGGGACCCGAAGGAATCCTCGACGACGACGCGGTCACAAATAGTATTACATATTTTAATGCGAATATTTTCATGTAGGTATATATGTATATCATAAAAAGTTAAAAACGCATTTTAAACGATTTATTATTCAAAAGCTCATAACCTACATACCACGCGTAACTAACGTAATACAAAATATATGCAATTCAGTCATAGACGACGACGTTTATTAATTTTGTTTTACCGACACGTTGCGGGTCACCCGTGTGACATATTGTGTATTGCGTACGGCTGTTCGGCGTTTGCTCGCTGCGCGTGTAGATGGCGTAAACGGTATCCGACCTGGCGAGGATACAGACCGCGGCGACGAGAAAAATGTGTGCCGTAATAATATTATACACGAGGGAGTTTGCCGAACGTGCGAGGGATCCTAAGAATGCGACATTCGATGTTATTTTGATAATTTTTTATGTTTGTGTATGTGTTATAAAAGGTCTTCGTAATATTTAACCAAAGCGAAATATACTGTGTCCACATGCCGGTCGATAGACTTAATGTCTTGTTTGAGAATTAATTTTGAATCAACAATAATAATAATAAAATAAAAAAAAAAACAAAAACAAAAAAAAACAATCTGATCGCAATCAATAAGATGTTTTATTGGACCACGAGTAATTTATTCCACAGTTGAAAAACAATCAAACGGTTTAGTGTTTAATTTATTATAAATTATTTATATTATGTCCATTTGAACCACTGTGCGTTTGGGATCCAATAGACATTGTGTAGGTATACTCTATATACTCTATATATAGTATGGACGAATATCCGATATAGGCAAAGTTATAAAGAAAATATCGGCCTCGAAAAGAATCGGCAGTCATATGAATATATAAAATAATGATTACCTGTTAATTTAAATATACATTATACACTAGTGTTTTTTTTTTTTAATATCTAAGCATTTTTGTTAAATTTTTTTTTAGACCATGACCTTTTTTATGTTTAATAAACGTTATTTCCGATGCATATTTTTCATTTTTTCATTTCACCTCGCTACAATTATTTTTGTAAAACTCAAATTGAGTTGGTAATTTTTGACTACTACATAAAGTCATACTCTCCCCCCCCCCCCTCATGACCAAAACCTAAATACGCCACTAGACTCAATAATATATTTAGCTATGGTCTTAAGGATATGTCTTATGGTACACACACACACTAGGTTCAGAAATAAAAAAATAAAGAACAAATAACGAATTTCCCAAATATTTGTTGTTTTAAATTGTTACCATAAAAATTGCATACATTTATAATATTAAATATTTATTAACTCATGCCAAGAATGTGTAGGTACGTACCTATATATAGTGAACACTTAAAAATATAATATAATCGCAATTCGTGATCTCTTGTAATAACATGTTTAAATGACTAATGAAGGTCGAGAAATGAAGGCAGCTTAAATTAAATTGTAGATTGTATAGGGTTTAATAGAAGTACACCTCATATGTAAACATTTTGCGTTGAGATTTACATTAAAACCAATAATAAAGCCGTTAATCACAAAAAAAGGTGTTCATTAGCATATTATTATTTGTTATTTAATATGGTAAATAATAATTTATTATTTTATCGTTTTGAGGTACTATTCATATTGGTTTACAATATATATTTTTTTTCATTTATGAATTTCAACAATCTATTAAAATCATATAAGTTTTCACTAATAAAAAATAATTATTTTGTTATCACTTATTAAACATTGTGTTTAAAGCGCTGTTTCTCTTAATTGTTATTATAATTATAAGTTATAACAATATAAATCAATAAATAAATAACAATTTTAGAAAATACAGTTTTCAAATCATTAAAATCAAACCTTTTATACATCAATTGAATACAAACAGAAATTAAAATAAAATAAATATATTCAATAATCCTCTCTCACTTAATAAAATAACCATAAAATGGAAATTAAATTAGCGCATATTTTTAAATATTACAATAAAAATCGTGGTACTTACCTTTAATATACTATTGATACGCCTACATTATATAATATATAATTGTTCTAAAGGTGTGGTTTAAGATTGAAATTGCGACTTTGTTTTTTATTGTAAGTTGTTTTTAAGAATATTTTAATAATGACGGTTTCTTCTGTGAATTCAAGCTTATTTGCTTATTGATATTTTAGAAATAAGTATCGATAATTTTTCTTGAAAATTCTCAGGAGAAATTATTTTGCTGAATCAACGTATCAACGTTTCAATCAATGGGGTACTTCTCAAGCAGTAGACTGTACTTTTGGTATGTTATTCATGTTCTATATAAATTATAAATTTTTATCATAATTACTTAATTCGTATTAAATTTTAATAATACATTTCTTTTTTACAGAACTGCTGTTTTTGGTCTATTGATAAGTTAATAAATTGTATTTCATGTCACTCACTAGCTATTAGTATAAATAGAAAAATTGTTCTCTTTACTAGCTATATTAGTAGCAGCAATGCCGAACGTCATATAAATCTGAATATTTTAGTTAATTGATTTAAAATAAGGTTCCTGTTAATATATTTTTTGGCAATTTTTATCGTTGATACGAATCGTTCTAGGTTTCAATTATTTATATGTTTGCTTTTCTCATATAGTAAGGGAGAATAAAAATTTAAATAATATTTTCTATTTTAATTTTTAAATAATAATATTATTTAAATTGAAAAAGTATAAATATTGTATATAAATGTCATAAAGAGATTTTTGTTTATACAACTAAATAATAAAAATGTTGAAGATAAGGTTTTTATAACTGTTTATTTGTACAACAGATGTCGTTTTACCTAGCAAAAAATAGGGAAGAATCTATCAAGAACGACGTAGTAACTCAAAATATATTGACTATAATGTTTTTCTTCGCTTTTAGAATAATTAAGAAATCATCTGTATAAATAATTGTGATCAAAACCAAAAAACCGTAAATATTTCTAGTTGTGCCGACATTCTTCTAACATCATGACATTCCAAAGCGGAGAATGGCTTTATAATACTCATTTATGATAAGTAATATATTATACACTATACTAGAAACGTGCGGATGGTGTAAAATTGCATCTGTCGCACGGTCGACGAGCACAGGATTGGTCTTGTGTAGAATTTTCTGCAATAGCTACCCACGAAAACACTGCGCAGCGCCGTTATAGGAATCAAAAACTTTGTTGAACGAAGCACACGGTCGTTTTCGCATATATAGGTACCTATATCCTATATATACAATAATAATAATACGTCACCCGTCACAAATGCGCGAAATCGTGTAGTTTTAAACAGAGGAGACGATGGACAAAAATAGACGAGAGAAAACAATTAAATACAATACCAGATCGAAGAACCCATCCGTAGGGTTTGAAAGTCCGGCGATACGCGTGATAGATAAAAACGCACGATGTGTGCCAGTGGGCAGCTCCTCGGTACGGATAAAAGGCTACAACACGCGTAGTTATACAACTCGAAACGTGCGTGCTTATACAAGTGTCATATATATTATATACAATTATACGGGGTAAACCATTTGACGTAAGACACTTGTTATTTCAAAAGACACCAACGTTTTTTTTATTTTTGAAAATAACTATCTTACACAATTTTTTAAGTCGTTACAAAACGATTTATTTTATCGTGATATTGTTTTTAAGTAATTTACTCTTTTTATCAACGATGCACATTTTAAATTGCATATCCCGTAGCAGAAAATTATTGTGAATATTTCGATCTATAATAATACAATTTCAGATAATAATAATTTATATTAGTTATAAGTACCTATTTTAGGTTTTGACTGGCGGAGTGGACTAACATTACGAGGTATACCCACAAAACTCCACTCCGTTCATATAACTTTAAATGATTATAAAGTTTTGAATCATTAACTACTTATTTAAAATTCGATTTTTTCGTTGTCATTAAAAAATGATTATGATAAAAAAACAGTAAAAAATTTTTTTTTTTTAGAAATGTGTTGTTACTTAACGACTTAAAATTATCTATAAAAATATTTTCAAAAACATTAATATTTTTAATGTGTCACGTTAAATGAATCAACCGATCTATAATATTATAATACCATATAAATAATGTGCATAAGAGTGTCGTACAGGGTTTTTGTGAACATTCATACCTCCCCGCCTACATTATTGTCTACTATAATCGTAGAGTGTCATCACTAAAATGTAGGTGAACAGTTTTTTGAATACAACTATTTGGTTTTAGAATTATAAATATATGTAATTGGTGATTAATTAAACTTTTAAAATATTTCCAACTTCATATAAAACGGAGACACTATCTGTATTATTATAATTATTGTTTTAAAAACGTGAAAATAACAATTATTTTAATATTTTTATTTCGATTTCAGACAAAACGTAAAATTATGATATTTAATTTTTGTCGACTCTATAGCAATAATTGTCCAAAAATATAAAAAAGGTAAAAAAAATACTACAGACTAAGACAGGCTTGTCGCTGTGACATCCTGTATATTATATTATTAGTTATACTATATTATTATTGTACTTCCCGAGGCCCACGCGAAACTGCGTCGGCGTTTTAAACGCAATTAAACGGGACTTATTATTATTGTTATCGTCGTCTCGTCAGCCATATTAAATATATATATATACATTATATATTTCATCTGCGCTGTCCTTCATTAAGCAGCTATCGATTATCAATCGTCATTACAATAGGCGTCGCCGTGATCCGTTTACTATACGTATTTGCCCCTCCCCCCCCCCTTCCCACCGGCACCTACAAACTGTAGAAAAGGCAATAAATAAGAACATAACGTCATCATAGTACGGTGTATAGGTAGAAACGCGTACATAATAATAAATACTTTGTATAAACATATTACATACCACTTTTCTACGCGACTACGCACAAACGAACTTATTAATAAATCGCTATTATCCGCATGTAAGCAGCTATATAGTGCGGGTAGGTACTAACTATATAATAATTACATTATGTACCACTGCAAACGGGTTTCTTAACATAAAACGTACACATATTGTAATAGTGTTATGTATATGTTATATTGTCTCTGCCGTATCACTGACCGCGACTCCGCCGGTGTACATAATATTATTATATATTATCATATTTCAGTTATATTCCGTACGCATATTATCGAGTTTAATTGCACAACTCCGGCTCGATGCAGTCGACGCGGAGAAAGCACAATAAACCACAATCATAGTTAATATTACTATTAATAATATTATTCATATAACACAATATATTTCAGTTGACGGGAAACCGTTAATAAATTCGCGTATAATGATATTTTTTATGTGAAATTAATTCAACACAATAATAAATTAAATCGTTTGCTGCCGTTGTACTACAACGCTAATTAATTATATTATTATAATACGTCCTGTGCAGCATAGATACCGGCTAGAGCGCCTATTCGTTTCCATTCAAATACACTATTGCACAACTACGCAATATAATAATATATTTGTATAGTGGTACCTACTAACTTGTACGTACACTCGTAATTTATGTGACTAGTCGCAATTATTTGAATTTATGTAAAAACAACAAACTTATATATTATTATTATTATATATTTTAATATTCATGTACGCACTATGAAAACTTTAGTTGGCTATATTATATAGATACCAAAAATAAACTGCAGTACGTTCGACCATCATAAATAATTATTCTGTTTAACACTAGAAAAAAAAATAAGAAACGAGATGTAGTCGCTGGAATGTAAACCTACTAGATACATAATGTAAAAAATTGAATGTATTTTTGAAAGTTAACACGAACTATACATCACTGAATTTAATCTGTGAGTTTTCGATTCATACTCGCTGATAAAATAAAATATTATTTTTGTCCTCAAGAAATTATTGTCTGTTCAAATTTATCACCAATACATAATTAAACTATACGGTAAGTTATTACTTTAATAAGTAATAATCTAACTATATAATAAAGTAAACATTATATGAGAAGGGCAATCGTCGCTATATACAACTATGAGCGTATGACGTCTGTTGCTAAAGTGTTTTAACCATCAGAAAATTATCGTCCTCTTGCAAGTTACGAGTCATAAGTAATTAATACTACAGCTATTATTATTTTGAATTATAACAACGAATGTTTATAAATTATAGTCTTGTAGCGACTAGCGATATTTCTATAATTTAAAGACAAAAACCGATAAAATGTGCATAATAAATGTACCTGTTATACGGATTTCATCTAATAAATTGTAAACAGCAATGAGTAATAACCAAACTACATTTTAATGTATTTAGATAAATACGTAGTAAAAGAGATTGTACTCGTTTTCCAATTATTATATGCGCTCATTAATAATTGTAATATGGTTTTAAACAGACGTCGAGTAGAAAGCTGAACATTCCGAATCAAAATAATACGAAGAAGTTAAAGTTGGTACACGTATATACAAAATCAAACATCATAATTTCCAACAAAAATATTGTAGATTATTCAATACGACAATTATTATCTTATTTTTTAACGCGACTAGATTAATTTATCAGGTATCGTATTTTTAAATACTTATTTCACAATGGAATACTCTTATTGTGATAAATTTTAAGAAAATGCAATACAAATTGGCATTCTACCAACGTGTTTGGATATTTGTATACATGCAATGTGTGCCGGATTAAACTCGACTCTCTAATATATTTATATTATAATAATTATATTATTAATATTTTGAACATTTAAGAGTGGTACAACACCTGGGCTCTAAGTATATAACCACTTTAAAAGTATATTTTTTATATGCGTATTACGTAAAAACCCACCAAGGATTCATCTTTGATAATACATATGTCTGGCCAAACATAATATGCCGATAATATCGATTATTTTATATATCGTGCAGCAAAATTTTTTTTAGTATTTATTTAATTTGAATGCATTATGGATAATTTTAATTGAAAAATATTTTTTGTAGCTTATATAACAGTTAACTATAACTAATATTTGCATAGATAAGAATAATGTCACCTTCTCTCGTATATAATATTATTATAATGTACATTATTACAGGTTATATACAGCGATATATTATACTAAGTATAAAATTATCATATTATAATTTTATATATGCGTGCTTATACCCACGTATAATATAATAACGTTTTATGCCGAAATATATTATACATTGGTCGGAAAATATTATTTGTTTCCAATAAAATTGTTTTTCGACAAAATCCAGTTCTCGACAGCGAAATTCCCAATAAAAGTTGAATCCGAAATGTTTAATATAAAAAAAAAAAAATAGTCTAAATTCATCTAGCTATAGGTAATGATAATGTTCGTAAATATTATTCTATAACCTATTATAATATTATCCTCGGAGTGTTTTCGTATATTTTTTTACGCCTCAGTCAATCACGTTTTTTATTCGAGGGGAGGCGAAACGTCAATTATTACGCCACTTGTATAATTATAATACATTTCTGTTGTGTACGGTAAAACGAAAAGGGGTTCGTGTTATGATCGACATGTACGTTATAATTACGTCGAAAACAATTCATATTTTCTAAATCCACCTGCACCGCAGCAATATTGCCCAGAGGAAAGTATATTTTAATGTTACAGAAAATTATTGGAATACTTCAACGTGAGTCGTACGTATATACTTTGAATGTAATTAAGTTCCTTTCGAACGCAACGGAGAATCGGTATTCGGTTTATAATACGGTTTATATGAACCGATTTTTGTTTGTCTTCAACTCGTCGGAATCGTTTAGTCATGCATTAATTCGAGACAGCGATTTTGTTTTTTAGGACTTTAAGCGTACGGGTTTTTAAACTAAATACATATTATGTGCTGGTCGTAAAGTATATTATTATTGTACGGAGCGGTGTCCATATTATAGAATACGTTAAAGAATATGTGTGTATGTCTCGGTGACGCGTCTGTCTGTGGTCATCGTCTTGCGCTGCGCGCGCCTCAAAAACCGATGAGCTCGCGACCGAGTATTATGATATTATTATAAATGATAATACCATTTCCTCTTCGTCGTGGGTCCACGTCCCACGAAGACATAAACACTCGTATATAGCACATGTATATTATAATATTATGCTATTATTATTTTACTTTTAGTATGTGGTACACGGTCCGTCGGACGAAAAAGTTTAAAAAGTTTAAGTTATTATATAGTACACGAATACTGTCAACGTTGTTATAATAGCATGTAACTGCTATACGTATATATATATATATATATCGTATATATAAATTAGATTATACCGCGGCGGTACACGAATGCATTAAGAGCGTTGGTTGCAGATGAGTAAGAAAATAAAATAATAAAAATACGAGTTGCGCGTATATATTATTATATACTCTACACACGACATGTATATGCTCGGGAGTCTGTTGACGATTAATTTATATGATGATATCCGTTAAAATCACTGCAGTATGCGCGTACGGTATAATAATATAATGACCGTTTCCTCTCGAGTCGGAGGAGACGAATATTATAGACGACGGTTTATTATTATTATCACATACACGCACAGATATGTATATACATATTATTATATTAGTGTAATATGTATACGTATAGTGTTGTAGTGGTACAGACGTGCGGCGTTGCGTATATATATATGATCAATTTAAATAAGTCGTTATGTGTACTTTATGATATCATATATAGTCTATTGAATATAATAATATATAGACACGAGAGTGTACAAATGTTGTACATACATAATAATATTATATACATATAATCCTATGTATGCGGCGCGCGTGTATAATATATTATATTATTTAATAAATGGGTCCGAGAGCGCGCGTTTAATCGCGGCCGGTTGAATTATTACGGATTTCCGTTCGCAAAGGATCGAAATAAATCTCTTTGAACGAGTGTAGCAATTAATGCCGTTAACGTCGATCGGATTTCGGGACGGGCGAACAATAATGGCAATATAGCAATATAGCAATAATAATAATAATGATAATAATTGACCTAGATCGAAGACGTCCGCGAAAGGCCGTCTAAGAGGGATAAGCCCAGATGATCCGCTCCCGCCGGCGCTGATGCTGGCCGACACGTCCCGCAATGTCATATCTGTTTAAAAGACAACGGGCCGGTGTCCGATTAAACGCGACGAGGGATCGACTTCCTTGGCCCTTTGTCGTCCAATTATCCTTAATAACAATCGCCGTCGTCCGTTATTAGCGTTCGTTTAATCCAATCCGAGAGATATCACACATGTATTACAATACAAAAATATATTATTATATTACCGTTATACGTATTGTCATACGGTGCGTTTATACGGCTCGCGTATCGTAGGTCACAAATATTAAACGGCACGGTAATCATAACATATTAAAACGTATGAACACTATTAATTGTGCACACCGCATCGTTTGTGTTCTGCAGCTAATATTATATACGGGTCGTAAGAGAAGAATAATTGTCGCCAAAATTGTTATTTATCGAATGTATTATATTATTATATAGGTACTATCGTGTAGATATTGTGATCGTCACACGCGACCGTTTCCCGTATATTTTATTACTATTTTATATTATTTTTTTTATTTTATTCACTCTTTTTATTTGTAACGCGATTTTTTCGTATATCCATAAATTTGTTATATTATATAGTATTTCCTACGATTTTCTTGCGAAATTATCGATAATACAAAAAAACAACAACGTATACATTCAACAAATCGTTAGTTTAAATCCTATTTGTAAAATATAAAGTATATACACCGAAGAGTAGCGCGCAAATAAGTCGAAACAAAATAAAAACCATATTACAATAACATATAATAGTATATATTACACCGTAATCCGCACGTTCGAATGATGACTCTTTTACTGCCACCATATTATGTGGATATAGGTATATTTCCTGGGCAGCTTAAACTTATGGTATTATATACTATTACGCTACGAATCGCACATTCATTTGTGCACAACTACGTTACCTGTAGGTATATACGACTATGCGCTGCGCATACAATATATTTTTTACGCACATAATATTATAATATATTATGTGTATTAAGACCCCGTGCGTATACAAGACAGGCAGTGGCGTCGGCGAACGCGTGTAATCGTATAATTCCATATCTACGTATAAGTATAATGTATATCGAAATCTGGAACGGCAATCATATTTTTCATTTTCATTTTTTATTTTTATTATTATTATTATTTTATTATTCCTATATATATACACTAATAACCCACACACCACGGTTTCCATGTAATTACCGGCAGCGCCTGTGAATTGCCATTATAATCCCGTCTTTTTAACTGTCACTGGACACGCAAAAAAACAACCGGACGCTTCTCCCCGCCACTGGAGACCTAACACATACACTTGCGGGTGCTGCTCACGAAACTTACATTGTGTGTGTGTGTGTGTGTGTATTAGATTATTGCGTAATTGCACGTCGTCGCCGAACAATAATCAAAATAACGGGCTACCGGATATTAGTTGCATTTTGGAACAAGACTGGAGACATTAGCACGATTCCGTCAGAATCCGTAGTCACTATACATATATACCTATGTACATACGTGTAGCTGTTGCCGTCGGTAAGTTTCGATTAGTGCTGTTAGTTTTTAATTTTGAGGGCATAGTTTTTGAGTTATTTTTTAACAATAATATATATATATATATATACATTTAGTTGGTGTGCACGTAAGCAAAACATAAATTTAAAATGTTGATGTCGAAGTCGATCAAAAACTATATCTTTACTTTCCAGACCTTATTTATTTTACAATACTATACGCGCGTCTATTGTAAACTGATTATAGAAATGATATCAACATTTGTTTTAAAATTTAAAGTATACCAATATACCTACATAAACTGTATTAAGACTTATGCTATAATACTTATCCGTGTGTAATAACGTATAAATTCAAGAATAAAATTAAGGTAATTAGAGCATATCTTAGCTTTTTTGACGATCATATAACATAGTATGTATATTTACTTGACTTTTATTGAGTTCGAGCCCTTTATGAATACTGCAGGATGTGCAGTTGAATAACATTATTCTACTTCGAACGGCCTAATGGCAGTGTAAAATATATTTGCTATCATCTCAAAGTCAGCCAAAACTTTCCAAAGAAATATTATATATAGCGTAGGCAGTGAGCTACGAGATGTGCCGCGTAATCCGTAAATCGGCATTATATTACACTGAGGCGTGCAACGGCAAAAATTGATTTTAACGTCGAAACATGGCTATGGTCTCCTCCGTGGATTCCGAAATGCACCTGTCAACATCATCGATAAGACTAGGCACACGTACAATATTATAATATACGTATTATAATAATGTACATTGCGGCGAGTGGCGAGCAGGCATATGCGTGACAGGGCGCGGAATTCACTGACAAAGTCCGTTTTTAAAAGTGAAAATCACACAACATTATTGTTGTGTATACGTACATAATATACAGTTTAAATATATATCTATAAATGCACGGGCGGCTCCGACAACAATGCCCTTAAGGATTTAATGGATTGAATTTAGGACGAACCGATTTTTAAATGTGGGAAGATCGTATTATAATTCTGTTGTGTATAGGTACTGCGGGAACGCCGTTGATCAAATCAATTTAATAATAACAACTATATATAATATAATATACACGTAAGCGATTGGTTTAGCGCGAAGTAAAAAAAAATTAAGGCAACCATATTTTTCTCAGATCGTGGAGTTACTATCCGTTTTCATTTGTCCTAATCGTAAACTGTAATGAATGCCTTCGACTCCTCGACTGTAGCAACCTATAATTTAAAAAAGAACAGTCCGTCTCTGTACACATTTCCACACCGCGGCGTACTATAAACTTTTTTATAAACCTTTCACATGACCATAAGCAACAACCTGAATATTTATTTTTAAACAAATGATATATTCATGATTTTTAAAACTCACATAGCCGAATAATTATTGTATTATGAATGGACAAAGCTTTTAAAAATATTTGGTTGTAGAACATGTAAAAAACGTTATCTATTTTTACTTAAAATGATTAGGTTTTCTACTGAGCTCGTATAAACGTATAGAGATGTGAGTTTTAATATTCGATTTTGAACTAAGATACATAATATATAAAATATATTACATAATATAATAATATGTGCTTAACATAACAATGGAATTGACAGAATTCAAAAGTATTTCGTTGGGTAAGGCCATTATGTGTGACATAACGAAATATTTTCGAACGATAAACTGCCAAGAAATTATTTCTTTTTACTCTAATGTCAATCAATCTCAGCTATGTAGTTATCGGAATTAAAATATCAAAAGTTCACGTCACGATTCGTGGAAGATTATTTCCGAGAATAGTTAATTATGATGGGAAAATATGGCAGTATAATTTTTTCAAATAATATCATATTGCTATTTTTGATGCATTCTTGACACTAAACCGATACATATACCTAACTAATTCTACTCAAAAATACAAATATTTTTTTAAATATTGAATACTTTCAACTCGCCAAAATGATTGAAAATATCAATGAGAATTAGTGTGGTTCTTTTTTAATAAATATTATGTTAACAATCTTATTGTGATGAATTTTGTACATTTTATTTTAATGACAACAATTACATGTTTTCGGGAAATCAAAAATAAACAGTAGCCATTTAATAAGCTCTTATGATAAATATTTTTGAAAGAAAACACGTCCTAAAAACTATTCGATATTCATTTTATGATATTTGTATTTAATATGTATATGTATATAAATATATATATATATGTATATAAATATATATATAATTTCATCATGCATTGAATTCTAAGCAATAAAATGTATCTTTATTTATCAGACTATATTATGTGTAACCATAATACCACCAGATAATTTAGTGAAAATATTGGATTTTGTGAATAATATAATAAAATCATAAAACTGACATGAAATGTATTTTTTTTTTTTTGTTATTCAATATTAAATTTAAATAATTGAATATAGAGGTAGAATTGGTTTTATAAATTCTACAGTAGTATAGTTTAGTTATACACAATCAGAAAAAAAAATTGCTTATTCAATAGATATGAATGTTGTAGAAGTAATATACTCATTATTATGTTTATGTAAAGTAAAATCATTTCCTACGATAAAATCAATTATAATAAATTATTTTTAATCACAATAAAATATTTATTTTAAAATGACAAATCTCATCTTTTTGTACAAGTAATTTATATTCACAATGTAATTAAGTATAGAAATAAATTAATAAAAGTAACGCATAATATAACCATTAATTATAATTTATGCGAGAAGATAAAAAAAAGATAATGCTATTGCAATTCTATCGAGGGTAAAATCATATTAAAAACACATTTGAGCGTATAATATTTAATTAACAATCATATGATATAAACTTATTCTGTTGTTCAAAAAGTAAACTAACTTTTAATAATTATACTACCCCAAATATAAAAATATAATTTTTCTGTTAAATATTATATTTTTATTAGTTTACAACTACTTTATAAAAAACAAATATAATATTGGCTATTAAATAATACCAATTATCATTATATAAAAATATAATGTATACACGTTTTAACTTAAAATTTACTTTTTGCAAAATTGTAGTAAATAAAGAAAACATTTTATAAAGAGCACCAACAGCGACTGAACTATTCGTAAGAGATTATTGAGTCATAGCATTATTAATATACAAAACCGTAAAGTATAAACCCCTAAAAAAAGTATATCTAGTCAGTTAGGCAACAAAACGTTCATTCATGCACCCCAGTAATAGAATATAGTAATAGGGTAGTTATGAAATGTTCAGATTTATTTTTATTTGACAATGTAAGTATTCAAAAAAATGTCAACTCTATTACGTAACGTTATTTAAATATAACTGAATATACTCGTGCTTAAAATAAAATAATTCTTAAAATAAACCTCGTAAACTTTATTAATTTTCAATTTTATTTAAAGTAGGCAATGTTAAAAAAAACATATTTAAATGCTGAAATAGCCTATAGACTAGGATTAACTAATAATAATATAAATATTTTAAACATATGTACTTATTTTGACGAGACATCTGTTATACGAGACTAGTAAAATAGTAAATTAAAAAAGATGTATTATAATTGTTATCGAAGAGTGCAATTTAATATCGTACGTCGGACTGCCTTTGAACTGAATTAAATATATCTTTATATTTGATAACATTTCACATTTAAATGATTATTATAATAACAGGCGAAAATACATGAACGTTATGAAAACGAGTAAATAAGTTACCGAGTACATGCATTACGTGACCGGAAACATTTATAGTATATATATATAATATACTACTTTATATTATATATCTATAAGTTATAACGACGCAAAATGTGGGTGTGATGCTCTGTAATCGGGCAGTATATATAATAACAAAGCACTGTCGTCGAACACACGTCCGTTGTAATGATTAAGACAAGAACGGTAAATCGAGAAACAGCATAAAAGAACTGAGGCAGCTTATTGTGATAGAATTAGTAATTATATTAAAATATTATTATAATAATGTAGCTAATTATTGGAAGAAAAAAAAATACGACCACGTATAGTAAAGTGACAGTCGAATTTCACGCGAACAAAACTTTTTAGCTCGTCTCCGATATGATCAATGCAATTTATTATATTATTAGTGCTATTAACGCAATATCATGTACCAATCCATATAAGTACAATATATTTATACATTTCGAACGACAACAAAATAGTCGATATTAAATTCGTCGTTATCGCATCCACAAGATACTTGTATAATATAAATACGCGACAATATTAATTATATTATATTATACTGTGTGTGTGTGTGTGTGTGACGATGGACCGCGAGAATAATATTATATAAGTTATGTAAAACAAGCGGACTCGTCGCCGTTTCCACGTGTGATTTTATTCTACTTTCGAGTGAAACAGAAAACCGATTCCAATCGCCACCGATCGAGCACATAAATCATCCTGAGACATTTTCAACAGACCATTATTGTCTTCTGACCGCTTTTCTCTCTCGCTCTCTTATTTCGCCATAACGATTGATATTTATCGGCTTTGAAACACGCTCAGTCGAAATTAGGACTTAAATCGTGTTACTCAAAACGGATGCGATTTACGAGTTCTACACATTATAGCGGGTTTTCATTCGACGGTACAAATATAAACGCGCGTAAGCGAATCGACCGATTTCTCATTATTTGATGCACAAATCTATTGCCATAATTATCTATATACTCGATGAATTAATTAACGCTAATAGTAACATAAAATATGCAAATATTTAAATATATTCCTTGTAATTTATAACACGAATGTTAATTTTATTTTTTATATGTATATTAAATACATATAAATATATAAAATATGCTACTAATGTAAGCGTGTAAGCCCGAGCTTATGATGAAGTAGAGAGTCAACATTAATTTTAATTTCGTAAATTCGATAATTTGATACTTATATAATTATGTGTAATATTAACAAAGTTGTTTAAAAATATTTTAATGCGTAGTGCAGACAGTATCTGAAGGAAGAAAAAAATGCAGATACTTATTTTATACTAAAAATCGATACAAACATAATATGCTTTATCCATTTTCAAGACTTTTTAGTATTTGTCCATATATAATAAATATCATATAGGTTCTTTAAAATCTAATAAATAGAACAATGGAGATATAATATCTCACACAATAATACTAAATAATACTATACAATACATTTATACTTCAATTTGTAATCTCTCAACTCGTAAAACGTTTCCAGTTAACTTGTATTTGTATGTTTTACATACACCGAATAACTACTGAACGCACGAGACAATGAGGACAATATACACTTATCGAGAAATTAATGATTTAAAATAACGTCAATGAAGCATTCCATCGATCAAACGTTATAAACTAAATCTTCCAACGCGTCCGTTTTATCCGGCCACCGCTATACAACTTTCACGTGTTCAGACGTCTGCATGTTTCGCCACACAATTATAATAATTACATTTTAATATTGCATACAAATTATGACTCATCCGTAATGAAGAAAAAATCGCTCGACTATCCACAACATATGAGATCAACCTGATCGTTTAAATTCTTGGTTTTTAAAGGTATCTATAAGAAACCTAATCGAGAAATGCAGTGCGTATAATAGGTAGATAATACCTATAATATTGTAATTGTGGTTATTTTTTGATATTTCTAGTGTGTTCAAAACGGAGAATGCGTTAGAAATTAGTGTAATTACATGACATTTGAGACGATACATAGATAGGTACCATGTAATGTTGTAATTATACCGTCGGAAACAATGTGAAAGCATAATATACACATATGCATATGCATATAATATTATAGACATCGAACACAATACGGTTTTGTGAACGTTCAGCACAGTATAATACTATACTTTTCAATCGTCTTAACAGATTGTGCACACGACGACGTACGTACGAGATACCTCGACGACGCGCACACGGGAAACGAACCGCGGCGACAAGACGGGTCGCAGCAGTTTTTTAGCGCCCAAATCGTGTATTATTATGATATTGTTACACGCAGGTCGGTAAAACGTGCGCTTACGCGGAAACTGCGGTAAACGGCAGAGGAATATATCGACGCACAATAGATGAGAGCGCCCATATCATAGATATTATTATTATTGCCTATCGACGTGCTGTACGCGCAAACTGCGGTCACACACACAGACCCCTCGGAGAAACTCGCCCGCAGAAGTGGTCCGCGGTGGCGGAGGTGTGTGTTTATCGGTCAGCCCGCCGACACGGCACTACCGATGAACGTCCCCGAGTCTGTGCCGTAGCTGCTGCGTGTCGCCTTGTTATCGTTCCGAACCATCTGCAGCCGAGAGAGAGACACAGTGACAGAGACAGAGAGAGTGTTTGTGTGTGTGCACATTATTATTATTATTATTATTATACGAAAAATAACACATTGTCCGCCACATTGTTGCCGCCGAGTTTCCATACGTATACACACACACACACACACACATACCTATTGCTTTGTGCTGTTAACGCGGTGTATTATATTCCGCGTTCCGTGGTTGTGCAGGTCGCAGTCCGAAGACAGAGACTCGGCCGCGGTCCTCGTGCGTCGGCTGCAGTTAGCGTTTATTTATTTATAATATATATATATATATATATATATATATATATATATTTTTTTTTTTCCCGTATTTTCCGCTCATTTTTCATACAGCGATCCGTCGCGGAGATACCGAAGCGCGCGAGCTCGTCGTCGGGTCGCCAGACTGCCATTTGTACGCATCGCCGTCCCCTTACTTAGGCCTACTACGCACGGTAATGTGCGTTATATTATCGTCGTATAATATAATATACAATATATAATATATGGGCTTCGGGTACACACGTTCGGATCGTTGCGACCAGATAACGTTCGATGAAACACAGTAATATTATAATATCGGAGTAGGTATATATTATATTGTTGTACTCATATGTCGTGTAGTTAGTAGGCACATAAATTGGCGTGCATTAAAGTGCCATCATCTTGGACGTGTAATATGTGAGATCCGTCATCATCGTCTCCCTCGGACGAGGAGGAACGTATTATAACGAACGGTTGTCGATTATATTATTATGTCGATTGTCTACATTATATTATAACGCTGTGTTTTATAAACATCGAAATGATCGACAACGACAAATCGCCGCCGCCCCAACAGATCACACATAAATCCGTATAGCGTTCAAATATCGCGTACAGTCGTCAGTCAATATTGTACTAGGCATGTGCGATGACTAATGTGTGTAGGGTACAATATTGGTGTATATACATATATGTGGTTTGATTTTTTGAACAATACGGAAAAACCATGTTTCGAACACACCGTTAAACCAATAATGACTGACGGAAACGAACACAAATTATTTACCATGCAAATAAAGTAAACCGCCCCACTGTTTGTACATGACGACTTTAGCCACCTGGACTTCTGGACAATGTTATATATATATATATATATATATTTTATTTCAGCTGTTACTGTTGTAAATGAACGAGGGTGGTTTATATTATGGTCATCACTTCGACGGCACTACTCTAATCGAAAGTCATTAAACGTATACATATATATATTTATGTATATTTAATATATTAATTTATATATTGTAACAGTAATGTATTGTTGTGAACACGGAACTCAAAACGTCGAATTTTAAAACAACGACAGTGTTATACAACCGGATAACATGTTAATAAAATATTGAAAATTAAACGAGTTAATAAATCAACTGAAACCCGTTGAAGTTTTTACTAAAATAATAAAATAGGTAATCAGGCTTTATACAACTGCTATAACTGTATACCTATCCGTTTTAAAAAGCGTTTAGAAAAAGTAGTTTTATTTTGAATAAACTGTCCAAAATCATCTACCTACGTTACAAGTTTACAACTTACAATATTCTAATACACGATCTTATGGAATTAATTTATTATTCACATAATACAAGAATACTTAATTATTATAAATTGAATATAGTTTAATGGCTGATAAATGTAGTTTAGGACCTATTTTTAATTTCACGCAAGTCAATAACGATTTGTCACTATCGATTTGGATGAAAAATCGTATTTTCTGGTACAATAACACAAACGTTTAAGATTCATTTTCCAGTAAATATCGATCCTTAAATAGGAAGTGTCTAGACAAAGAGACGTAGGTACCGCGGATTAAAACCTTGAAATGAGGAGAAAAAACAGAAAAATCCTAAGAGATCAATTACTCGCGCGGCGAAGCATCAATTATATAAAAAGAAAGGCGTATAATATATAAATATATATTTATATTTGTGGTGCGGTTTTCTAGCCACATCGTATATATTCCATCCACACAGCCGTTCCCCGAGGGCTGGATAAACGACACATTATCATTACACAAACACACACACACCAACTCAAAATCGGGGCGATAATAACAATGACGAACGTCTATCAATCACTAGCCCTCCGGCCGGTCCGGTGCACGTCGATAATTATAACACCGGCGATTTATAATATAGGTACACTAGTTTTCGGGGTATCACGTATAAATAAAGAATACGTATATATACCTCACCTATACGGCACGTCGTATACGCTGCAGCTATACATGTCTAATAGTATAAACACATATAAAAATAAGTCGGTTTTATATAATAAAAAATGTGAACGGGGTATTTATAATAGTGGTTACCCCCCCCGGTACACGAAAATTATAAACGTCCTCGAGCACCCGAGAACCTGCCGGGCGCCACGGTCTCGTTTTGCGACTCCCACGGAATATAATAACAATATTATTATGACGTACAGTAAAAACGAGAGAAAAAAAATCGAACTAACCTTCCACCAATATTTCACTGCCGATCACGGAATCCTCGGGATCAATTATTGCTCATTATCCACTTAACATTGGAGAGCAATCACTCATCCGGGGATTTGCCCCACAGCGCCAAAGGACCGAGAAAACGGCGTACGCAACGAATGGACCGCGTAATTATTGATATAGAGTAGGTATATACCATATATGTGTATAGAAAGAAGAACTATATTATAAGCACGATCGTTATTATGATTGTAGAACACTGCGAGGGTGGGGCGAGGAGAATATATTCCGCCGCTTATAAATTATTATTGATCAAAGATGAATAGTTTCCCGCATCGGAGGTATGTGCCCACACACACTATATTATAACATTTACGTGTACAACAACAATGGTAATCGTTATTATAAGTCCGGGACTTTGCATTATTATCCTTTTCAAAATACTATTATACCGCGCACAGCTGTACCTGTGTCATACAGATGGGTACTAGTCGTGTGATATTAGGCGGCAGTAGTCCGGATCAGTAGTCGTTTTACGAATATAACACGGAGACATATTATCGCACTTATACATTACACGAAACACTTAAAACGTATAATAGCATATTATGAGCAGTTCGAACTCTGAACTCACATAAGTAAGGTTATCAATTATTAAATAATGTATTATTTATACGCGTATCATATATAATACAGTAATATTGTATTGTTATCCATATTTTAAAATCAAGGCGATCAGAAATATGGAAAATCTTTTATTTGTTAAAATTGATCGAATACTATAGTAAATCGTCGAAAGTATAATGAACAATTAAAAAAAAAAAAAACCATTTATTCAAGTGCTTAATGTTTCTGTGAACCAAAATATTATGATTAGTTTATCATGTCTGGATAAAATACCAATGGATATCGATTTTATTATATAGGTACAAGTGTACATATTAATATATAAGTTAAAACACTATAGAATATTATGACGATTATTAAAAAAACTACACGGTTCGTATTTTTACATACAAAAACTTGCAGGCCGTGCCGAGATTTTTTTTTTAATAAGCCCGGTAGGCTTTTTAAAAATGTAATCATGGTATTTAAAAATACCAGGTTTATAACCGCATTCTTTCGAATAATTAATGTATGTATACTATTATTCGTACAATTATAGATATAGAAGTAGTGTATACGTATTTATAATTATTAGTGTTTAATTATTTTTTGTTGCGTGAGTTGAGTTGTTTAAAACTATTCATTGTATTCAAAATATTCAGTTGAATATTATTGTTGAATCGTTTTTTTACATATTTTTTGTACGGTTAAGATATAATTTTTTCGTAATTTATAATTAAAATACTTTTAATAAAGTTACTCACCAGTCACCACAATAACGTCATCGCGTTATGGTTTTCTTTTAGATGGTTGTTTTTAATTTAAGATATTTTTTATGTATAGGAACAACCTATTTTATGTTGGATAAGAACCACTGATCGGTATGGGTCTTGAAAAATAAATTAGTATCTATACAGATCTGAAAGTTTTGGAATGAGCAGACCTTTAAAAGTGGTACGAAGTGAGAATGTTGTATATAATATCTACTAATAAACATATTGATTATAAAATAATACGTATAGTGCAACAAATCGATTGCGACTGTGGTTACAAAATATTATGTTATTCAATATACGAGTACTAATAATGTGTATACTGTTGCATACGTATATTACAGTATTCTCCATACGGTATTAATTTGCTGTGTGTGTTAGTTTTTTTTATGTAGTATGGGCGACCCAATAGAACTTACAAGAACGCACACGGATCGATATTAATTTCTGTCGAGTAAATGACCAGTAACTAACTCGATTCTTGGCCGGACCTCGTAAAACAAATCGATGACAGACCGGGTCGGGCTTTTTTTATACACATATTAATATGCAGACAGAATCATCTCTGGTCGGGTTGTAAAATGAAAACTGTCTGGACCCAAAACCGTCGGTCCGTGCTATTGCAGAGTTCTACTGTAGTGATTATACAATTTGTAAAGACGGAATAGCGTACACGCAGAGCTTTTGTACAATACGATTAATTGTATTTTCTCCTTATCTTGTCTTGGCACTCGTACGACGGGCTGTCTGCCCGCATCGATTTCTATAGACGCTACTGCTGCACTTCGGTCGCACTACACGACCGTCGACCGAGGTTAGGAAGTCGTGTTATGATATGCATTTTTAACTAGATCACCGTGCTGCGTAGATATCGAGACGCGTAATTGGAACGGGTTGACAGGCACATTGCATATTGTTATGGATGAACCGGGCACTGCAACAGTGGAAGCTCGTACACGTCCGATTCCCGACCAGCATCGCCGGAATGCAATCCGAGTCGAACCGAGGAGTGGTCCCGCTGAGCTCTCTGCGTACGGTTTCTGTCTGCGTGTATATAGATCCTGCTGCGAGTCACTTATTATACGTATTCCTGGCCAGGTAAAGTCCGTCACTCTTCCGCTTCCCCGCACCACGAACATTGGATGACGCGGAAGAACCAATTAGGACGGGACGTCTCGTGACGTCTCCGCGGTGTACAATATTAAACAGATGATCATGTTTTCGTCGAGGCGCATATGGGTGGTTACGTGCTGTACGTCTACGACTTACGACCTGTGATTTGAACGTACTTGCAAGCGGAAGTGTTTGATAAACGACGAGATATTTCATTTATTTATTTATTTATTTTTTTTTTTTTAAATAACGTCTGATGCGTTCGCTGTCCGGTCGATACCAGTGTAATTCGAAAAACTCCGTGAAACAAAAATACTTTACTGTATGCAACGTCCGTCAGACTTCACGTACGGAATTTATTAGGCTTTTATTACACCGCACCGACAGTTCCATGTTGTATCTACCTACATGAGTTCTGTTTTGAAGTTTTGTAAACATTTTTTTTTCCTAAGAAAATTAGTTCTAATAATATTATTTTAACGAACACCACGAGAACGTTATTAGAAACGAATATTAATTTTGCCATTAAACATTCTGTAACACGAGTATCCATCATCGTAGAAAAGAGAATTAACGAGGTCCGTGGGCAATTATCAACAAGTTTTCAGTTTTGTATATGGACTCGACATTCAAACAACACCTTCGTCCGATAACGTTACAGTTGAATAGTGTATAAATGTATAATATAGACAACGTGTTCTCATGAGACGCCCACATAAAGCACCTGTGCCACAGCATAAAACATTATAGTTGGCCAATGTCTTGAACCTTTTCAGTTGTGGTTTACACGTTTAAATGATGTCTAATAGTCTTATTGCAAAAAGAGTATGAAATAACTGACCTAATATTTAAGCAGATGTATTAATAATGCATTGTATTATTATGGATTATATTATATCGAGAGAAAATAAAGAATATATTATTATTATTATTCAAGGTTATTTTTTGATTATAATAAATGTGTTTTCTTATTTCTCAGGTTATTTCCACGAGAGCTTTATTATTAATACCAACCCGTAAACGTAATAAACGTTTAAGCGTTTTCAATTGGTTGGCCTTGTTTAATAATAATTATCCTAAAATATTATACTAAAACGGACATGTAAAGCATCTTAATCACCATGATATTGTAGTAAACGCAGTCTATACGTTTTGATGTTGAATAATATTCCATAAATTTTGTAATCACACTTAGATGCACAATAATATCATCGTGCATGATTGGATATTAAATCAATATCTATATTATATTGTATTATGTTTAGTAACGATTCTTTTATACAGTGACTATAGAGGTCTGCAAGGGAAAGTAATCTCAGGCATAGGCATTGTCAAATTTTACAATCCGACATCGAATTGACGAAATAAAAAATGCTCGGCCCGGGTCTAATAGCGATTTGATTTCAGGACTCGGGGCGGACCGGGCTTTTAGAAATCTAAAATAAACTAATACACAAAATAATATATATATATATATTTTTGTAGTATCGGCGACACTCTCGGGACTGCTCGCGCATTACTTTGACATCACAAAACAATACTAAAATAATTTTAATCCATATTAAATTCTATGATAATATGCGGTATACATTATACACATTTATTATATCTTTTGATCACACTTCGTAATGTCACCGTGCGTGATGTGTTGCACCATCTAAATAATAAATCACGCTATAACATATTATGTAAATGACTTATGAATTCATAAGTCAAGTAAGTAAGTAATTCATAAATCTTATTATGTCACTACATAAAGTTCCGCATGGGCTAAAAGTTTCTATCCCTTGTCGTTCTTGGTAATTTGAAGTTTAAACCTACAGGTCAGGGCTGTAATTAATTTAACTGGAAAAAGCCGAGTGACTTGGTATCCATTTATTTTTTTAATACTTCAATTATCCGGAATTTACGCATACATAATTATACGATATAATCATATTCTTCAACATTGAAATATCCATTCAATAGGTATTTCTTACATTATAACTGACTTTATAAAGCATTACGGTATTGCTAACTATAATGCCGGTAACTATTTTTATATGGAAAAATACAGACGAATTCCCCTTACGCAGTTGCAAACTTACTACGAACAGACTGAACAATTTAATAATACTCAACCGTCTCGACTACTTTTAGTAGTAAAAAGTACCAATCAATAAGCTCGACATAAAAATAGTTTGAAAATAATTAAATATTTTACAGTAAGTCCGTTATTTTCGTTTAAAAAATAAAATAACGATGTGACATATACGCACATAGAACACAATTTATTCGTACGCTGCAGATTTATTTATTTTTAAATACAACAATTTAGATTTTTAAAGTTCTCGCTCTGGATGTGTCTAATAGGTACGACGACAATCGTATCGAAGTTAGGTTATTTGCGTTACGTCGACAATGATAATGACTTCATGAAAACTCGTTAAAGGCGACGGAATTCGGAGGTTTTGCGCCGGTCAACGGGATTTTCGAAGGAAAAACGAAAAAAAAAAATAATTGATGGTTTGCGGTGGTGCGATTCCAATTAGCGGTGTGTATAATATACGTAGTACGTGAGTACGATCATATTATATATATATACATACACCAAATACGAAAATATCGATTTGCGCGCGACAGATTTCATCGGTCGATCAGAGCTCGTGGAAACGCTTTACGTGTTTGTCGGTTGCATCATTTGGACAAACACCACCGGCCGTGCAGGTGCCGCCGAACTGCAGCAACAGATCCACGATATCGTCGTCGTCGGACGATATAAAATAATAATTATACGCGTTTATTATATTATTATTATTATCATCGTCGTCGAATCCGCGTCATTACACACCGCGGTGGCGGCGGCGGCAACGTACACGGAAATAATATATAACATCATATTATTATTATTATTATTATTATTATTATTGTATAGCCGTCGCGCGAGAGGAGTGCCACGAAAAAAACATTTTTCGTTTCTCACGCGTCCCTCTCGTCATCTCCGCTTGCCGTTGACCTCTGCGCGCAAATATATGTACACACGGGAGATAGATAGATATAGTATTATATAGGTGTATACTTATTATTGCTGCACTGTACATCGGTAGTCGTACACGACGAGCAACCATGATACACGTCTGCAGCCGTGAACGCGGTTGCTACGCGTGTAGGTATACCTATATGTTTATATATATAATATACCGCATCATACCACATCAGCTACTAGTGTAACCACTACGCCGTATACGAATGGACGATGGTAATTTTATTTCTTTTAATCACACCCGGTAATGGGCAAATAATAATGACGGAACGGATAATAATATAACGATATATATATATATATTAATTTTTTTTCCGTTCCGTGTATTCCATTTTCGCTGCCGCTACCGCCTCCCCGCGGTCCCCGTCCCGCTAAGCCGTAAAAATTATACGCGTGCACAACATATATATATATATATATATATATATATATATATACGTATGTCGAATTACGCGCTTGTGTGTGTACGCGCGGGCACACAGCACTTACACGTATGTATAACGTCTGTCGTCATCCACACGGTGTTAAAAGTGTGTGTGTGTGTGTGTGTGTGTGTGTGTGTGTGTGTGTGTGTGTGTGTGTGTGTGTAGGTACTGCCGAAACTCGCCGAGTGGGCACATCGCGCGGACTTTGTAATTAGCCGGACAGACGGACGTCGTGTATGATTAATGTGCCGCCGCGTAACACAAGTAGCGGCGGCGGCGGTTCTCGCGATGTCCATTAATAGGTACGCTATATACCGCCGCGTCAATGCTCTCCGATCGCCCAGTCCACGGATAATTGAAAACGCCTTTCGTCCGATGATCTATGCGCGTATACGTGGCGCACATATACGATTTGAGTTATTTAATATTATGTAATATTACATAGCCGATCCGGCGAGGCGGCACTGCCCGTGACAAATTAAACAGTCCCGGTGGACTCGTGTACCACTTCTGCAAAGACCCCGTGTGTTAAATGTTAACCGCTGTACAGATTTTTAACGCAGCAGTCATATGTGTTATTTCGAGCAAATGTAAAATACAGGTCTGATATCATATCCGATCACAGTAATTAAACTGTTTCATATTTTCTGTGACCGATGCCGACGATATGAAAATCTAATGAAACTCGGTCGGCATCTCGACGAAACCGTATTGACGAACGTTTTGTGAAAACCAATGGAAAACCGTGGATATGCACTATACAAGACTTCGATTTTATACATAATAAAGATACAATATTTATTGATTATAACTGATCCTGCAGGGCTATGTCCATGATGAATTAAATAACGTCAATGGGTTTACTTCCGTTAAACTCAGACGGCACATATTACACATTTTAACACGGTCATTTAGGTGGTTTTTACTAAATAGAAAATACTGTTTTAAAATTATATCCAATCTATTATAATAGCTATTTTATTTTCTATAACTAATGGCAATCTTTTAAAAAAAATATTCGTTTTTCACGAGCCAACAAAATATGAGTCCTTTTTTCTATTATAAAATTTAAAAATTTAGCTCCGAGGTACACATCCCCGGATATTGATGGATTATCTATATGTAACAATTTTCAAAGCCGTGAGTGCAACAGACTTGGCTGACAAACACAAACATTGGCATTTATTGATAAACATAGATATGTGTATACATAGACGATGTACGTTTCGGATTTTACATAATAATGTTATACGGGTCAGATTTATGTGTTTATATGTACAGAATATGTATATGCGAAGAACGAAAATATTGTTTATACGTCGTGTATAGCCGTATATAGGTACACAGAGATGTGTATAATAAATAAACAACCGCGACTGTGTTCTTATCAATGATGCTTGTTAGCCATACACAACTTGTATAATGTTTACGAATCGTTCAGATGATTAGAAACAACAAATACAGCTAAATAAATGCATATTTATTAAAGTATTTATCTATGATTAGTATATTATACAACTATGTAAATTAAAAATGATAAGAATTTAGAAATATTTGTGTCATTTTTTACTTAGAAATCATAATATGTACGTTCTTGTATTTAGTTGTTATACATAAACCTGCAGTGATTACTGCACCTAAATCACGTTTTTACGTATTCTAGTCCTTTATATATATATATATAACTACTATGAAGCGCAATTATATGGATTCTTTAGTTTTGTATAAACTATTAAATGAATTTATCAACTATTTTGAGTTTTTGATCAATATTGGTTTTATGATCCTTTCGATCAAAACCAGACACCAAAATCACTCAATTTTTTTTATCACATTTGGTAATCGTATTTTAGCTCTAAATAGCCCCATTAATAGAATTTTACGTTTTTCTTTGGTGAACGTTTATCTAATTTTGAAGTCTTTTTCAATAATAACTTAAAATTAAATAATTTAATATAATTTGTCTTTTTTATTCTAACTCTGTATAATATTCTATAGTATGAACATTGTACCGTTTTTTTTATCCATGAAGACATGTTACTAAATATAAATAAATATTTTGTTTTAGAATTAATGAAATAGCTAAACGGCAAACAAAAAACCTGCATTGCTATCACAACATATCTAGACACAAAATAGTTACTAAATATAAACTTACATAAATTATGCCAGAAAGAATGAAGTTTACTGGATAACAACAAAATTATAGAAATAAAATCAACCACCTTATTTGGGAACACGGCGAATCGCTTCCAAGTACACTAAAAATAATAATAAACAGACTTAGAATTGGACACAGCATAACCTAACACACCAGTATACCTGATAGCAATACAAGATTAACCAGGTATAATCAAGTATATTTTCACCGAATATCGCAAATACCAATGATTCTGCGATGATGCTCATATTACAATCTGTATGAATATTTTCCACTCATCACAGAAACCATCACTTTGATCACAATATTTTTACATCTACCGAAATTATACTATTTAATTTATGTTATCATTATTTACCATAAATAATGTATCACTGTATTACTTATTTTATATTGCCATTACACTTACATTTATCTGCGAACTTAAATTGTAATGCTTTAGTTTTATAAAACGCTAGGCTAATCTGGCTGTTGATATGTATTTAAAAATAAAAAATAAAATAGATTGTTGTAAATCCATAAACGCATTCTCCAAAAAGATTTATTTATTTATTTAATTTTTTTTTCTTGTTCTCTCTTGTCGTAATTAAAGAAACGCCGTTGGGATTGACGGTTTTATTAATACGGTTATTTTCTTGTCCTGTCGACCCGAATTTCCGGTCCAATATATGCTCCGCACACCGCCAATGAGTATACTATATATACCTACCATAATTGTACAGGTGTACGTGCGATTTTCTATCGCGGCACTTGCGCGATTGATTTAATCCAAATGGAAGCGACTGAGAGACATAGCCCCTACGCGCATGCGTGATGATTATAAATACGGAGCTTTATATTATACGTGTGTAATAAACTAATACAATTATATTCACCGAGTTTGAATTTCTTTGATAATAATCTTTTATTGTTGTTCGTGTTTAATTTTTAGTAATAGTTTTTGGTCTAAAAATTACGTAATTATGGTTGATAATAATTGTACGCGTCTGGTGACAATAAAACTATTCGTGTTTGGAAAATCCGATACAGCCGAGTTCAAGGACTGTCAGCTATTAGGGAATGAAAATTAAGACGCGCGCATATACTGTCATAATATTACACAGCGTTGTTACGACCCGAAACCAATAGATATAGTACGCGATTGTATGGTGAAAACTAAACGTTCGATTTCTCGCAAGAACGCGAATGGACGAAATCCAGAAAAATCAAAGCGCCGAGAGTTTACGACGTCCTCGGGGGACATTTTTATCGTGCCGAACGCTATTGATCAATGCGGATAATAATAATTACGATAGTGATATCGGACGACTGTATATATAGTAAGATGCCGCCACCACGGAACGTGCGCGCAAAAGGCGGTCGACGATATAATATATATGGATATGGATATAAATATGAGTTTTTACCCAAATGGGTCTTATAGTTTTTTATTCGCTCTTTTAAGTGCCAGTAATTACTCGTCGATGCCCACCACCCCTGATGATGGATCCGGACACATAATAACCACGTTTGCAAAGTCTCGAGTCGACGACTAATGTTCGCGTGTTCCACATTTCTAATTACCGCCCTGCCGCCACCGACGCCGCCGCCGCCTCAAGTGTATTTCCCCGGCACACTGGTGTGTACAATATAATATACATTTCCTACGGGGGCCGAAATATATTATGATTATAGGTTCAGCGTTACTTAGCTGGCGCCCCGATCGAAATTAGAACCTCGCCGCCGCCGAGTCACTTTAATTTCTTTTTAAACATCCCTTTCTCTGGCACACCACCACCTGCACCCTCAACACCAACCACCGCATATATACACCAGTCGGTCAACGCACTATCCATAATATTATACACGAGTAAAACGTAATATACCTATATCTTGATTACCCCACACGCGGTAAATATTATACATATACCTATATACATATAACCAAAACCGGGCCGTACAACACTATTTGTATATATATATACATTAATACTTTTACGCGCGCGGTGTTCTTTTATTGCAAAAATCTCGGGTCCTTTTATTATTTATTTATTATTTTGTTATAATTATTGGTGTCCGTATATAATATACTTCCTGGCCTCGCTATTTCTTTTCTTCGGTTTTTTACGAACTCCCGGAGGCTTTAACCTTGGATTGTCGGCGTCTGTTTAAAGACTATTGAGACTCATCCATAAATCGTTAAACACTATCGGATCATCGTGGTTTAGGCCATGTACAGTAAACCACCAAAATTTATTTTATTTTACACAGTTTTATGCGACGAGGCGTGTAAAATCTCTGTCATAAATGAAATTGTATTTAAAAATATTGAATATTTTATGTTTATATATAATATTAGGTGTGTATTAGATGTGTTACGCGTTATGTGATTCAACGATATACTTGTTGAAAAAATAATTTTCAAGGTGTAATTTGCAAAATCAATACCACAGGACAGGTGTTTTAGTAATACGAAAAAGAAAATTATAAAATAATCAAAATATTGATTAAATAATGCTTTATAGTTTAATCAATCATTATCTATTTTAATGAAGTATTCAAGTATTACCTATGTGCCAAATAAGTTGGATTTTATTACATACATATCAACTAGTTTTTACAACATAAAACATGTTAGTATATATTCAAACTATATAATTGCACATATTATGTGCAGATCAGATAAACCAAACCATTCCCCCTTAAGAATTCCTAAGTATGCCACTGAAACAAATATAGTTTGTCTTTGTAATAATTGGCAGGTAATATTCACATACATAATCTTGTAATAATATTATTATTTTTAATACAATTCTATAAAATTGATATTGGACGTCAGCCTACAGTAAATATAATTAAAGTAAAATAATTTTTAATATATAATATGTATCTTCGTAAATTACGTGATTGAAGTATGTCCTAAGCGACTGCTGTAGTCAAGTAATGTAATATATACAGTACTGACACGTTGCGATTGGAAAAATTGATTATAAGAGGTAGGTGTTTTTAAGACATTTTCAAGATTGCTGAAATTGTAATTAATAAAATATATAATCATCATTTGATACGAAACTCTTTAGAGTTCAGTTATTAAATGTGAATTATTTTTAATGAATGTATGATTTTATGAAACGTTTTTAAAGTGGCATGATAATCTCAGTAACACCGAATAAGTGTAAATCGTTGAACAGCATGTGGTTTTTAACGGACCATTAGTGCTCTAATGGGTCATTCAACGTTTTAAAGATCGGTTATGCAACTCGGCTTGAGTTATAAACTTCACGCACAAAAAAATAAACTGAAAACACTATTGTGGACAAAAAAAAAAACATTACAGTTGTAAAAGCTAAAAATATTACACATATAATTTAAAAACGAATAATTATAACCCACACACGTAGTTTTTACCAATGAAACTGAATTCTTATAAATCTTTATAACGTTTTAAATGTACCTAATTTAATATACTATTTACAGACTTCAGTTATTGCATTTTTCCATTTTATATTATACACTTGAATAATTTATTATTCAGTTGAGATTAGATTAACTGCCAACCATCTTATTTTTATTCATAGAAGTACCTAATTCAATCAAACCGTTTGGAGGCAACGATTAAAGAAGTTAAATAGAAAAGATATTTACCTGATTATGAGACGAGAATATGATTTTCCGCCCTCACCCTTTTCAATATGATTTGTATACAGAACCGGTTAGAATCATTCCAAGACAGGAATATATCATTAATAAAAACAGTAATATTCTCAATGAACCTTGAAGCAAAACCAAACAAACATTTTCATTAATTGTATCAAATAAAATAAATTTTAACCCAATGAAATAAACCATTTAATGATGATTTAACATTTTACTTTTTAAAAAAGTAATAAAAATAATATATTTTATTTAATGTATTCAGAAAAAACGAACAGCTGCAAATCTTGCACTGCTTGCAGCTTTATATGTATAAAAAAATCAATGCAAATTAAAAAATATTTTGATTTGTAGAATAGCTTATTGCCATATTCTATGCATGTCACAAGACCTACAATGTACAATTTTCAAAAATGTCATATGATTGTACGTGAAATGCATCACAAAGCAATAAACAAAATTATGTAAATATGTTGTTAAATTACTTACTAAAAGAAGACACAACATGTGAAACTACCAGTTTTCAAACCATCATAATTTATTTCACAAACTATATATTAAACCGAAATCCTATGCTTGGCACTAGGCAATGTCTTTTTTAATTAAATTTTTGTTTTATGGCGTTAAAATATACCCAAGTCCATAATTTATTTTTAAAAACACCAACGCCCATATTGCGAAATTCGCTACGCTTTCCACCCTCTTAAATATATATACGCGCACAATAAAGGGTATTAAGTATTACTCCTATGGCTTAGATCATTTTCTTAATGCATACAAACATTAATGGTTTTATATGCAATTTCTCAAGCTCCTTATACGACTATACGATATGTTATAAGGTGTTGGTTTTACACGTGAGTTAGTGTTGTGTATTATTATAATGCATGATAATAATATATCTGTGCACGATGTTCACTTTAATGTATTGATGTTACTTATATCGATATAAACTCGATATGCCCATATGTTTTATGTATACTACTTTCAATACGACGATAAATTTGTTCATATTTATCATGTTTTTATTACATTCCATATCGTAAAAAAATACAGTGTTGGTAATTTCAAAATATTATGGTATTGTATCGATATTAAATACTGTTGTATGCACTATTCATTATCGTGGGAAATTTCTATTTATTTCGAATACCAAAATTCAATTAAAGCAGTCAAACCGTTATTATTATTATTATTATTATTATTATTATTATTACTACTACTATTATATCAACATATCCATATGGATCGTGTATAGTGTATTCGACTTGTACGTATCCGACTATGTCAATATCGGTCAGTCGAATCCAATTTGTTTTTATGGGCACTTTTACGATATTAAAACATTTTGCGCTAATAATTAGAGTTCGCCACAAGGCGTTTACTATAACGCAATGAAATAAATCTTAAAGAAATCAATGCGTTGTTTCTTTGTGTGTTATACACTAAAAATATAATTCTATTACTCTACAAACTAAACGTATACATTTAATATATAATATACCTACTTTAATTCATTATACGCATATTATATTAGATGTTTTACTAAAACTAATTCTATGAAATAATAAATAATTAAGTCAACGATTAACTAAATTGTTTCGTTCTCCGATGAAATAATGGGTACCTAGTATGGTGTACGTTTATGCCTCACAACAGCGCTTTCTGAGCAGTCGACAAGAAACACCCCAAAAAATGTAATAAATATCCGAACATTATACAAGACCATAATATTTACCGATGTTGTTTAATCCTGTTGTGTACCTTTTTTTTTTTTATCTATAATAATATTTATTGATATTCTGCAACTCGGAAATTCTATCATATAGGAATTTTTCTTGATATATTATACGTGTATTGTATATATAAAAAATAATATTAATAATAATAGTTTTACTGAGCGTTTAAAAGTATTAATATTGTAAGGCGCGAGATTGACGTTTTACCGGGAGATATACCGGTACATGTATAATAATAATATTATAATTGGCTAATGAATCATGACGTGACGCTCAGGTAGATGCCGAGCTCTGGATACGTCGAGATTTGATATTTTAATGGCCGGTCGTATGTGTATATACAGCAATAAATCACCGTTTCTCAGTCGAAAAGAATGAGAAAATAGTGCGTCTATGGCTCATGTTTTTATATTTTTTTCCATACGCATTTTCCTCCATCGTAATTATTATTTTAAGTGCCGCTGAAACGATACTAAATCAACTAGCGGAGATTTCGTTTCTTCGACTGATTTTGGGCCTCGCGGTCGTTTTTGTTAGTATAAAAGCCCTTAAGGTATATAATATGTTCCGGAAATTATTCGCTTGATGGCGATGGAGGGGAAGTTGAACTTGGTCGTATTGGTGTGCCACGGTATTATAGTTCCTCCGATCTGGACTTCTCTGCAAATCCTCTCCTAGCCATCGACAGTATGATAGGTTATTATCAACCTACTATCTGTACTGTGTTCACTGGGCTGCATATAACGACTCAGAAAACACTAAAAAAAACTATAGGTTTATAAACTTGCCGAGTCATTGATGGCACTAAGAAAGTAAACATTATAAAATACATACGATTACAAATTTACAGGTGCATGTTGAGTAGCGGCATTAGATATACTTAACCGCTTAAATAAAATGAATATAATATTATTTAATATAACTTGACATGGTAAGAAAAACAGTTTTATGTCATAATGATAAATAACAAATAATATGAGTATGAACAAATAAACCTAAATTTATATGATAAAAAAAATAGAACATTTTGATTTTACCCGAGAATTTTAATCTCACTTCACTGCCATTGACCAAGGTATTTTTATTATTTTGAAATGTAGGTAATTCAACCAAACAAAATCCATCTGTGAACATTATACAATTATATAATATTTGTGTGTACATATTTTTCCTGCAAACTTAATAAATGTATTGTAAATTATATTTAGATTTACTAAGTCTGAATTAAATCGGGAATATGTATATCCTATTTCGTAAAATGTAAAATAAAAAATTAGGTATTGATAAAACAAAAAGCTTGATCCATAATTTTAATAAAATATAAATATTTAACATGCTGCAGTTGACAAAATAAATAATATACAAGAATGAAAACAATAGGGCAATAAATATGGAGTGGTAAAAAATACGATATTAGGTTGTGACAACGTTGTATAATTATATATTTTCAAAAAAATACACAAGTGATGCCTCAAATAAAATGATTTGAATTAAATACAAAATATAGTCGAATAAAACATATTAAAGCAGTCGAATCTAGAGCGCAATGAGAATATTAATTTTTGCGTTTTCAAACAAATCGATGAATGAGCGCGTTAAAAAAAAAAAAATTTCAAAGGCCGTACCATAATGACGTGTCTACGAACGTCGGTCGCAATAAAAACTCGATTCAATGACATATTATGCCTGTACAAGTCTCCGATATCGTGACTGCGGCGGCGGCGTTGGAAATTCATTAGAATTCGGCTGAAAAGGAGACAAAGGCGGTCGCAATTACATGGGCGGAATTCGGCACCGAAGTTATTATCATTGTGTGAGTGTGTGTGTGAAAGAGAGAAAGAGAGAGAAAGAGAAAGAGATAGAGATAGATGGAGAAACTAAGTAGAAGTAACAAACAGAAGAACGAGCGAGAAAGACAAAGAGGTGTTGTGGGTCTGGAAGTGGAAAGGGGAAAAAAACCAAGTTTCGTTATTTTATTGTTATTGATGTTAAGAGGGTTCATTTTTTTGTTTTTTTTATTTTTTTTTTAAATGTCTCAAACACACGCAACCGCTGTTTCGAAGGCTAAGGACGAAAATATCTCGCCGTTCAAACGGGAAAAATATAGTATTTTTCTCCGTTTTCGCGTACTACGATACTACCGCAATAGTATCGTAGCGTTATTAATATTATTATTATTATTATCATCATCATCATCATCATATAGTGACCGTTGCATTCCGGTTGGTTGGACGTGGCAGAGGAGGACTATAAACGACATAATCGTGTACGGAGGTATATATACGTATATTTTAACGCAACCGACGTATTACCGCCGGACGTTTCCATAAATCTACAATGCAACGAACTTTGCTCTTGTTGTCGTCGTCGTCGTTGACGACGTCGTTGTTTTTTACTTTTTTTTATGTCGGTTTTATTCAACGGCGACCCATCCGCAGACGGTGTAATGCGTCATTTACCGTACCCGCCATAATATTATTATCTCATGTACGTATAGATATATACATGTATACGTATAATATATGCGAGTTTGTATCCAGTAAAACTATACGCTCGTTTAACAGTCGCAAAATGTATATTATATATTATATATTGTACATCGTGCACGGCGACGTCCGCGCGACCGCAGAACGTAATAATATTTATCGTACTCACAATACAATACTCCGCGCAGAGATTTTGATAAAACTTTAAGTTTTCATTTTCCATCGCACGGCATGCCGTCACTATGTTATGTCAATTACGCCACTACTGGTCAATAAATTTTAAACGAAATCCCAAATGCAGTCCAGTGTGATCACGCATGTATTACATAATAATATATTACGTGTGCAGGCGTTATCTACGAATCTTGTGCGATTCCAAAACCCAGACCCTGAACCCCTGACAGTCCGTAAGAGAACAGTAATTTCAACTTTTTCTCTTGGCAAAGAAGTAAACCAAAAAGTATACATTTTTTCCTCCAAAGTTAAATGTATAATATTGTTATAGTTATACTAGTTAAAATTCCATTTGCGCACATGCGAATATTATTCCATCATTTTATAGCATATGTGTATTAGTGTATAGCTATGTATACGATATATTAATATTTTACCATTTAGAAAACAGAATGTATACTTAATACTTTTGATAACATATAATACGGTTTATAATTATTTTTTATATCGTTTTATATTGTTTTTAAATAATACCTGACTTTTATTAGAAAAATAATCTAAACGACATTTGTATGTGCGCGAAGAACATTATACAATTTAATTGCGTACATTAAAAGTTGACTTGTGACAGAAAAACGTGATATTTTACTGCATAATAATATGTGCGCGATTAACAAAAAATGGCATTTAAGTCCTGTTTATTAAAATTTAAAACACAGAAACTATTTTTTTTCACATTTCCAATTATTCTATTGATCGACACTCGATGGTTGTCTATAATTAATGTGAACTGAATTTACTAATATATCAATTGGAAATTATAACAAATACGTAATATACATTCGTATAAATAGTAATGAAGTAGTTTCAAGTATTTAAGTATATTTTATAGTTGTAAACCATTCAATTACCAATTTATATAATTAAACCGGTTCCACTCCTGTTGAAAATATGTTAAGATGACATTACATTAGCAAAATACCTTAACTTAATTATAATAATATTTCTGTTCCATTAATTTAATGTAATCTAAAAACTAAGAAGCTTTGAGATTAATTTAAAATTTTAGATAATATTCTGCAAATAATATTTATATTTAATACGTAAAAACTATATGATAATCAATAGTCATTAAATTTTCAAAAATACATACTCATACACATAATATATAATCGATAAATATTTATTTTTTATCAATTTTTATTAACTATTATATTTTATCCCTAACTTAGATTTATAGTTCAGATTATTATACTTTCAAAAATCAATGTGACCTCTACAAAGAAAAAGTATTTTAGTTATAATTAACAGAAGTAATTATTATTAAATACATTAAATACTTGTTTACGATAAGTACCGAAAATAAAAGACTATCTAATATGACCAACTTCAATATTTCTGACTAAAATATATTTCAGATTAGTACATATTAGGGCATGTTATTATGTTAAATAATAATTATTAATTAATAATATGTGTTTGTGACCCTATCGTACTGGTTATTCTGAGGTCGTATTCAACGCTCTCCAATCCATGAAATATTTGGTATTTGGTATTAATAAAATAAAAACGAGTTTGAATTTTTCAAAACTACTTTTCACTTAAAAACTATGGTAATTTGTATTGACATTGCTAAAACTATTTTAAGTAATTAATATACTCGTTATAAATTTTGTTGTAATATTGTAGTTGTATTCTACTCAACATAGACCACTTATAATCCAAAGTGGGATACATAAAATAATAATAGTAATAATAATTTTCATTAAAGCAACAAATTTAACGACTGAAAAATAATAAGACGAGTCTATCTTCAATACAATGCCTTTTATAGTAGAAAAACTTAATGGCTTTCAAATATGGAAACATATTTTTTAAAAAACTCAACGTAAAAAAAAGCTATAAAACAATAATTACTACCCTGTACACTGTACCAACATAGTTCAATTTAATTATAAAATATAAATACTCAGTCTGTTTTAGATTATTGGTTATTAACTTGTTTTTATTTTCATTCTGACTATTTTAGCATTTATAAAAACCTGTTCTGTAAGTATTAAGTAGGTACTTAAAGAGTTGCATTTATAATTTTTTTTAATTATATTCTTAATTTTATAAAAAACTAGCCTTTCATATCAATGCCGTCATAAGTACATGTTTACGACCGAAAGAAATACATAACACAGTGAGACCTTCGTATATACACTTAAATTTCTCAATGTAAAATAATTTCACTTATCGTCGTAAATATGTGTAACTCTTCATAGACCCAAATGACAAACATGTATATATGTATATACTGTATATTGTACACGTCTTATGAAATAACAGTTACTGTTGCATGTATAGTATTGATTTGAATTTTGTCTGTTATATTTTTAAAATAAATAATTTAAAACTTTGATTCTCGTGCAATGTGTTTGTGTATAGTTTGAGATTATCATTGTTGTTCAATTTTAAACTTCCATCCATTCGACGTTTATCATTTCCAAATATGCCATCGTATACAACATATAGGTGCCACAATAATAATAATACGTTTTAAGTATTTACATAAATAGATACAAATAATTACAATATTATATATATATATACAATCTAAATAAAACGTATTTACGTCTTGCTCGTGAATGTCCGGGACCAACAGGAAAGTTATTCGTATTGTAACTGTCAAATTAGTAGACTGGTTAGGCCGTTCCCCTGTCCGGTTTTCATTGATAAACTGTACGAGGCCTGTGTTTGGATAAGTGATTGCCAAATAAAAACCACACATACCTTATAACGATTGTCCGTTAAATATGTCATCGTGGATTGATGAAATTCAAATAAAAACAACCGTAAATATTTTCCGTGACATCATTTGAACATGAGGTAATTAATCATCGTTCAGTTATCGAACACTAACGCAAGCACAACAACGACGACTAAATTGTCTGATCTCGTCTACTATTCAGCAACAACAAAACGACGTAGGTATTCTATAATCGTGTGTGCTGTGACGTCTTGGTGTAGTTTTTTATTTTATTTTTTTTCAACTCTCAAATCAAACACATCGGTTAAAAATGATATTTGAAACAGAAATGAAATATTTTTAAAATTCAAAAATTATACACAATCTTGTATGGTAGATATACGTTAAATAACTGTGACGACGATGATGGTAATAATAATACAATTTTTGCTTCAACTATGAACGCCATTAATTTTTGAATCCAATTTAAAAATATTTCGAATATTCAATTCACCGACTAAACAAAAGATGTATTTAAGTAGCTGTCCGCCACCAAATTGGTAAACTATAATTTGGCCGAAACGGTTGACCCAATAATGATCGCAAATCAAAGTAGATAAAGAAAAATGTCATTCTTCGAAATGATGTCCAAACTTCATGTGTCCTATTCATCTGCTAGTTTTATTTAATTTTTTGTGCATAACGAGCGAAACGCACGTTGTCGATAATAACTACTTATGTATTCGAAATTGGTCTTTTCATCTTTTGTACATAACATATAAAGTATATACCTACATGTATGCATATTATTGCAGAATAACCACTGCTATAACAGTAAAACTCATTATGTTTCTTATATAAATAAAGCCTTACGAGCACAGACCATATGATTTATGAAATTTATTCTATTTAATGCGTGAAAATTCCAATAAATTGGAGTGCGTGCCTAATTGTATTTAACACCTATTGAATTTGTAAAGGTTTTTATACTTGTCGGAAACCATGAAAAGTTATATAAATAAATGTATTATAAATATATTTGTATTTTGTATCTAGACCGACGTTAACATCCTACGCTAAATATGTAAATAAAATTACTATAAATTTTGTAAAAAACAAAATCTATATGGCATATACATTATATTATCTGTTCATAACTTTTAATGTGAATTTGTATTGAATATACCAAATATATATTAGCTGAATATTTGATAGCTATGCTTTTTATCTAAATTAAATTCTCTTTAGAGACGAAAATATATATTTCCATTAAAATGTAAACGCAAATTGTTAATACTGGTATGGACGAAACGAATAAGTATATAAAATATAATATACATAAATCTATAAAAAATATACTTCTACATTATTAGTAATATTCATACGTCTTTCTAAAATTTTAAAATCCTATTTTAACAAATTATTTAAAATAATGAATGGACAAAAAAATGTCCAATAAAGTTTTAACAAAGTCGTAGTTAATTACCTAAATAACGTAAGACTGATAAAAAAAAAAATATTAAATACTTTAAATTAATAACAATTACATTTATTTAAAAAATCTTTCACGATATTCTAATTATTATAAATATTTTGTAAAATATATTAAACAATATTATAAACTATATTTGTTTCGACTTTTTATACATTTTTTATTTGTGCAATTTTTTTAACAACAAAAATATTCTAAAGAAAAATTCAAAACTTTTTTTGTCAAAAATCGTGTAATTTTGGAATTTGAATATTTAAAATGATAAAACTACAATATATTTTCACTCGTCCACTAAAAATTACTTTTTTACAACTTTTTTAATAAACTTAAAATTATAATTTTTTTACTTCAGCACAGTGGCGGTCAAATGATTTTATCACGAGAGAGGGGGAAGTGGCTGATTTTTTTAATATGCACTAATATACGAGTACAATATGTAAATGTGTTTTTAATTTCATATTATATTCTATGTAAAAATTTAAGTCTAACTATATATACTTTTTAAAATATTGTAAATTTATATATGAATATAATATTGTAAATTTTTAATTATTCCAATAAATATAACTTAAGTAAAAATATAATTATTATAAGTAGTTATTTTTTATGCGCTATTACGTGATTATTCAAATTCAGTACATTCGAATCGTAAACATAAAAATCAATACTAACAATAAACATTTAGCTAAAATCCTATTTAGTATTTACTCTATAAAACAAATTGTGATTTCTATATTATAAGTTTTTGACGAAATATTCGTCTTTACTCTATATAATATAGTCGCATTGTTGTAGTATAGTTAGGTACCCATATTATAAGTTTACCGTTTTATTGTAAATACCCGTTATGATGCGTAGATTATAAACAATAATTCGAATAAAATACTGTTTTATACACGTGAAGTAACCGTACACGAACGCAAACAAACGGAGACTATAAAATTATATTTAAGTCGATTGATTTAATACATACACGGGCGCCCGCGCACGCATTTACATACAAACACACATTAAATTGACCTTTTATTGTACTTCATTTTCGACAACACGTGCCAGCATACATAAGTGAAGTTTGTTTGTCAATGTTACACAAAAATAACAATAAAAACGTTTATATAAACAACTCGGTATTTAAATTTTGGCCACACGTGAAGCGTATACCACACGATTTCCTCCGAGAGATTTTCGGACATTAAAATCCGATAATACACTACAGGGCGCTGTGTTGCGGCGGCCTTACGCGCTCAAACGCGATCTCCGCATAAAATCGTCATATATTCCTAATGCACTCTGTATAACACCGATTGTGCTATGATTTTTTTTTTTCTCCCGAAATATCGATACACAATGTACATACAGATGACGTATAGGTAATACGAGTATAGGTACGCGTGTTGGTAATAATAGTACAAAACCAATTCGACAACGAATTCGGCGACGTATAGTTTGATTGACGTACGCGTAAATGATTCGATTGACAATAATTTATCATGCACTACAATCTTTACATTATTATCATGTTATTTTTGCATGTGAAGGTTTTTAAAAATAAATCAAAATTAAACGAGTTCTGCGTATATTATAAAAGGTACACCGCACAATAAAATATAATATGATACTAATACCTCCGCGTTGACAATGCACGTCGAACACACGAGTTTTCCTAAATGCAAGTAAAGTAAAAAAATAAAAAAAGGATCAATAACTATTTCTCGGAGAAAAATATCGCGTGCATTATACGGAGAGAGAAAAAATGCTAAATACTAATGAGATATTTAAAACGAAACGACGCGCTGGCGCGACACGTTGCAAATATCGACGACCGGAGAGTGCGCGGGCGCGACCGCGGTGTAATTTATGAGAGTGCTATCACTTGAAAAATGTAACCTAACAATTGGATGCATTCGATAGAAAATTGCGTCGTGTCGTCATATAAATTTGTTGGTACAACAAAAAAAAAACGTTCCCCGCCGGCCATCGGATAAAATCGAACTGCGCTTTGGAAAATACTTTTGAACATACCCTCCCCCCACACAAGTGTTATGCACTCAATAACGGTGTCGGAAAATATTAATTCCTCTCCTACCCAGTACACTACGATATTCTTTACGTAAAATATACGATTAAACGATCGATTTCGTATCATTCAAAATATATATTATTTAAATATTATGTCGTCCAGATATCTAAGTACAAAGAAAAAGTTAATATTTTTCTTTTATATTTTCTACCGCGTGACCTGTCCGACGCGAACTGTGCTAATTGTCAGACAACGGAAATATAATTTAAGTGGCGTTCGTACAATCGACATAAAACCTACTCTTAATTATTGCGATAGGGATAACATTCTTAATTTAAAAAGTCTCTTATCGTCGTTTAAGAACGATCGCAGTAGAAATGTAAAATAATACGCTAGCACATTCCTGGGTATTCCCGAGGACTGCTACAAGTGCCGTACACTTTAGCGGGGTCTGTCTGCTTTCAATCAGTCCTAATAGTATATAGTGGTACACGCATTATAAATATCATGTACACTGCACTCGTATAACTGTAGTATAGACGCAAATACGTATACATCACACGACGTTATTCAGAGTATTGTACATGGACACGTGAGTTGTAATATATATTTATATTAATTCGGTGGTGTCCGAGAAGAGATCGACATATAAGTTAAATAATAATGTAAATGAGTGTTTAACAAGGAGGTGGCCGAAATAAGAAGAAAAAAATAAAGTTTTGACTGATTGTGGTGGTCCCGCGGAACCCCCCACGGACGGATCGCGTATACCCGAGGAATTAATAAACCCGATGGACGGGCACCGCGGGAGCCGATGGTTATCTCCGGACAATATTCGGTTTTACTTTGATTAATGAAACTAATCAATGATCCCAACGTCCTTTTTTTATCGTCATTTCTCAAAACGTTTCAGCTAATAAAAAAAAAAATTATTTATATAGATACCTCCTCCTATGTATATGTATATATTTGTAATAAATATATATATATATATACATAATGTATAATAAATAGTAGATTTATAATCGGGACAAATAACATACGATGTCAGGACGATGTGGCACGCCTCGGTCCCAAAGTCTACGTTGCGCAATAATAACCATATATTGATTATCGATCACATATTATTTTAAATCAAATTCGTAGATACGTATGTGTATAAAGGGGGTGGAGGTCATTGCACAAATGGGTCGATTGTATATACACTCGCATCGATAGCTAGCATTTAATATACTATATTCAACACATAAAAACGTAAGGTGGTCGATGCGTCTTAATATGTCTTGAATTGATTACGTACAATAAATGCAAAATGCAGTGCCCAAACCGATTTTATCGATTTTATTATCACTAACAATAATTATACAATATGTGTGTTTATATAGGTAGGTATAAGCACTTGTTTTTCTTTTTCTTTTTTTTACTATCTATAGAGAATTTGCAAACTATACTAAGACGAAAAACATTTCTGGCCCCCAAGTAATTCAATAGCTCGTGATGCTATCACCGGAGAACGTGTTTAATGATTTAATTAAATAATATTAAAACCTGTTGTTTTAATGTCAAACACGCCTTTGTTGTACGCCGAACCATATTTTAAACATATACATAAACCAAACCCTAACAACATAGTTATAAGTTACAATATGTAAATGTGAGTTGTTTTTTAATTTATTAAGAAACCGTACAACAATGTTAGAATTTGATAAATATTTCTACAGATTGAACGTGAAAACGAACGGACACGACATCCATTCGGACGCGCAGAAGACGCATATTTATTTCCCAAACGAAAATAATGAATGGACATGATGATAATTTCGTTTATAATATAATATATTTAAGAATATAAGATAACGAACTCATTTACTTCGCCCACGTGAATCTACTAATCAGCATCGTGTGCTCGTGTAACCATACGCAATGCATCACCTGTATCGATATCCAAAATATAATTCTAATATGACACCTCGCGCCGCCGTGATTGCCCTTCGCTATTGGTCGGAGCATTCAACCGCAACCATAACAATTCATTCCATCGGCCCCGGGTCACTATGTTCATTAAATGTTCAAATATAATATATTTTGTCATTTTTCATTTGATTCATAAGTGTGTTCACGGGCCACGGATGGGCCCGATACCTAACTATAGAGACTCGTTAATGATTTTTATACAGACACAATGGCATTAATCAAACCGAACAGAGCTATTTATGATGGGTTTAATATATTATTTTCAGGTGGTATAAATTAGTAAATTTAATATTCATAATAATCACATTCGACTGACAACCTACAACAGTCGTGGTTAAACGAAACGACCAGAAGAAACGTTTTATCGTCGAATGTTGAACACGAACTATGTAATAACCGACCAACAATTCATGATTTCTTTTTTATATGTAAAAAAAATAATACAATTCGCGTGTTAGCACAACAATTCCACAAACTATTAAAAATAATCCTACTTGTTCACTGTTAATTAATATTCTGTGGAATTCGGATTTCTTAAATAGATAACTATACGTTTTCAGACGGAATAAATATGTTGTCTTTTAATTGTAAGACAATAATAATTAATTTAAATATTAATTTATGGAAATCAATATTTTTATGGACCTACGTATGTAAAGTAGAATTGTATTGAGCATTTTAATCCCACTCACTATTTTAATCAGATTCATATCACCAAACTAATGAATAAAAATATATATTTACCTGTTTTGTTTTTTAACTTGTGAAAAATATTGTATACATTATAATGAAACACAAATGGTGTCTCGATAATTATTTTAAAATGTACAGATGAAATTATACTAAAACAAAAATCTCAACACCTGAACCGTTATAAGACCTCTGGGCTATGATTTAGTGCTGTCAACATTACACCGTAATCGCCATACCATAAACTACGTTTGTGAACTACTCGCTCGAAGTGAATTTTGTTCAATGACCCACTACAAGTATTAATGCACTTATAGATCTTCCACGAGAAAAAAATACATTACAATTATAATAAAATATATTAAAATTTGTATTTGAACGATTAATCTCCATTGACGCGTCCACTTAACTAATCTTTTGAATCTGGTGAATAATATAAAAATTGTTTTATTAAACGCATGAAACATAATAATTTGGCTAACACCGAAATGGTTTCCGAGACAGTGTGGTAGACACTGGTCGAATCGGTTCCCACATCGCATCTACTTTCATTCCCCGTGAGCCAAATTAGTTCCCGTTTCATTTTAAGCAATATTCACAATATAAAATATAATATAATAATATTCATCTACCTATATTTATGATCATTATCTATTATTATACCTACAAACAAGAAAAATGAATCGATATGCTTGTAAAATTGTAAAAGAGACTACATCAAGGACTAAGTAGACATTTACAAGTATCTATGTACCTACGCTATTTAAATAAATATATATATTATACTTATAAAGTTCACACCGGCAATGAAATCGAACATAATATTTATTTAAATTTATAGAGTACAGATACCAATATAAATAGTATTTACACGAATTAATTAGCATTTAGCGTGTCTTTTTAAGTCATTTTTTTATCATTTTAAAACTAAGACAGATATATATTATGTATTATAATATAATACCATAAACCACCGGAGAATATAATAAATCTACATTGTTTTTTCTATAAAATAATATAAATATATGATTTATTATTATATATTTTAAATTGATTTTTCGTGATATCATAATATTGTTTATTGTAACACTTAATGTAATATAGAAGATATTTTTTTTTAAATGTTAAAATTGTTTCGAAGTGAAAACTTTACTGATAGCAATATTAATTTTAATACAAAAATAAGGTTAGTAAACGTTTATAAGATTATTAAATAAAAAATGTATATTTATAATAATATTTTTATAAAAATTAAAATATAAATGAAAATGTTTTACTAAAATCGTTATTATTATCAAATAATAAAAAAATTTTAAATTGATCAGCCATCATGAAAAAATTGAATGCGTAACCATGAATAAATTAAATACCACATTAAAGTCTTATGTTAAATCTACTCTACACAAAAGTCAGAAAAAAAAGAAAACTAAACATATATGGTATTATGGATAAAAATTGATATTATTTTATTATAGATTAGAAGGTATGGTTACACTGAAAAATAAATTTCGTAGTGTTTTAACTTTTTAAGTGTCTAATAATTCAAATTAAATATTTTACATAGTTAATAATAATTCCATTTTACATAATTTATTAAAACGTTATAAATTTAAATACTAAATAGTATTATAGCTTACAAAATATACTTCAAACAATTTTAAATCGTTGATTAGTCATTATTCATTACTTATTGCACATCATAATATATAGGTATTTAAGAATATATTATTGAATATTTATATATATGTACATGTTTTATACGAGTGTATATTTGTATTAAAAAAATAATTGAAATACCTTAAAAATTAGGCACGATGTTTATCAAGGCACTATCAAAGACCATCGAAAAATCAAATATATACCTGTAGAAGCACTTATACAGTTCATTGAACAATATAAAATTAAACGTTTATAATATACTTCGTTTAGGAAAAAAAACAGGACATTTTAAAAGCCAGAAAAAACAATTGCTTTAAACTATAAAATTATTGAGTATAGGCGTATAGCCGTATGGGACTTCCGGAAACGGGCGAAATGGAACAATAGATTCAAAATTTATAGAACAGATGTGGATCGTATTTTACAATGAACTAACCGGACATTTGCTGATTTTTTGATTATTATCATGAGTATAGAATAAAAAAGCATTCAGGAACAAAATATTAAAAATAGGCGGCAATATTAAATATAATACGAGAGTGTACTTATTACTCACCGACATTTACATAATGTTATTTTATCAAACAAATATTATTCGATCAGTTAGTAGTTTACACCCTTTAAAACGAAATTCAATTATATAACAATATACAAAATAAAATCTATTTAAATCTTAACGAAGTACCTAATTTTAATTTTTTTATTAAATTTAAAAGAAAATTAAAATATGACAAAATATTTTAAATATCAGTTGTATTGCACCAGTGGTAAGTGTACTAATTTGTTAATAAAGTACGAGTAATAGTGATATACAATTTTATGTTGGTCGTTCAAGGATCGTGTATTACTACAATAGTGGTTCTGAATAATTATTTTAATAACGAACTAAATATTTTAATATTAAAAATAATACAAAATCCAATAACAAATAAATAGTTGAATTGTAATTAAGCCGCACAATGATAATTTTCAACATCTTATTACGTTATCGTAAAATAAAAAATTAAACTTTAGTATAAAGTATAAACCGATTTTATAGAAAACAACATTAATATTGTATTAATACGAACTTCCTTTTGAATCAAGGCATTAGACCAGTATGTTTATTTCCATGTAATTATATTTAGAATGGTAAAACTAGTAATGAAATTAACAGGTTCCCATTAAAAATGACGATGCAAATGCAATTTAAATATAATTATTAATGTAGTAACATTTAAATTATAAACAGAAATTTGATTTGATAATTTAAATGTAGTATATTTAATATTTATATTGAAATCACATTTACATCGCAATTTTTAATGATAACCTGCTAATTTCATAGTTTCTCCGCTGTGTGTATACATGAAAAAAAAAACATAGGTACTACCATAGTACATAATCAAAAACTGATGTCAATTACAGGTTTATAACGCACACTTTTATTGTGCTATGACCACAAGATTTTATATTTCATGCATTGAAATATTAAACTTTTATTAAAAATTATCGTAGCCACTATATTTTTACGGGAAACGATTTCGTGAACTCTTAACAACCGGACAAACGCACAAGCAGTATTCATACACGATAATATATTGATGTATGATTGGTTAATGGTAAACCTTAAATTACTGAAACGCGTCATAAGATCATTGAACCAAAAACCGTGAATGTTAAAAACGAAACATTTAAATTGCCATTTGTTCTGCTTCCTGTAATAGTTACGAATGCACTTCAATAAATTTAACCACAAGAACCGACTAATAGTAAGCGGCTGATTGAAAAATGTGGTCATACACAGATTTAATCTAAAATCTAAAAATCATAATCGACGGGGTATATAATCGCACATGGAAATGAAGAATCATTTAAACGCCTAGGAGAAGACTCCCAATCAATATATAATTATTATAGTTTATTTAATTGGTCAAAGTCATTATTTGTAAACGTGTTTACACCTGTTGTAGTATATATTTATTTTTCGATCAGATATATACCACGTAAACAGAGCAGGTACGTTAAAAACGATATCTTAAAGGCTATAAAATTATGTTTTCGTTCGTACTTCAAACAAACAAAAAACACTTGGTTTCGGGAACGTTCTTTGGATGAATGGCGAGGGGGGGGGGTATCAAAGAGTCCTTTGTGTAGAAGCATTATCGTAAATTGACTCCGGTTTATTTGATATTAAATTTATTTAACAAATTATTACGAAAACTATGAATATAGTGATTGTTCCTATTATTTCAATATAGACTAGTTTATCGAAAACCACTAACAGACACGACGTTAAATAAAAGAAAACGATAACCATCTTATGACTGTATAGAGAGAATACGATATTCATTAATCGTGATTTGTGTTATACACAACTAATGCCTACGTTTTTGCATAATATAGTTTTTGCTATGGATTGTATTTTGGCGTTAAGCGCATCAAGCCGTCAACAATTCGTTTTTCGTACCATCGACTTCACATCTTACGCAATATTAAACCATTGTCGGATACCATGCCCACCGACAACATACCATTACAATACTGCTGTAAATGTATAACGTACGTGCTATACAATATAAATATTGCAATTAATAATCTATAAACAGAGTGATTCGCAAAGCATCCTCGCCGATATTTATTGCTTTAATAATTAAACTATACTGATTTTTAAAATTTCGAAGTGTACATTTTATGAACAATATTTTCCAAAATTAAAATTTTTTGTATAGCTTAATAAGTGTTCAATAGCGTCATAGCGATATAAATATATTATTTTCAAATGAGAAAATTTTTAATGTACATTATTACGCATATGACATTTTTGTAAATGTCGGTGTGTCTAAATACAATTTTCGGTTATTACAATGTATTTAATAGTCCTTAACAACAATTACACTAAATTTTAAAAATATTTTTAATATTATTAATATTTATTTATATTTTACTCGAACAATTTTTACAAATTATAAATATTATTAACTACAATAAATTGTAAAATTATTGTAGATCCTATGAATTCCAAATCCATTATTAGTACTACAAAGTTAAATAAATTAAAATTACTCATTTGAATTTTAATTTATAAACGTCAACATTTTCAAAAAGGTCGTCTCATTAACAATTTAAAAGAAGGTGATTATTATTTTAAAAATAAGTTGGTATCACCACAGAACATTCCTTAAACGGTATCTATATAAGATTTAAGTATTCTAATTTAAAGCCCTCGAGTATATTTAAAATTTAAAAAAAAGCTGAATTTAAATAGATCCATTAATACAGGAACTCGGAAGTGAGTATTCTATGTGAATTTCCCTGTATTTGACTATATTTTAGTGGTGTAAGTTACAGAACGTGACTAATTTACCAAGTTCTTTTTGTATTTTACAAATATATATATTTAAAATTACTTATAAAGTTATGCGAAATTAAAAGGACGATAAAGTTCAAAAATAATTAATATTTAAATATGGTATTATGCTATACCTACCTACTAATAATCATATACATGTAATGTTACGCGAGTATTTTACCAAATTTTAAGACTAGTATTTTACAAATCATATAAATAAACCATAAAGTGTTATAAACATCGCAATAAATATCGATTAAGAAGATGATTTTGGGCATTTTACTTCGCAAAAGTGCTGCCAAGGCGCGTTATCCTAGGAAATCAGCCAACCCGTTTTTTTGAGCTTCGTCTCGCCGAAAATACCACGGGTTTTAGTTCCGCGTAATATTAACTGTTGTTTTATAGAACTTTTTACTAAAATCCACCGGAAATTTTCCAACCATTTCCTTAACCATTGTTATCAGATAATAACATATTATGATTAAGTTTTTATCCCACGATATAATAAATATTATAATAATTTTAAATTTACTTTCATTTTCCTAAATAAACCATCTAGAAATATTACTACATCTATAAAAGGATTTTTTTTAAATATATTTCTAGTAGTTTGATTTATTTTTTTAAGCCTATCTTTACATATTATAATTCATTCATTAAACTTCTAACAAAATATTTTTATAATGTATGACATAAAATAGGTCCTCTTACTGTTATTCTACTAAATCTTCTGATAAACTTTATAATTTTTAATATGCTGTCGTTAACTGATGATTTGTAATAAGCTTCCATTATACATATTAACTGTTATAAACTAACTGTATGAAATTGAAATAACTATTGTTAATTCAAAATCCTAATTTATATAAAACACATTGAACAAAACCGTTGTGAACTCGAAATAGCCGATAGCAGCTTCAAACTACTACAGTAATGGCCATTAGTTGTATTATATTAAGTTCATATTCATATAGTTTTGAAATGAAAAAAAATAATGGTTTTCATGTTGTTCTAAAACTTTATAAAATGTATTATATAAAGATTAGATTCAACGGGATCTGGTGTAAAAAATAATCATAATTATTTGGATTTAAAACATTATTTACATAATATTTTCTTCTTATAAAGTTATTTCTATACAATATATAAATAAACTATAAAAACTTTTTAGATTAAAAAATAACAGGGCCGAAATATAATAACCGCTATTTCTATTATGTATACATTTTTATTTATATAATTAAAAAGTATGTTTTATTTTTATAGAGCAATATTTTATAATATTTATATTTTTTTTAGGTTTTCTTAAAAATAAATTACAAGTAACCAAATCATATGTTTAATTTAAAAGTTGAATAAAAAATTCTATTTTCTTTCTTTAAAAAAAAATAATAATCATATTTGGAAAATGCCTTAAATTTTAATTTTAGAAAAATAAATGTAAAAGTAGTAACCGTAGTCAGGTGTCAAAACCTCCTAGTCATTTATTCCACTTAGCATTGGGTCTTACGCGAAAATTAAATTATGGCAGTCACGTGTTGATTCTTGCTGTTTACTCTTTACTGCACCAAAACCATATTGCTATAAAATTCTATCGAATGGATTTCTCGGAACACATCTAACTTGCTAGTCATAAGAAGTGTTTGTGTATACATATAATAATATATGTACAATAAATGAACAGGAAAACACAGATGACGAGAATAATGAAGTAACACGTAACAACCGACGACGACGACGACGACGACGACGACGATGATAATAATAATAATAATAATAATAATAATAATAATAATAACAATAATAACGGGCGTTCGGTCGAACAATGTTAACCATAACAAATGAATGACATCTGACAGAAAGATAAGTTGGTAGGGCTACCGAGTGTGTAAAAAAAAATAATAATAATAAAATGAAAGACTTAAAAAAGAAATAACAAAATTAAAATTACAATGACACGCGATAGAGATAGACAACCGAGATTCATGAATAAATGAATCACATCCCATAGGTATGTATACCTACGACTGCGATCGGACCAAGTAGATAAGATGGTTAAGCTTTTGGAGCAATATACAATGATCATTAAAAACACACACACACACATGCACGCACGCACAAGCAGACACTCACACGCGTATGCGTACATATGCCTTAAAATGAGATGTAGTTATGTCGATTGGATAACGGGCGGTGAGGCGTGGGTGCCAACCGAAACAATACGTTTGGAAAACGGTTTATGACGCGAGATGAACCGCCACCATGAGGATAAATGTTTGCATGTCACCTTTTTTTTTTTTTTGACCTCCGGTGACCCAGACCGAAAATATAATTTGTCCTTGTTTTTGAAAACTTTATATACATATATTATACTTACTGCTTATTATCAGCGATGTACACACACGCGATTCACATAAATAATGATCAACCCGGAAAGGTCTGAATAACGGATTTTATGAAATCAAATCGACAATCAATACACTACGCTAAAATAAGCCTGAAACCATGATAATAAATAATAAATACAAATTAAGGGTAGTAGGTTTGAAATTACTGGTTTATACCATCCACAATGAATGTATTACGTTTACAACGGTTTTATTTTTATTTTTTTATCTTTTATGCGTTTAATTTTTATTATTATAGTTCCTGCATCATTTATTAATATAATATTATACAATTCAAACAAAATATTTTTCTTTAATATTTCAAATCAAACAAAGGTATATAAATGTAGAAAATATAAGATAATATTAAAGTAGATACACGGGCAAAAAAACGAAATTATATGGTAGGTATTAGATAGTTTATTTAAAATACCTCGTTATCGAAATTAACTCGTGCATAATAAACAAACCGTATTAATATTTTATTGTTTTTAATGAAAAAAATTTAAATATCTACGATTCAGTCTCCTCGAGTCCGACTGTGATACTAAGATAAGTCACTAAAATTGGTAATATCAATTACAAGCACATTTTACATTAAAGGTAACTTCCAAATTAAATTTAACATTCTAAAATGACTAAATTATCATACAAATATTATCAGAAAAAACGCACGAGGTTGAAAGGATCAGATAATAAAACGTATGACTAATCATAACAGTGAAAATAACAGATTTAAACTGAGTAAAAAAAAACGTTATAGCAGTAATTCTATCTTCAAACACAATATTAAACGGAACTCCGATAAAAATATTTTTCTCGTCATAAATGTATTACTCTTAAAAGTAATTTTAATGTTGTAAATTTGACCGATTTTTATGATACTATAGGTAAATTATATACACGGTTAAGGAAAATGTCACTTTAACGTGTATTTAAATCAATTATTAGTTGTTGGCCCACAATAATAAGATTCGAACGGTGTTGTACAATAGTATAATAATATATTGTGATGGACTTCCGGTAATTTATGTCTGCGACGTCGATAAATGCGTTTATGTTCAATGAATATAATTTGTACTTGGTGGACTCGTACTAAAACTGTACGGGAAGTTAGGAGAAAAATGTGTAATACGTGAAATGGATACGTATGAATTGGTCCAGTTGAAAGAACCAAATATCAACTGTTTCGTCAAGTATACGCCCAGAGATGCTGGAGATAAGCCCTCAGGATGAGGGGGCGCACTTAAAACAATCCCTCCGGGTAATTCGATTTTTTTTTTTTTGTTAATTATTGTCCTTTCATGTGTAAACACGAGGCACAAAGGGATTTCGGGGTCACCCGCTGATGATAATAATCACCGAGCACCGGCGCGCGGGACCAACAATGGGTATGAAACAAAAACGGAAAATAAGAGAAGAGAATTATTATTAAACGTTAGCGCGAAACAATACACAGGCGGGTGTAACCGGTTTTCGGATTTCGGAATCTTTTTTTTTTTTTTTATTGTTGTTTCCTTTACTGTTTCATTTCGGATTAACAAGCACACCTCACCCCCTCGCACGTTTCTGCACCGGCGCGGAGAGGGGGCGGCCCATTTGCATAAACATAATGGATTGCAGCTCATCCCATCTGTCCGATCCGTGCACGCGCTCCCAGTGTTACTTATATCCAATACACATAATAATATACACGCGCCCGTCACCCGTATTTTTCGGTTAATTTTCCTTTTAACGTACAGAACAAATTATACACCAAAAACAATAACGCGAATATAATACATCACATAATGATTTAGTATTTCGGCGACAACGCTTGGCCCGATCTGCGTGAAAACGCTGTACATGCTATATTACCCAGTACAACATCACATTACGTCCCGTGGCTCGCTCCACTCTCCCGTGTAACAGTGTAACATACGCCGCACGGCCCGCAACACGGCAGCGCCGCGGTGAACGTAAAACCGTTATAAACCTAACCATACGTGTACGCATATCAGCCTGCAGTAGTGCAATAATGCAATAATTAACAGTGTTTATTATGCACGTATGGGAAGCGTAATGCAGCGACCGTTCGACTCACCCGATTTCACGACGAAGAATTCGAGTATGATACTTGCGCCAGCGTCGCGAATTCGTACACCCGAAAACCGGTGAAACACTGTAATGAAAGCGCCGGATGAATTTACGGTTTATTGTTACACAATTTCATATACATATCATTTACCGCGTACCTACGTATATAGTGTGCGTAGTCGACCGGTGTTGCGTACGCGCATATATCACAATATGGCTTATGTATACGAGTACATTGTATACAGTCACCTGGTGGTGTTAAAACAGATTTCGAGGGATTGAATTGACTACTAATTAATATTATTCGAAACCGTGAATACCTACAAGTAATATATTGTCATGTGTACATAAATCAGTAGAGCCTATTTTTTAAAAAAAAAAATCTGTAATTTTCCTACACTAATCCGTTTAATAGCAAAGTATAATGTAACTTCATATAGAACTTTTTGTTTTTAAACGTTAGTTCTGGTCGGTAAATATTTAAAAAAAATCCTCTTTCGTCAACATTGAACCCGTTATTCGGTTTGTATTTACACAGTAATTTTTGAAGTTTCACCTTCCAATCGACAGACACCGTAGAGCTGTTACACTATAACAGACGAATTTTTAATTTTTAATATAGCTATGATGACACGAGAATCGTCATTTATCAGAAAAACTTCATAGTAGCAAGTTCTAAAATTGTAAAAATTAATTGCATCGTGAGAATAGATAGTTATAACTACCCTAGTTTTATAGAATCCATTTAATTTTTCGTTATATTTAAAGATTTTTAAAGGATCGTCAGTCATATTCGATGTATAGAGATTTTCGACATCGAGCTTTATAATTATTTACTGATGGGTCGAGTGCGTATACATCAGGAGTTCAAAAAATTAACTTTAAATTAGTATATTTATATTTTAATACCTACATGAAGCAATAAAAGATAACACTTCTGTACATCTATAATGTAAAATATTTAATAACCTCATTAATTATATCATATTATTATTTATCAGTTTTTATCAGTCTCGATTAATCTATTGATCGTTTCTTAACTTATTGAACACTTTGTACATAAATTTAGCATGTAAACGGGAAAAACTTCGAAAACATTAATAATTATATAACCCAAACCGAACGACAGACGTCTAGCACTAGACAAAAATACAATGATAATTATATTGATTATTGGACAATTTCGATAAAAAAAAATTCCAATCATCATATAGCTGTACTAATATTTAATATTATATACAAATATCGAGATTTAAATGTCTCAACACCATGATATTACTATAGTATAATATCATAGGTTTCCGAGATCTATTTACACCGACTGCAGCTATAATAATACCGGATAGTCATCAATTTCAACACGTTAAATTCATCCGGGAATCCGGTCCTCGACGACTTTATCATTCTCCATTATCGTCGCTCAGCGGTTCCATAATGGCAGTACGTGATTGCATCCGCGAACAACAGTGTGATATATTTTTTTCTTATTCTGTTATTTTAATCTCTGTTATTAAACGGTGTAGAAAAAAATCACCGAGTTATTGATGGCTTCGACCAGACCGGACGACAAATTGATTGGTATTCGTCATACCTGCATCATACACACACGTGCACACATATATATATATAGATCTTGGCATATATTTTCTGCATAACACGCGCACAATATAACGTCTAAATACCGCAATCGAACAGTGGCGGCGGGTCTATCACCGGCATAGTTGCCGCCGCGACCGAGAAATGCAATACCATCTATAGACCGTGCCCCTCGTCGTGCTCTCATCGATCCGCACGATCTGACCGATGCAAATCCAATGAGAATATTTTTCCAAAACACTTGTTTATCACGACATAGTCGACAAACAGTTGTGTTGGTGAATTGGATAAAATTGTATTTCATAATATCATAAATGTATGAAGTACCTAGGCAAACCCAGATTTTTCATAGACTACACACTGTCTACTAACGTCAAACGCGAATCAAACTATGTAAATGTATTACATTTATAAAATGTTCAATAAAACAATAAATTTCACTTTTTTTCTTGCGAACTTATAACATTATGTTATTTAACTTGCCTACTTATTTAATCGCTATTGTAAGTATTGTCTACATTCAGATACTTATTGCAAACTGCAGTGATTAAGACATACGACAAGATAGAATATATTGATTGTAATCATAAACGTGAACACGAGGGAAACAATAGTGGCAGCTAATTGTCCTGCGATGTTTTCCTCTCCTGAGATCCTGTCAAAGTATTTAATATATTTTTTTTAATATTTTCAATGTGCATTTTGCGAATAAAATACTAAAATAATATCGTTTAAGAACTAAATGTAGTTAAGTAAGTGGGTATACGTTAAAGTTTTTCAGTAATCTACATGATATTAATGAGTACATTTTTAATTGTAATTGTATCTTTAAAGTCACAACAATTATGATAAATTTGTACCCAAAACATAACTTTTATATTTTAATAACTAAACTAATTACTAAAATTCAATGACGTACAAATTGTAAATTACAATAGATAAATTATGTGTTTTAAGTTATAACTTGTGTACACGAAAAATTGCTAAACGTTTCAATGATGAAATATAAGTATAAGACGTGTACAGTTTACCGCTACCTTTTTGAAAACTAAACAGAAGATATTTCCAAATGTGTTCGTAAATACTATACTAATGGTAAACAACAAAATAAATTACAAAATGGAACGTGAAAGAACACACCAATCTAATTAACTCGTGTTGAATGCTTATCAACAGCAATAATCCAATGAAAATCCAATCAAAAAATACACAATAATAAATTAAAATATAAGTAGGACAAGGATTTTACGCTGATAATGCATATATTTAGTTTGCGACATCTGGTTTATATTTTACAATCTCCTTTGTTTTGAATAATTCAATCATATTTTTTTACAATGTTAACATAATATATATAATATATTTTTAGGATACAAATTATATAAACGTATAGTAAAAAAATTTTTTATAGACAATTACATTAAATAAGTCAGTCAAATATTTTTTTAAATGGAACGTATCGTATTATTAAATTTTACAAATTGACATTTATATAAGCCATCATAATACGTTTTTGTTATAACTATTATAAGTGAAGTAAAAACTGAGTAAAAACTTCAGTGAAATTTAATGTTAAATGTATAATGACAAATGAAATTATGCTATAAATATATAATTCCTTAATAAACAAGATAGTCGTTAATAAAAATAACCACATATACGTATATATTGAATTAATTTATTTTTAATTCAAGTCGGTAGCAATGGCCGTTCATCACATTCATATTAAAATGAATATAACAATATTAATAACGATACAAAAAATAATTAACAAAGCTTAAAAAATATTGCATTTATCATTATTATTTTATATGTAGCAGCTTATAATAGAAAATAGAAAATTAAAATCAGTTAAAAGCTTTTATAGCTTAAATGTATTCAATTTTATACAGTATGTCTTAGAATAGGATTTATTTTCTTACACACTAATTTGTTGACCACCTTCTCTATTTGAAATTTGATACTCAATGAATTAATAATACAACAAGTCCAGAAAGTTTATTCTTTAATAAAAAAAATAAAAATGTAATAGCACTGCTATTTTTTATTCAAATTGATTTCTCTTTAATTTGAATTCAACGATATATTATTATATACAAAAAACGATTATGAATGAAAATGGTCTGTCAGCCTATAATATTATATTAAGTATATTTCGTGATGTTTTTTTTTTGTTATAGCTATTATTTAGATTATATGGTTTCGGTATGAACTATTTACGAGGAATTTCACATGTATTAAATTTTCAAAACTAAGATATAAAATAAAAGTTTTTATGAATTATTGCTAACAAGGTACGAAATAGTTATTAATTGTTTGCAATTTTAACTTCAAATGTATGTAAAAAAAATGTGCTTATATACTTTTAATATTTTTATACAGATATAAGAACAACTTAAGTAGTTATGTAAAATCTTGTATTAAATATTGATTAAGTGAATAATTTTTTATCGATATATATTTAAAAAAAAAAATTAAAAATTTCTATTGTATATATAGTTCAAAAAAAAGTCATATTATTTTGAAAATTATACTATATATGTAAAATAATAATTTAAATACTAGGTAAAAATTTTTTAAATTATACCATTATTTGAAATGAATTTAGTCAACATCTAGTTAAATTTATTTAATTCAAATTCAAATTTTTCGATAATTTTTTGTTTGTTTTTCCCGATTATAAAAACAAAATTCTAAAGATTTTTAGTTTTGACATCTTTAAAGTACAAACTAAATTCAATTTTATATCCAAAACTACCCTCAAAGTTGAAAATTGAAGTATTATATCAAAAAATTATCGTATATTCATATATACAAAATCAAACACACTCACACACACACACACATTATACAATAAATAATTCATCGCTCCGCACATAATCTAAAAATAAATTGTAATACTTAGTAGTATTTAATTATTAATATGCAATTTTTCAACCACTCACTTCAATATAATTAAATATAATAATTAATAGAAAAATCTATTAAATTTTTCCCTTATACTTTAAGTAAGAATGTTTGTTATGACTATACTATTTATCACTTTTCCCACACTTTATAATTTAAAAAAATACGTCAATGTCTACATCATTTGTGTAGAATACATCAAAAATCAAAAGTAAAAAAAAATTAATATTCAAAGCCAAACAAATCAAATTAAATATTTTGAGGTATTATATTAACTTTTATTTATTTACTTATTTTTTTTTTTTTTTTTTGTCACACAAGGTTAGGTTATTCTTAGCTTACTGCAGAAGAAGATTTCCGTAATTTTATCATTAAAAATTAGTTCCACGAGAAAAAAATAACTACTTGAATAGAACCACAGAACGTAGTAATTTCTAAATAAAAATTTCAATTCCTGAAAACTACAAAAGAAGAACGTACTTGAAAAACTACTACTGTTATTGTGAAGATTAAAACAAGAAAACTAACTTCATTCCAATTCAGAGCACAATAATCGAGTATAAGAAATAATATTCAAAGTTACGTAGGTATGAGTAGTAACTTTGGTCACTGATGGTTATTAATTTTTTTGCGTCGGATAATAAAATATATATTTGCAACACTTTATTTGTAACTAATTATACTTAATAATCCAATAATATTATTCTGTTTATCAATAATATTCATGCAAATACTCTCACCATAAAAATAAAACTCGCCTTGCCGAAATCTGTTAATATTAAGTTCGAACAACAATTTTATAATCGATTTATGATTACTGCGCTAACATATAAAGCATCTAGACTAATATTGTAGACTATTACAGTTGTTTATTAAAATTGAGCTTCCACCAAAATAGTAAATGTGGTTGTTATAATAGTAAATAATAACAGTTATTAAAAATCATTTAGCAATATATAAATATATATAAAGTATGACTGTACATACCATAATATTGTATTGTTTCACTAGTACAAGTTCACGGTAAAGTGATGAAATAAAAACACTGACATTAGAAAAACGTAACGGTTCCAAAACAACGTTTTTATTATTAATCGATAAATCTAAATTGGATAACTATTAAACCATCTATAGTTTTTGTTTCAAATATTCGAAAACAATAATTTAAGCAAAATATTTTTATGACGCAAGCTGATATGCTATTTTACAACCATTTTTATTAACAAAAATTACTTTGATATAATTTTTGTGTTACAACTAAAACCCGAGTCGTATACGAATTTTGAATGAATTTATCTTTATTACAGTTATTGCAAAATCATATAATATAGTTCATCTTTATATGCACGCAATAATAACGCGATGACCTTTAAAACCTATTTCAAAGTTCAGATGTTCTCGCTATACAGAGTTACCGCTGAAAACTGAAAAACTTCTCGTTAAACTTTCGTCGATCGCTATAACGGTATACCTTCTATATACAATATTATATAATATCTACGTGGGCTTATACTACTATATCCATTTACTTGTATATAAAGTACAGATAATATAATCAAATCACACAGCTTTCCAAGAACGAGAGAAATTATATTTTACATTTTCCACATAATACTATATTACATATATATATACCTAATGCCGATATATTATAAGCCCAGTCGAGTCTCGTTCAGCCGCCTACACGCGTGTGCTTTTAACAAGAAATATTTGTAATCGATGGTTGAACGTTATAAGAAGTACCTATATATGTACTATACATAATACATAAACAATATTTATTGTTCACGCCGCTGTCCGCCGACAATTACTATAATAATATATTATAATAGTTTATAAATAAAAAACGCGTTTCCGGGTTGAAAATGTCGTAATGTCGCGTTCTCGAAGACTGTAAGACAAATTACAATAATGAAATCGTAATGAATTATTATTAGTTTTGGACAAATCAAAGTAAAGCGACCTCCGCTGACTTGCACGGGACGAACTCGTCGTCCGCGCGGTTATCCGATGTCACCGTCGCGTCATCGCGCGTGTGCATACTATTATACCCTTACACTATAGCGCACACCCGGGCGGGCGTCGCGATTTTAATTAAACAACCGTCGCCGTCTCTGACCCCGTTCGTCGGTTGTAAACACCGAGGTGGCACACGAAGTATCGTATCCAACAGCAGCAGCGTCGTCGTCGCCGTCACAAAGGGCAACTCGCTCACGAGCAGATAAGTCACGTTTATGAATTAATTAAGAAGAAAAAAAAAAGAGAGAATTAAAAAATAAAAAAATAATACGCTACGTAGGTACTATTATTATTATCTCGAAATGATCCGGGCTGTCGATCGGGCTGCCAGTGTTTAATGAAAATTATTCATGATGGGTGGGTTGCCCCGTCGCCGTCAGATAAATGGTAGCTGATAGCGGACGAGCCGATCCCGAGCGCGATGAGGTGTGTCCTGCCGGGGCGATGTGACGGAAGACGTCAATATCATATTTTATACACACACACACACACACGCGCGCACACACGCACATAATATTATTATAACCGACCGGAGTATAATCCGACAAATTTTATATAATAATAATATGTATATAACATTCCGATACTTTTATTATTATTTTTTCGATGAATTCTCTACGTCCCCGTCAGAGAATAGTGCACTTAGAGAAGGGTTTGTGCGATTCATATATACGTGCACACACACACACACGCTGCTGGGCCGGATTAATGTGGATGCAAAAAGAGAATTTGCTCCATACGACATGTTTTCAGTAGTGGCGTATACTTTAAGAGGAGTCGAGTTTTAGATATCGATCGACTTCTTCTCCACCTTTAATTTATATAGTTTTTTTTAATTTATAAAAACATATTTTACAAGATACATTCAATCAACGTTTTAAGATGGTAATTAAAATAATAGAATTAGTTAATAATAACAATCATTGTTTTTTTCGCAGAAATTGTGGTTTTTAACTAATAAAATAATTTATCTTGAATTTATTTTGTCTAAAAAAACAATGTTCTGTAAAAATTTTGTTATAATATAAAACGCCAGCTTGAAAAACGTATTTATATTTTACATAAAATAAGACAACCGTATTATGAAGGATAAGTATAATTATTCATTATTTGGCAACATAAATAAAAATATATTATTATATTGAGTTATAAAACACATTAATTTCTATTTTCACTTATATAGGTACATTAAAAAATAAAAATAACTTAACAGTAATTTATTGCTTTATTTAATGATAATTGATAAATGTCTAAAATAAAACTTAAAGCATGTTATTTGTTTAATCTATCCGACGTATTAACATGCCCTAGAAAATTTCAACTCTTGTCTTCTGTTGTTATTTTAGCCTTAAAATTAGAATGAATTGCCTATTATCAAACTTGAAGTTAAGAACATTGTCCGTGTTTGTTTTTTTTGTTTAATATTTTAATTTTTCTGCAATCCATTAGCGTTTTTGAATTGTTATATTTTATAATATAAGTATGCTCATAACTTGCATAACAATTGGAATATTGCAAAAGAAATAGGTCAATTCATTTTAATATTGAAGCAAACAAAACATTATTGCTTCAGCTGAACGGACATTTGCTAGGTTACACGTGGATCAAAGAAAAAAAAAATAGTGTGCTGACATCCTCGTATAATAAAACAGTGGTGTAAAAAAATTACAATTTTAAATTATGTGAACTAAATTCAAAAAATTATAATAAATTAAATAAATAAACTATGTGCATCGTACACACAGCAAAGACAAGCGAATATTTCAGATGTTTTACTTGACAAAATTATTCAGTTTTAAGAATCGCTCTTTAAGGCACTCACTCTTTATCTAGACCTGCACACACACACACACACACACACACACACGAAAATGTACATTTCATCGGCAGTGTATTGTGTGTACGGTGTGTACATATGGGACGACGACACGACATGTGGTGTGCGTGCGCGCGCGTGTAGAAATAAAAGAATCAGCAGAACCAACAGCGAAAGATCAGCAGATACAATTAAATGATAACCGAATACGGCAATTCGTTCAATTAACCGAGTGTGCGAACCATTGGCACCGTGTCAACGCGCAGACTTTCACTGCTGCGTTATTATAATATGTATATAAGCCAACGTGTGCCATATACGAGAAGAAGGTTTTTTATTTTATTATTATTATTATTTTTAACGAGAAAACTGACTGAAAATTGAATAATATCTATTGTTTACGTACGCCGGTCGTCAATTACATGCCGTGCGCAGCTCGGTTGGAAATAGGTGCAGCGGTCGTCGCAAGTTCAACAACTGCAGTGCCTATCTAGTATAGTCGTTGTGCATGTACGCGCACATAGACGACCAGAACGGGTAATGGCAGCGAAACGTTGCTCGTTTATAATATACATATAGATATAGTTACACCTTTGCACCGCCGTGTAATTAGGTATACCTACAAATACGTCCGAAACTCGCGTTATAATAATATGGGCATAATGCATGGGTAATAATATGCAAACCGACTTCCACCGCGAATGGCAATATGTCGCGGTGACATTATGTAAAACGTAAACCTGTAGTCGCCAACGTCCTAGTCGTATGCCAACGACGCAGTCATATTATTATAATGTAGAGGTATACGAGTTCATTTAACGATTTCCAATGGTGCTCGTAATGGCTTGCAAAAGCTAATTTAAATAAAGAGTATGACGTATTCTCGTCGACTGCAATTGACCAACTCGAGACCAGTCGTTCATACTAATTGTGGAAGTATAACAATGTATTTTTGTAAATTGCATTAACATTGATGTTGTATTATATTATACTGACACGGTTATATAGATACGGGAACGAACAGAACACCAAATGAAAAATAACAATAATAATAATGCCCAACATCAGGGACTGAGTCAGTAGAGGCGTACAACTGCAGTTTTAGAATTGTAGATTGTGGAAGTTCCCACATTTGTACATAGGGGCTTTATTCACTTATCGCTACTCACACATAACATAGTTATAACTTATAATTTGATCTCACTCCAAACGTAGCCATTATTTATTTGGATATAGAATTTTTAGTCTTCATGATACTTTCATTAAAACAGTTATGATGAGTTCATAGTTAATTCGAACTGCGTTACCTAAGTTCAGCCCTGTTCAAAATTAAGAATCATAAGTTCACACCTTAAACGTCAAATATTATACAATTACAAATATTTTATGGAGAACCGAAATATTAACTAGAACTTAAGTGCAAGTGTGAAACATTAATAAATAATAAATAGGTATCCCAATAATTATCTACAGCATTCTTGTAAAACTGCTAGATTCTTACAACGTTTCTAAAAAATCTGTAAATTTTATTTTGTTTTTCATATTATATAAACATAGTTTGATTTTAAGATAATTACATCTAAACAGAATACAAAACTATCATTAGAATTATTAATGAATGCATTTTAAAGCTATTATTTGTTACACAAATAATAAATAGGCACTGTATATCGCTGTATTGTACGAAAATATTTTACGAGTATGGCGTCATACGTATAGATAACGATGTATGCAATGAATAGTACTAAAACATACTGTTGAACCAGTTTTATTTTTACAATTTAAAAAATAAATACTTATCTAGTACCATTATTACGAATAGGTAGATACTATTGAATATAACTCAAGTGCGATCCGCAAAATAGATAAAATAGGGTTTTATAATGAAATAAAAATAAGTTAAAAATATTATGGGAAGCTGTAAAACAAGACTCCAATAAAGAACAATGTCAGATGAATGGAAAATAAATAATATTCAATTCTATTTTCAAGAACAAGGTACAAATACTGATTATGACACGATAAATGCGTAGGAAAAAATAATTTAGCATAAGAAAAAAATATTTCTCGAGAACAGGTTAGATGATAAGTTACGATTAATCGAATCGTTCAATAAATAGCTGAAAAGACTATGAATACAAATTTAAAAAATATGTTATGACTTATGACGAAGTATAATATACAGAGATGTATTATCTTTTTTCAAAACCTTCTTTTTAATATTGTCATGGTATTGTCTATAAACCATAACGATGTATCAGTTTACAAATGGTCCCAACGTAGTTAGATCAATTTAAAAAATAAACGTATAGAATATTATACGAAATGAATACTTATTCACTTGAATACACTAAATAATTCGTTGGAATATTTTAATCTTTTACCGTATAGTAGGTACAATTTATCATGCTACAAATACGGTACTCTTTACCACTAGAATGGCTCACGCACACGATGAACAGAAAATGTCATAATGTACTTATATAATGTTTGTAAAAACGTTAAACTAACAATATATTTAATATAGTATTCAGTTTGATAAATTCCACATTAAAATAGAGAAAATTGAAAAAGTTTTGAAATATCCAACGACAAAAAAGTGGGTGGTTGCGAAAGAAAATTAAACGAGTTTAACGAAAAATAAATATGAAAACGAATACAAAGCGCAGACGGTAAAAATATGACATTTGAAATTATTATCATCGACAATTTTTTATCTCAATCGAATGTGCGTTTCTATAAAAACTTAATTTCCAACTAAAATACATTATATATTTTAAATATCAAGTTTATATATATATATGTATGTTTCATTTATTATCTGGAGCAAACGAACTCTCCGCACAGACTCACGCTAAGCTGTTATCGCGACTTTGGACGAAAATAAGTTTGAATATAATGATATTATGTACACATAAAATGGGCAGCGCGACAACGAGTATATTATAATATTATTTAGAATTTACACGTCGGAATACGCTCAGGTCAAACCATTAAAGTAAATACTTAATGCCAACAGTGACGGTGCTGCGCGAGTATATAATAATAATAATAATAATATCCACTATACGCATATATTACTATTATCATAATATCATTTCCTACATATATTTCATAATGCGCGTATAATATATGTTATAGGTATACGCGAAACTGTGTTTATAGACGACGTCTCTCGTTTCGATTTACTCGGAGCATCGGTTTGTACGATTTATGGCGTCGGTGCGCCGCGGATTTGTGCAGCAGATATCCATGCTATATATATTATTGTTATTGGTATTTTTATTATTATTATTATTATTATTATATACAACGGACGTCGAAGCGATACGTCTCGCGCAGTCAGTCGTCGGTTATTGTAACAATGTCGTCCGCGCACAATAATATTATTATTTATTATTATTATATGGTGCTGTGGTGGTGCGGACTGTCACACTTGGACATGATAGGATATATCGCAATAAACGTCATGAGCAGCCGCATTACATGGACGCGAGTCCGTTGACGGAACGAATAAAAAACGAAACGAAACGTGAAACAATATGATATCATGCGAACGCAGTCGCGGACAATGACTGCGTACCGCGCCCGGTGGAGAGCTTCGCCGAATGACAGAGGTATAATATCGTTATTGTGTGTATAGCCGTCGGGGGCGCGTATAGGTATATCCTCTAATCGCAATGTCGATATGACGGGCCGACTGTTTTAATGAGGCGTGCGAGTTTGTCCGCCTAACCGACAGCAGCTCGACGAGCCTGCAGATATCTAAGCCAAACCGATCGAAATATTTTTCACACCTCCGCACGATGCGACGCACCGCACGCGCACGAAACCGTTCGACTGACGGTTTACTATAATATACGTATATATATATTTGCTGGGACTACTGCGATGATGTTGGTTGCTGTGGTCGCGGCACGCGAACCGTCATCTATCCGTCATTGATCTCCTGTAACCAGTTTATGCGGCGACGATAGCAGCTGCTATTATCTCGTGTGATCGACGCGCGTCTATTATTCAGCGTACTAAAAATAAACTGCACCTCCTCCTCCTCCTCTTCCTCCTCTTCTTCCTCTTTCCGACATCGAACGAAAAGCTCCTTGCCCACTACTGTGTAAAAAATCAAAACTAAATCACTACACTAAGTATATTAATACGCGTCGTCCATTAATTTTATTATTATTGCCGATTTGGACATGTGCAGGCGTCTATAAATAACATATTAAATGCGGGGTGCCACCGAACCATTAAATATCCGTAAAATCCTAGCCCTCCAGTCTATCGCCTATAGTGTATCAATGATTATACTAGAATACCTCTTTTTATATTTCCGACCGGCAGTGACAACTCACCACGCGTTGAACTTTAAATTAAAATCATATTCGAAACTGTCTGACTAATACAGCTCCACGAAAATAATCGTATTTGACATTTTTTGTTAAAAAGTAAAAACAGATTAACTATAATGTTAGGATAGAATAACGTTTATTGTGTTGCTATGTTAAAAGTTTCATCACTACAAGGAATTCATTTGTCATCTTTTTCAAGCTATATTTCGTTTTTATTTTTTAACTAATAATTTAAATAGAGTTAATTAGGTTCAACATGATATTCATATTTAAATTTTAAAGTTTACGATGTTTAGGTATAATAAAAGTATTAAACGTACCTAATATCTAATGAATCCATAGAAAAACATTTAAATGTGGATAAACAGCCACATATACATTCTTCGAATATAAAAATAATAATTTTACTCCGAAAAATTACAAAGAATATAAATTATGCAAGAACCATTTTATCGTTTAAATATTTTTAGCCAAAACTCATAAAATAATAATGTTTAACATTTAAAAAAATATATAAATACTTAAACATAATTAACTAATAATTATGATGAATAAATATCAGAACGATTCTGTTTTCAAACCTTTGATTAACAATTGTATTTGATAGGATCGAATAATATGAGTAATTGGTAATTTCAATAAGAAATAAAATAAAATCCATACCTTTACCCTTTCAAAACATAAAAAACATATTAACGTATATTTAAAATACGATTGTACAGTGTACGTTTATATACGAATATATAGTGTAACTATAATATAGTATAACTGTGCATATGTACACTCTTAAGTTTTTCCTATACATAATAATGTAATAAAATAAAATTGCTCGTTAAAACCATTCTGTCGATTGTAAAAGCTGTTTTTTTTATTTTTTTTTTTTTAATGACAAAACGACGTCATATTATGCGTTCAGTGCTTATAACCGCGATGTAACAATTATTCATGCAAATAACCCCGTTGGCATTTAACCAAGAAAGCATAAAAGTTTCGATAAATTTGTGAATGAAAAATTAGACGTGGACAACCAGATCGCGTAAACGGAATAGCCGGTTTCGTACCTACATGGCCGTTAACGTTTGACCTCACTGGCTCACTGACTCATTCGTACGTTTGTTCCGAGGCGAGATATCAGACGTTTACACCATTTCGAAATAATAATAACAACGTTACCTAATACGCTAATCACGCGTACAGTACATCGAAACGAACTGCAGCGGCAGCAGATCGCGGAAGCGACGTACTGCGCGTATCATATCGAACGTATTAAACGAAGACGTGCGCCGAAAAGCGATTTTCCCGCAGCACATTGGATCGTGATGTACAGGTATACTCGGCGTATAATAACGGGCCGCAGCGTTATTGCCGTCGAATCCGATCGGACGGGGACGCCTTCGACGTCTGTCGTTCTGCCATTGCCGCGGTCGACTAGCCGGTCAACAGTAATTATTATATCACTCAATCCTCCTCCGGGGGCGCGCTGGCCAACGCAATTAGCCAAATGACACGAAAACTTTAGGGGTGGCACACGACAACGGATGTTGCGTTCGCGTGAGGCGCGTGTTTATACCGAGAAAAAATAGATATATTTATATGTGTGTGTGTGTGTGTGTGTACTTACTTAACTGGGAGTCATTAAACGAAACGAAATGGAAAAAAAAAAAAAAACGATCGCGTGCTCATTGTCTTGCTGTTCCGAAACCGTTTTCATCCGCACGACGTATGTGTGTAGTCAATGATGGCGGCGTTTTTCTTTTAATTCTTTTCCGCGTATATACAATATTTATTATACGTACCACGCATTACGCGCCGCGATACAATGCGCAGGGAGGCTTGCTGCCGCGGCGGTACACAAACAACGGCCTAAGATCCGGCGGCGCAATTAACGTTAATTTTCACCGTTTTAGTGCACATACCTTATACCCATACTCGTATTGTATATTATGAGCGCGCTGTTTAACGCCGCCGCTGCGGGGTATATGCGTGTATTTAACGCCGCACACGAACCACCCGACGTCAGATGGTCCATTTTGTGCGGGCCAGCGTATAACGCACCGTATGTTCGTATCTCGTGCGTGCGCGCGTGTTGTGTCTTCTCCCCGGAGAACGCTATATTATGCTTAGTACTCGTCTAGCTGCTATGTATGTATGAATATATATAGATGTGTGTGTGTGTGTGTGTGTGTGTACAATACACGTGTACGTACGGCTGCGAGACCACTAAAACTCATTTCGAAAACCAACGAATTTTCGCCGATTAATTTCCCCCGCCCGCGCCATCGTATTATACACTATGTAAAACGAATGCTGCAAATGTGCCTGCGCTCGCCTATGCGTGTACGACCGAGGTACGCGTGTCTTGTGACGTGAGCGTGCGACTGTGATAATAATATTATCATGACGCGGTTCCACGTCGTCGCAGCAGCCGCCGCCGCCGAGTCGTTGCCGTAATTAATAACGTTCGCCGGAGTATTTAAATCGAGATCGGCGAACCCACCTGGACGCCGTCGACGGCCGGGCGCGGAGCCAAATAAAGTTCACGATTTACTCCGTACCCGGTGTGTGTGTGTGTGTGTGTGTGTGTGTGTGTGTGTGTGTGCGCGTAATAACATTATGCATGGTAACAGTACGCCGCCGTAGGTACGATATTGTTATAGGTATATGCGGTGTGTGCGCGTACCGCACGGACTGCCGCCGACGGGACAATGGCAGCGGTCGACGAGAGTTCGTTGAACGTTTTCGTGTGATCATCGCAACACGTTTTCTCGGCATTGATCGTATTCGAATAAACGACAAAAACGGACGTTTAAACGGTAATGATAATATTATTATTATGTATCCCGACCGAATATATCCGCGGACGCGTTCTTTAAACTCCCGCGATTACCGAAGAAAACTGCTCTTGAGCTTTTGCACAAAGAACACGACGACCTCGTCGCATGACATCGACGAGACATTTACCAAACGACACTCGAATAACGACGGTTTATTATAACATAAAGTAATTCCTGTGATTTTGTCTACGAATTAATATTAAATATTTTTAAAATGCATTGATTTTTTTTTTTTTTTTTTTTGTGATTAGTAGTTAATATAATACAGTCGATATTGCTATGGAACAAAAGTTATCTCGAAGACGGTTAATGAAGACGGTCCGTTTCAGAGAAACGCAATTCTTAAACTTGTGTTATTATTTATTTTTCATTATTTGTTTCATTATAAGAGTACTTGATAAAGATTACTCCCTTTATAGTTTCCACTTTTGTTTTTCCTAATAAACTTAAAGCATTTCGAAATACTCGTTTATATATATATTATAAAATATAGATATCTAGTATATTATATACGTGTGTTTCAGTCATGTTTCAATTCGAATATTTTCTAATGAAAGATTAAATTTATTTTTGTTCATAATCAAATTAATGTAATGGTTGAGATGTTTTTATAATCAAATAAAAACAACAAAAGACAATAAGAAAAATAATTACGTCTGTACATTAAATTACATACGAACGTACTTTTAAATTTGTATATTTGTAGTAAATGAAAGTATAGATTTTGAAACGTAAGTAATGTAATAATATATAATAGTTTAAAACAAGTTTACATCCAAATATTTTAACCCATTCAAAATGTATGTTTAAAAAGTATAATCTCACTTCAAAATTATATAAGAAGTGATTATCATCATTTTTTTTTAAGTTCAAACAAAAATCGTATCTACTATAACATGGTGAACTGATATCGACATGTTAGAACATATTCAATTGTGTAGATCGATAAATATACAATACTTGTCTTTGCTATATATTATATACATAATGGAGAATATAAGTCTGTAGAAAAATTCATACATAAATCAGATAGGTAATGTATATAATATTATTTTCAATATTACAGTTAAACCTTTAACGATAAATTTAGCTTAGTTATATATGTGCGTTTACAGCAATATTAGCACTATTCAATATCTCGATTGCAAATAATATTTTTGCAAAATAAAACGTTATAACGATACTAAAACGCTTAAAATGGAAATAAGTTTAATGTTAATACAGCTATATTTTATACTTTATATGTACACTTTTCCGCATTAATAAAAGTAAAAAACAAACTACAATCGTCGTTTTTAATATAAAACGTTGCTATTATAATACGAGTGTATACAAAATGCCCTTCAGTTTTATAAGTGTACAACGGTGAAAAGGGAGTTTTGGGGATTTACGAAACATTTTTTTTACAGTCACTTTTTTGATGGAACCGCCCGACGGGGGAGCGCCCGTTGTTCCAAGCAAGTTGACATTTGAGTGTGTACATGTGTAATAGTTGTCATTATCAAAACTCGCGATAATGAGCGAATATATTATTATTATTATATGGGGTGCTGTGCTGCGAGAGGCCTTTGTTTCGAACGAATGGGGCGAAGGTATGACGATGACGGCGGTGGAAAGAGTGAAAGAGAGAGAGAGAGAGAAGCGTACCGTTTCCGGTTGACCGTTTGTACGACAACGGTGGCGACGGGTAAAGTAAAATAAAAAATTAGGCGCAAACCAAAATCGTATACTGAAAATTCACGACAGATGTCCGACGATTTCGAGGCGTATACTACTCGCACCGATCGTGACCGCGGTTAGTGCGTATATGACATTACGAGTAGGTCGGTATATACATACCGCATGGTTTGATGTGTGTGTGTGTTGCAACACAATAATATTATATGATATTATGTGCGTTTTTATTCGCGTGGATCTTATTAAATAATATACGTACGTACACGTCCGGTCGAGGACCTGTGGAAAGCGGCGCGGCAGGAAGAGCGGTGTACAAGTGCGATGATGATAATACTATAAGGGATCGAAAAGTATGTGTGTGGCGCGCGTTAATGTCCGCGCGGGGGTTAAGACAATTTCCGATTTCGTTTAGACCGCCAATTGTCCGGTGTTCCGCCACAGGACGTGACGGCGGCCAAAGGGATTTCTCGGCTGCCCTTCCTCCACGATTTATATATATATATATATACAGACACACACACTCACCGGCTACCGTCGACATCCCCTCAGCTCCTGCGCTACAGCACCCGACGATGACCGCCAGCGGTTTAGTTCTGGCAATTAGTTGGTGAAATCAGCCGTGATCGTGTGTGTAAGTCTCCGCGCGAGTGTGTATCGTCGTATACGTACGGCTCTTTACTCCTTTTCTTTCTTCCCCTTATTTTCACACCCCCCGTTTTAATACTTTTCGCCGCACGCACGCACGCACTCACGCACGCTTGCACACATAATATATACCTATACACACAGTGCAGTATACACCTTGTATATATATATACAGATTACCTATATAGTAATAGAGTTATATATATTATAAAGGTACTGGCCTGACATTTTTTTCGCCTTTTATATTTAATATATATATATATATGTCCATTTTTTTCGCATCCGATAAGAATGCTTTTGATTTTGTAACGGTGCGGTACACTCACTGCTTGAAATTGAAATTATTATTAGATACACCGTTTTATATGTTTTTATTTACTATGTATAGTTGCGTATACGCATTATTGGTATAGCGGGCGACAGTGCTGCAAAATCTAATACAAGCGTTTTATTTCTCTTACACGTTTTCTCAATAATTATCTTCCTACATTGAGGAGGTGTAATACTATGATATACTGTTTATCCGGAAATCATGTTATGAATGTTTGTCTTTTACACTGACGATAAATATTTTAACGTGTCTCCGAAAGTTTTTACGACTCTATACCTCATGTTGATAAAACTGTAGATAAATAAATATAACGTAGTATTACATGTGTGCTATTCTGAATAATTAAATACTTTATACTTCCTTGTGCTACAAATTCCACAGCGCTTATAAGCCACAAGGTGTAATTTATATTAGCTTTTTTTATATTTTTTAATATACATAAAATTAAGTTAAAATCACTATAAAATCGTATAAAAATTGATACAATATATAAGGATTCATAATATTCATAAAAATGTGTATTCGTAAAATCTTTAAGTAATATTTAATTTGAATATTATAATTTAATATTATACATTTAATATTCAGTATAAAATATAAACATTTTTGTCGAAATTTACATTTTTTTTGTTAGCTGTGAATAATCATATTCACGTTTTATAATCAATTATTATTATATTGTGGCATTCCAACTGGTGCGCTTTCAAAAATAAGCATTTTGTTTTCGTATACAGATATACTTAGCGATATAATATTATATGCGATCGATCAACGGGCGTAACACGTTTCGACCAAAAGTGTACCTTACCACCTTTCCATTTTCCACCAATACCCGTTTTCACCAAATGAGATATTAACCGATTCCGTATTTCTATCAAAACAATTTTTATACTATTAAGTGTAGTTATACAGCGAGTCTAAAAATTTGAAAGTAGTATATACTGTATATTTTAATAAAACCATTTTTATATAATAGGTAGCAATTAATAATAGTTTAGCAACACTATGAAAACAGTGATAAATAATTAATTTTAATTTGATTCAATGTAGATGTATAGTTTTTATTAAAATTAATAATAATAAACTATTTACCAATATTTTGTATTAACTTGCTAAAATTGAATAATAGATTTTAATAGCATAGAAATAATTTTTTGGTGGAAAATGGTTAAACAGATGAATTGGCGGGAAAGGCCAAGAAAAATGGAAACGTTTTTTTGAAAACGTTGTTTTTTAATGACCTAAAATTACAAGAAAAATATTTTCAAAAACATTAATAGTTTTTAAAACGAGTGTCTTACGTTAAATTTTAAATTGATCACTTGATATAACATACTAGATATATGAATAATAAATTGCATAATATTTTTTAGATAAATGACTCATAGTGTACTGTGCATCAATGCTAGCTAATATAATTAAATTTCACTAAATATGTCAAGCGTTATAGTTACTATCGCACTAACATTTTTTAATTTTACGATCAGAATCAAGTGACTTAATGTTCTAGAAAATATTACATAAAACAATGTACCAAAATACTTTTTATTAATAATAATTTACGTTACGTAATACGTCTTATAATCAAAATCCATCCATAAACTTATATATATATATTGAAACTAAAAAAAAATTAAATTAACAATAAAATCACTAATATTACCGAATTAAATACCTTAATACAAACGTATAAAAAATAGTGTTACATAACGTTACTTTCAATTAATTTTTAGATACTCACTGTCTGGTGAAAAATAAAGATTTGTTTCAAATTATCAAAGTATCTATACGGAAAATCTGTACAATGTAACGAGTGCAAGAGCTACCGTATGGCGTATTTATCTGAGAAAAAAAAACTATGTCCGTTCATTTATTGTCAGGAAATTAGTTTGGATCTGTATCATTTTGTTGAAATAATGTTATCGTCGAGTGCGTAATTTAATGATACACATTTCCTAGTGTTCGTTTAATATTGAATTTTCTAAAACGAATCTGATGAAATAATTTACACAATATGTTATTTGCCTGTCCACTTCATGAAAAGACATCCATTTAATAACTACAACAACAACAAAAATAGAAACTATTATAAATGTTACACAATGCAAGTAGAAACGAGTTTCCTCTTTGTCGAGTACTTAAACAAATATGTCTGATGAAGTTAAATTTAATATTTTCGAGTTACTTATCATTATTGTTATTAAATGAACATGCGCGTACGAGGTCACTGAACAATTTAGAATGTTAAAATATTAAAACAGTTATAAAATATTCCCGATATTATGACATTTTGTTACAAATTAACATTGTGTAGTATGATTATTCATTTGTTAACAATTAATATTTATTATTTACTTTTCTTAAACAATTATTTTTTTTTTCAAATTTTTGCCTTAAATAACTAACTTTTTATCTGTAACTTAACTGCCAAAGGGCAAATTAAAAAAATGACACTTTTATTGATCTAAACATGATGAATTTATTGATTTTACAATGATGTGAATGTACTTTTTTATAAAAGTTTAATAAATACTTATATATAAATATTATTTATGAAACATTCAGTTTTAAAACTTTTATTAATTGACCACAATTTTCAACAATAATGATTTTATTTTTTCATTAAAAAAAAAACGGTTCTGATTAATTCAACGATATCGAAAAAAAAATTAATTTTAGTCTATCTCAGATTAGTCTTATTTATCTAACCAATAATAGCAATAAATGGAATCACAATTTTATTGTTATAAGCAATTTAGTTTGGTTCTTTTTTTTCTTTAGTACCAACCTATCTATTATACTTCAGAGGTAAAAATATTTACTAGCTATAAACTATAAATTACAACGTAATGATTTATTTGAAAATACTTATAATGAATTTATCGAAAAATAGGTACATAGAAATGAAAAATTATAGAGTGCCTGACTGGTTGGTCATCATATATTTCCCGAGTGAAAGTGGTGATGTACCGGCCGCTAGTTATTCTACTATGCACATTGCACAAAGTAATAAGCCCGAACATTTGGGATCTTATATGCATATATACATAATAAATATTAAATACAGTTCTATAATATTACATAAATAGTGACAGTTTTAATAAACTTCTGAGTTAGCAATATGTGGAAAGTAATAATAATCGTTTTAAACCACCCGTTTAAATTATAATAGATATATTATTGAGTTATACAATAAGCATAAAAAATAATATCACTCTAAATTCACTAAATATTCAAGAGATTAATTATTCCCCAAATCATGTTCAAAACCAATTCGATTTAGATGAAGTTTATTGAAAAAAATGTATTTCAATATATACGAATTACGTAGAAGATCAAATTATTTAGCTTATGAATTATTCAATTCTTTTTATTATATTCATCTTTACGTGCAAGAACATATAATGTATATTGCCATAAAAAATATATGTATTACATACATTATTGATAAAAAATATAAAGTCAATGATATCACAAAGAAGCGCCAATTCTTTGGATTGAAAATTGAAAATTATAAAATGTACTTAAAATTAATTATATTTTAACTTCGTAGTATAGTTTTTGAATAAATAGCAAAAATATAACCTTTAATTGATTGCGAACGTTTGGCAATATTACTTGATCATTATAATAATAAAGAATAAAAATAATGATTTTATTGGACATCTAATGATACATTTAAGTATAATTACAATTAATATAATGTTTCGCAACTTACCACTGCAGATGATAACTGCTTATTGGTGAAATTAGAGTACTCATAAGAATAAATAACTATGGTGATATAAACTACAAAAAAGACAATATCTAAAATGTATAAGTACACGATCAAACTTAGAAGTGAAAAGCATAGAATATTACTAATATTAGTAGTCATTATAGTATTTAATAATGTTACTATTATAAATTAGGTTGATTAAATAGATTTATATCACGCATAGGTACATTGATACATTTAGCTTATAAATTGTCTGTGCCATTGTTTAACCATGATAATATATTATTTTGTGTTGAAATGCATATTATCAAATTTAATTCGATTTAGATCATTTTTATTAACGTTCCAATTTATTTAACGGCAAAACTACACCAAAATGATCAATATTGTTTATTTTATATTTATTTTTTACAAATTCAAAACGATTTGAAAAATATTATTAACACCATTTATTAGCGGAGCTTATGGGTTTTCAATTTGTTGTTTATTTAACGTTAAGAAAAAAATAATATGATACAATACACACAAAGTTAACAATTTCAACGTCCATGTTGAAATTATAAATTTTACAGTATTGCGTATAATATAAGGACATTTCCCCGCGTATTGTATTATTTTATTACATTAAACGGTTCCACTTAAGAATTTATGAGTATAGCTGCACGCGCTTAATTTGCTTTCATCTGACAACAGCCCAAATGTAAAATAAAATAACATTAATTTAATCCTAGCACAATGGTGCATTTATTTTTTTTAATACGCAATAGATTTCAGAAAACTAGTATTGCAATCACTGTATACACCGTAATATATAGTACTTATACCATAAAATTGATTGATTTTAACCAAATTATGTGCAGTAAATATTTATCCCCTACGCCGAAACACACCTCAGTAAAATATTTACTCTATGTATTCAATACGGAGAAACTGGAAACTTAAATTTGTAATTAATTGGTGTAAAATCCATTTAGGTGTATTTATTTAAAAGTGTGGTAAATTATGACTGAACCATTTCTAGAGCTTTTACTTGGAACTATTTGATTTGTGATGGGGAGGAATAAAAAACGATATATTGTTAACGAAAAGCTGCAAGACGGGTAAATATCAAAAATAACCGTATATTATCGGCTTTCCATTCCGCCAATTAAAATTATATCACAGCCGTGCTGAAACGTCAGTTATTATTTCTTTTTAGTGAGTATATGATAGCCAGGTAAAGGTTATTATCACCTACATGTGATGTGTAACGTGTGTGTGCTCATGCGTGTGTCTTGAAATATATATACCTAATTTAGCAGAGCGCAATAACCCTAATCAATAACAAAAGTATAAAACGCTCGAACGCGTGCTTTTCTGCACAGAAAAATTCATCGAGTATAATAAATTATATACTTTACCGAGCTATTTGCATGATTCGCATAAATACAACCGTGTGAGTGCGAAAGTGGATTTGATAGAAATGCTAATGGTCGAAGATAGAGTGACCGAAAACAGCAGTAATCTAATATTACAGATTTGTAGAAAATTATTGAAATACGATTAAATAGACACATATTTAATTATTTTACCATAGTACTAGTATACGTACATATAGTCATAAGGACGAAAACTTTTGTGCAGAGGGCTGCAAGTGCTCGATATCGTGAACGGACCGCAAACACTGCAATAACATATATATATATATATATATATATATATATATATATATATATATATATATATATACGATATAACGAATACGTAGCTATCGAATGTGAAAAAGTTTCAGTACTTAAACGATAATGTCCGACGATGTAGCAGCTCGTTTTTGGTATAAAAACACACACATATACACATACCCATTGCAGACACACGCAAAAACGTGTCAACTGCGTCGGCACTGCACACGCTTCCGGCGACGACCCGACAAATCGGCGGCGATAACGCGTCGTCGTTTCGCGGGACAGGTGCGGCGGATAATACGACGATGAGTCACACGTGCAAAGCTCGCAGCGAAATACAAGTCCACTCGGTCGGTACATCGCTGGTACATCCGTAATTTCCGCGTCGAGACTTCGAAATAGCCCTCGACGAGTGCGGCCTTTATTTTCTATTCAGAACAACGACGGTCAAAAGTTCCGCGAGTCTTCGACATCGCCAACGCACATCACATATTATTACATATATACCGACGAGTCGTCTGCGTGTCGTGTGCGATTCGCGATACCCGCAACACGATCGTATTATAGGTATATAGGTACACACGATAAGTCGATTAAATATATACATAGTAATACATCGACAGCGTTCGCCATCGCGGGAGAGACGGAATGGGACTGTGCTGCAGTATAATATAATAATGCAACGCATATAATATATAATATAAATCAAAGTCGCGACGTATACGACAACGACGTTGTATGTGCATCGTGTCCAATAATAATATAATATCGTATCATATATTATATATGTATATGTGTGTACACTACATACATGCATATAAATGTAGTTATATGTACGTACAATTGAACAGCATATACCGCCGCCGAAGTCGACGACTATTATATACAACGACGGCGGTTCGTGATTACCGCAGATACGTATAGGTATTACCGGACGTCGGAGGTTGTGGCGATGATGGCCGAGTCGCATGGGGCGCGCAGCCGATCATCGGTCTATTTATTATTGCGCACTCGATGTCGCGATGACGTATAGCCTTATGTAAGTATGTGTATGCATACGATACGCGATGTAAAATATAATAATAATGACGATATTATATGGTAATGTGTCTCCGCTCGGCGTAATTTACGTAGGTAGGTCGGATACCTATATAATAATATATTATATTATATATTTGTATATTACCGATATGATATCATACAATACCCATTCGGTTTGTATATTATTGTAACAGTCGAAACTTATTAGCGGACGTCGTCCCCTATAGAACAATATGTATGTACATTATACGTTAGTCTAGCGGTTCCATAATAAGCTCACTATTTTCCGGGCAAGGCCGGGCACAACGTATAATAACAGCATATTAGAGGGTATTGTCATCACTGCGATTTTACCTTGGTCGGCGATAATGGGGTGTGAGAAATCGTAGTCTGCAAATTTTTGACTAATTTTTTTTTAACCGTTTACCTACTTGAAAAATTTAAATACTGTGCAATGCAGGTAATGATTGTATAGTTAAATTTTAGAACTGAGATAATAGTTCAAGAATATTCTGCATGGGCATCTTTTATTTTTACCAACGGTAGGAAATAATGAAAGGAAATGTATATTTATTACAAAAATTGATTTAATTTGTATTGTAGTATTAAAGATAAAATATTTTGAATTGAAATGCAATTGATTGTCATCAGATAATGGATACAAAATAAAAGCTTACTGAAATATTTTTTCATAATATCCATTTATTTTTTTTATTATTTTAATAAATTTAAATTATGACTGAATTTTCAAAAAATATTTAAAAGGTCATCTATTTACGTATATACCTACTCAAGAGGAAGTTCTTACCTAATATTTATCTGGGCATAATATAATATACATTGTGATGAACCAGTATTTTTATTGTATTATTATTTAATCATAATTTATAAGGTATAACACAATAATAAAAGAAAACTAATATTATATATAGTTTGTGCTTCTGTATTCTAACTACACCAGAACTCTCTCAATTCCCTCTTATTTGTATTTTAAATAAAACCATAAACAAACAAAGGAAAACTTTTTAGATGGCGAATTTGGTATTTGCATTTGGCAATTGTTTATCACTCCCCTCTTATCAATTTTGAATAGTACTAACTCGGCGTTTTTTGCACGTCTGTTATTATTAAGAATAATACAAAAAAACTTTTTTTATGTTTTTTTTTATTTCGTTTTAACGTTTTGTATAGTATATTTATACGTGGATAGGTAAGTTAATTATAGCTAATAATATTATCGTTATGTATAAGTATAAAGAAATTGCAAAGTATATAATAGAAGAAGAATAAGAAGATTCATTTGTCCAGTGTATCGTTTTGAGGTGTAATTTAAAACGCGTTTTATTCATTATACGAGTGCCTAATAATTGTTGTATGCATTTCAAATACGTTTCGTCACATTTGGAAAGTAAAAAAAATCATATTTCATGATGGTTGAAATATAATGTTGTTATATTTGACAATGGGTACCTGTTTTTTTTTATTTTAACAAAAAAAAAAACCAGGCAAGTATAAAATTTATATAAACGGAATTTTACGTAAATCACTTCTTTATTTATGTTTTATATGTTTGAACACTTTGTCTAGTCGCATATTTTAAACAACACTGGAAACGTAGGCACCCATAAGAATACATTTTCTTTCAATAGTCATCGATCAACGATAAAAGAAGTAGTAATAATAATAATAATAATATACATAATGTGGATTCATATACCTACAAATGACGGTTCAAAACATTATTGATTCAGAAATAAATTATTCATGAAGTGTATAAAAATGTACCCGTTAATTTCATGGTGGCATATTTCTGATTCGTTCGTTTAAAAAACATTATAGGTATTACCGTAAGCCACAGAATTCCACGTCTGAAAAAGGGTTATAAATATAGTAAAACATGCTAAAAACATAATGGTGGAGTTTGTTTAAACCGTCGACCTAAAATTCAAATTGGTTTGTATGTAAAAAATATATATATAATACTGGCATGAATGTAATATAAAACGCGTAGAACATTAATTTTCTTTAACCCACTGCAGTATCTTTGTACGTATATTATAAGGACTGTATAATAAACGTTAACGAAACACTATATAATATAACCGAATACTATGTATACGCGAGATAAAAATGAAATTAACGCCGTCTCATTTATTCGTCATTAAACCGTACGGAATATGTCTTTCGATATTATTCGAGAAGTATAGCCGATTAAAACGTGTTAAATACGATAAGAGGAATATTAAAAGATTTTTATTGGCATTAATATATTACAGACCAGAACGCGAATTCTGCGTATTTTCCACGGGTAAATGTATTACTTCACGGTCACTTTAAAAGACCTCATTTGGACAGATAACAAAGGACATTAATACGATTTACGGTTCTGGTAATGTCTAAAATGTATTCTCTACAATTCATTTAATTCTTTGGCATGTATCTTCTTGCATGCAGCTATAGTGAGTACCGCTATATAGTATAACACACTGTGCCTTAACAAACTATATAGTTACGACACGTTTAAAATTTACTACGTTCACACAATTTTTGTTTCTATTTCATACTACGGACTGCGGACGGTGAAATGTACCGAATTGTCATTTCGAATCGCAGGGGAAATACAAGCCGTATCCTTGCCGCGAGCCATAACAAGGAAATGGATTAAAATTAGTCATACACTTGTATAGAGATGAGGTTAACGATATATACTATACGTATAATATCGCTATGCGTCGACAAAACAATAATCATATTATAATAATGACCGTGTGTATATTATTATGTATAATATCGGAAAGGGCTAGTTAAAAGGATCATCGTATATACATAAATTATTATACACTTAAATGCGCCTCTCTGCGATGTAAATACATATATATATATACATTACACGTCGGTGAGACGGGCGAATAAAGACCCTTTGAACGAGGAGCCACGTTGAGCAGTGTAATTGATGAGGAATTGGCGGCGGCGGCGGCGGTGGGTTCTCGTTGATAATATGCAAAAGGGCGAAATCGCTTTGCTCTTTTTAACCCGCCGCGGCACGTACACGTATATATTATAATATACACGGTGGCGGAGCTGTAGCAGAGGGGTCCGCGCGCTGAAACAAAAACGGAAGCAACAAGCCAATTAACGTCGGGCGTTTAAAAAGGAGGATCTTCATTAATATATATGTATGCGCGCGGCAGTGGTGGCAGCCGAGAGGGTAAGGCGGGCGTGGTCAATTAAAAAAACCTTCTTGAAAAAAAAATAAATTAAAAAAAACCGTGTATAATTACAATATTAATAATAAATAATAAGGAGAATTCTTGAGGGGGCCTCTCGACAAAAAAAAACGCCTCCTCCTCGTTTGTTTGTCTCACGACGGTTTTCCGCACCCTTTCGTCGACACTGCGCACAATTAGTACGCTTATTATTAGTTTTTTTTTTTTATTTATAATATACTCATGTTATTCGAATCGATCTCATACTGTATACGTACCTAATAATAGTAATAATATGTAGTGCGGCCGTGATCGCTGCAGCGTTTTATTATCACGTTATATCCGCCTACGTCATATATTATGTATATAGACATAGTACGTTATAATTATGCATGTAAACAGTAATTAAATGCCGCAGGATTAATATGGTGGTGTTGCTACACGTCTTTTATTTGTACGACGACCACGACGACGGCGTTACGCGCCAACGACGGAAGAGGGAAATGAAAAAATAAATAAAATAATCCGCGTTAATGGATTCGTTACCGGGCACAATCGATTCAAAACGGTCTTCTCGCGCCCGCCGCGTACGTGACTGGTTTTCCTAAGCGCGCGCTCGTCTCTACATTATATAATGCAGTGGTAGGTCTCTCTAAACCGACACCGATCTAATTAGTATTATACGACGAAGGGACGCTGCACTCGAACAAACACACACACACACACACACACACACACACAAGCAAACGATTTAGCCGATACGGACACAATAGTATATATAAACACGTGTAAAACGGTTTCTCTTTCTCACTCACTCTCTCTCTCTATATATATATATATATACCTATATAAGTGTGATTAGCTATTGCGGCGATCGTTTATAATACACCTACCTTACACACTACGCGCACCCTCCCGAAGAAATCCAAATCGGTTCCGAATTTGTGTGCACCGCAATCACGCGCTGACGTGGTTGTTTTTTCGTTTTCGTTTCGTTCGTATTCAGTCTGTTGCAGGCACGTCCGAAGCCTATACGGCGACATCGTGATCGTAATAAGTACGCGATGGGGCGAGGGGAAGATTTCTCCGGACACCGAGTACGAGTAGATGGCAAATGTTCGAGAATGAAATACATTCCGTAGATTACAAAAAAAAAATTAATTTCAGTTTTATAGCAAAATAAAATAAAAAATATTTTTAAACTGCATATTATATCTATAATATGAAGCAAATGACCCGGATAAAAGGTAAACAATGAGGTAGAACATCAGGTCGGTATCAAAAATTATTAAAAAAAAAACGCTTACACGAAGAAAAGGATATTATAAGAATATATCTAAATGAAAATGAAATTCCGTTGGTAAAAAAAAATAAGATATTTTCCATTTGCAGGACTGACCACCGAAATGTATATTGGACAATCTCAATAATTTTAAGGTATTCATACATACAATAACTACATACACGTCACAGACTTAACATATTCTGACAATATTTTTTCGTTTGTATAAATTGCGCTGTTGCAGGTCCAACTAGTTGTGTACGGTATACCGTATATAAATCTATATATATATATATATATATATATATACGTGTATACATATATACGCCCTCATACCTTTCTCGTTGTCACTGCACGACGACCGCGAAAAGAGATTTTACCAACGTTTAGACGAATAAAATATTACAACTGTATTTTTATCTCGTTTGTCTTTTCGTACCAACGCTCTTGAGAAATAATAATCGTAGTCGGAATTGTTTCGGGAGTGCCCACATCGTATTATACACAGCCGGTATTATAATACTCTGACGCTACTGCTTTTATATATACATATATATATATATACAAACATAATACACCCAATGTAATATACAATAGTGATATATCCGGTGTTTTCCATTACGATTTCGTTTAAACTATACGCGTATGTTGTAATCACCGAGTGAGTGTATGTATACGTGTACAATGTGCGCCCACGTTCAGGCCTACCTATTTTTATTTTTACACCAAAAAGGTAAAAAAAAAAAAAACATACCATAATATAATATGAACTTTACATACATAAATCGTCCTGAAAGTTGGCGTAATGATACTTGTATTATTATTATTATTATTTGTTTGATCACCGGTATAGAAAACACTCGCACGTGCGGGCAGGTTTTTATTTTCTAATGAACAAACATTGAGGTTTCGTAATGGAAAAAATATTGATGTCGATTGTAATAAATGAAAACCAATTGCATCGCAGTCGATAAATATGAAAGCGTTGTACAAGACTCGCGATGAAACATTTTCATGGCACACGAATATTATCACTAATAAATTATCACAGTTATTATCGTACACGGGAACACGTATTTCCTCTGCAGTAGACCCAAAAATGTAATTTGTTTATGACGTACAGCAATAGTGAAGTGGGTACGCTGTATTATACGATTTGTACTTGGACAACGACCGGTGGCCACTGTATGTATGCGCAAACCAATCAAGAGGATTTATTATTTTCCGTGCACTATACGCACAAACGTGTATATATATATATATATATATGGTATACATACTTATTCAATACGAGACCAGTCATGCGACCATTTGTTAACGGATTCCAAAATTTAATAAAAATAAATAAATGAAATACTTACGTTGTTTTGGGGAAACGGAAATGGTTATAGAAAACTTATTATATATACCATATATATATAGAGACAATTACCCGAAATTCGCTCAGTACAGGTAAATCCCTCCTACATTAACGCCATATATGGGAAAATATAATATAATTGATATTTGATTTCGTCTAAAATAGTAGTATAATATAACCCGCGACGTCGTGAATTGTACGCGCAATTTTCTCATATCATAGTAGTATAGACTAATAGGTCTAAATAATGACACATAAATACGACGGATTTTGTCAAACTTCAATTATTGCGGTATAACGTTGAAATGATAATATTATACTATCGAATTTGCGAATCGACAGTCGTGCGTGTGTACGCCCATTGCAACGATACGCGTATAATACATTATGGAAACGGAAACGTTTGACTTCCTGTAATATAAGACTACGTTCATACATAAGTATATATATATATATAGTCCGTATAGAAATAAGTCTATATAGAATATAGAATTCTAGAACGGTATGAAACGTTTATATAATATATATATATATATTATTATGAAATCGTGTAAGTACTGATAAAGGAAAAAAAAATTATAAAAACTTATAATATACAATCGGACAAATTACTCCACGTCGACCGGCCCAAGACTGTACTCATTATAGGTGGAGGTGGAATATTCTCGGAACAGCCATCGGCAGGAGCAGCAGCAGGTCGGCCGGCGAATTCGTGTGTGTTCGTCACATAATATTATTATTATATTATTATTATTTATCGGCGCCATCCATATGGCGTACGCACGACGGCGGCTGTGGAGATCGCGTGCCGAGATCATTATTATTATTTTATATTATATATATTTATATACGAGTTAATATACGACAACAATGCGAGCGGCCTTTTTTTTCTGTCGCTCCGTTCGCGTTACGAAGCAATTTACCGCGTTTAGTATTATACGTTACAACAACATAATATTAAACCGCCGAAAAAAGGATGTTATAATATATTTTAATATTGTATTTAGGTACTTACCTACATGTTGTTATATATGTACGCGGTATATACCTGCGCGCACGCTTATATTATACTGCTATTATTATTATTATTATTATTATTATTATTAAAGTAGCCCGCGCGACCGTTTAGAGCCATCTTTCGATGTTACGCGATAATATATGCGACATGCGTATACCAATATATATTTATATCTCATTATTACATATTGATAATTCGTGTATAGATATGATATTATAACATATTGTATATATATATATACACTCGGGGATACAAATTCGTATACTTACAACCGTACACGGTGTATATATGATGAGTGTATGTATATATATACCTATACGCGCTTGTAGAAACATTTTTTTCTCTCGTCTTATTCCAAAATCGCTTTTTCCCCAGACGCACATTAATAAGGACTGTACGCGTAATTTTATGTACATAATAATTTCGGGAGGCGAAACAAGAGGAAAAACAACGAAAACAACGACGTCAAACCCAATCCGTGAAATGTGTGTGTGTGTGTCGGGGCGTATATATTATGAAATTGTTTCGAACTCGTGATTAATGGTTCGTGTGTACGACAACGCGGAGAGGTGCGCGCGCGCGTACCTATAATATTATAACCTTACTGTTAGATGCATATATATTCGTGTGTGTGTGTGGACCCCACGAGTGATTATTATTATTGACCAAGAAAGCATATATTATTATTAAATTTATTTATTTTTTTCTACTACCAATGTGTAGGTATTTCGTATGACGGATAATTAAAAATTATTTGCTACTCGCAAGGAAACATTAATATTTTAAACGTATACCTGTAATATATGTTTGTGTGTGTGTACGTGTGCGTGAGGCCCCCACGCTGTTGGTACACGCGCATAGTATATATATATATATATATATATATATATATAAATAGGTACCCGTTGCAGCCACAATATTAGACATCATATTATAGTGACAGGTCTCGTCGTATAAATGTATAATGCGCAGCATCTGGATATTCGGACATTCCATCAACGGATACTTTCAATCTAATGAGCACCCCGTCGCGAACCGTCTCGACGTTGTAAATCGACCGTACCACACTGTATATTATAATACATCATACATACACGGGCACATAATATTATTATTATCGTTATTAACTACCGAGCATAATATTATTATAATGTATAGGATCCAATATCGTAACCGGTAGAGTTTTTGTGAGGTGTCCGTTATGATGTTCGATCGATTATAATTCATTAAATTCGATTATAATAATACGCATGACGTATGTACACACGTATAACGCACCCAGGCCCAGTCCCGTGTAAATACCACGCGTGTATATGCACATAATAATAATAATATACACTGTTTTGCATATTCGCAAAGTATAGCGTATAAATCATAATCCGGTTTCTTGCAGTCATCGACAATATCATTATTAAATGTATTATGTACTATTTTACGCCGTATATTGCAATATATTATTATGATAAGTCGTTAAGTATTATACATTTTATTGGCATTTTACATTGTATTATGTATCGTGCGTTTAGATACGTACCTATATATATACAATACGAGTATGATATGCTACAGTTTACTGGGAAAAAAACAATACATTTCCGTAATATTTCCCAAGTCATTGCGTGAAAATAATTTCTTTTGTACTTACGTCTATTTTTCAATTTATCATTTCATGTAAAATCCTTCTTTGTTCGTTTGCACTAAGCATAATGTATTTATTTTTGTATACTCCCATACATACGTATATACCGAAGCACCAAATTCTTGTAATTGAAATTCAACCGTTATTATTATCCAAACGTTATTTATACCAAATAATACAGAATGCCATTAATATTTACGCGTTTTAGTTTGGTACCTATACATTTTTCCAGTGGGATCTCACACATAGCACACCAGTTAAAAAATAATAAATGTCGTCTATAGCCACGTGGTCGTGTAGGTACCTATGTTATTATATCATGTGGGTATCATATAAACGTTCTATACATATATAATGATCTTGCAGAGCAATACAATATGAGCTAAATAGCATAATATATTATCAATTATATTATACAACACATTTTTTTTTTTTTTTTTATTTGGTATAATATACTCGATCACATCAAAATATCTATTATAATATTATAATATATTCTACATGTAGCAGGTATATACAACCGATTGACGTGGCTATACTTGTTTTCTCGGGACACTATATTATAATATCATGATGTTTTCTGTTATCTCTAACGAGCAACAGATAATCAGTGTCCAACGTTGACACATTATTCATATGTATTTTTACGTTTAAATGTCGTATAGGTATGGCGTTTTACTTAACAAGAAATTACATACCCACCTAAATATTCGGCCCTCCATTATCAATGAAACTCTTATCAGTATATACCTATCTAGTTATTTAAATTTAATAATAATAGATATTTGTATTAAATCGCTTGTATTTGATTTATACACAATTTATGAATTATGTTATGTATTGTTTTAATTTTTTAAATTTCCAATTCAATTTAATCCGCACGAATATCCGTATGAAATAATATGTTTTCATGCCAAAATTGTTCTTTTCATTAAAAACTAATTATTATTTCATCGATAATGTTATTATTACAGCAATATATTATCAGTTTATCAGTGATAGTACAAACAGCCTAATATAATAATCAATAAAATATTATATTATACTATTATTTTCTAAGTGTTTTTAATTATTATTTTTTACATATATTTCGAGTACCTATTGTTTAGAAATTTAAATATAAATTTAACATTGGAATAAATATATTTTATAATATACCTTTAGGTATATGTTATGTGTATTAAAATACAACTGCAATTATATTATGAAAATACTTATTTATATCTTACGTGATACACGCAGGTACTTATACATCACAAAGATTTAATTTTCAGTTTTAAATTTTACCTCAGTCCCAAAATCTCAATACTATTTGGTCTGTGATCATCAATTACCGTCCTATATAATATAATTAAGCGTATTAAATAATTATAGTAGTTATAGTTTATGTTAAAAACAATACACTAATTTAGTCTCCTCGGAATCGGCGTGTTTACCCTGTTTATAGTGTGTGGAAGGCGATCACGGCTCTTCCGTCGAACTGTATCTACAAAAAAAAGATAAATACAGATAATTGTTATTATTAAAATACAATTCAATAGTCTGCAATTTATTATTTTAATTACTTCTGATTTTTATTACTAATAAATTAAATAAATAATATACCTTTACTAAATGTATTAATTTAAATATTTATCGTATTGACCATTATTGAGTACGATCCCCATCCAACTTCTAGGTGAAAGATTGTACAATGGTCATTAGTATCGAAATCCTCCATCAGGATTATACTATCTGACAAATCTTTAATCAAAAATCATCAATTATAATAGATAGTATCTAAGTAAAACTAGAAACTAATAACGATCATGTGGTGAATTTATGCAAAATCTTTGATTTGAAGCAGAATGAATTGAGAGCTGTATAAAACTAAGTAATTCAAATCCAAAAGGATGCAATTTGGATTAAATAGCTTACAGATTATGTAAAGAAAATGTATTTTCCAATGTATTTAAATCCTTTAAAATATTTGTAATTTCATCAGTTACAGACTGTTTCTGTGAAAAGACTTTTTCATATTAAAATTTATAAAAATCAAACTCAGGATTACTAAGAATCAAGATCATTTGGATAAACATATTAACCATCAGTATCTACCAAGAATTGTCAAGAAGTAAAAACTTTAAAGATGTCATTGAATATTTTAAAATATCAAATCTACATGATAGAAGAATGAATTTATAAATACTTAATCTTTATCAACAATTTATTATTTACTACTATATTATATGTATATGTTTTATTTTATCGTTTTGATGCGCTATAGTTAAAATTTTCAATCATAATAATTATTCATTTTTCTCATTGTGAATTTTTTAACTACAAAATGGTTATCTTTTTATGTATAAAAGAAATAGGGCACATGATTTATAAATTTGCTGTACCCGTTATTCATCAAAGCCTGGATATGTCTATCATGCTCTTTAGTTTAAAATAACTGCGATAAATAATCGTAAAAAAATTACGTAAATTATCATAAAAATGTACTAAATTATTAAGTACGATAGAAATAGTCATCCAGTATAAATACAAATGTAGTCACATCCATTTCATTCACATTTCAAATTGTATTCAGTGCCTTGAAAAATAAACTATAGTTCATATACTATATAGGTACGTATAACACTAATGTAATGTCTAATACCAAAGTCTAATAGTGCAATAAATATAAAAATCTAGTCACGTGATCGGTTGCTTATATCGATCGCTTATAATATTCATGTAGTTATAAGTCGTATGACAAAAAATAGAACTGTTATAGATTATAATATTAATTACTTGAAATCAGTTATGTATACCTACACGCTATATTCTTATTACTTATTAGTTATTTGTATGCTAATAGTTATGATTTATTATTTAATGATATACATAACCTAACGTTATATTGCTATTGATTTATCGCCATACATTATAAATTATAATATATATTAATTATACATAGGCTGGCAAACATAATATTTATGAATGACGTGTACCTACTATTTTAGAAATTATCATCTCGATAATAATCTTAAATAAAGCCAAATATAAGACAAAAATTATTTTTTTTACGAACATTTTGGGTCATAAAATAATGATTAACCGCATATCTACGTAGGTTGATATGACTAAATTTTTTTAAATAAAGATTTATTGAGTGTATAAATGATTTTATGAAGGTTTATATATACATATATCATATATATATGTTTATTTTAGTTTTAAATAACATCGATTAACATCTTTATGAGTGATTACTGATATGATACTTTAATTGAATAGATTTACGTATGTGTAGGTACTTAATGCAAACACGAATAGAGTAATTTTCATTTTTATCTTTAAAAAAAAAAAAAAAAACGATAATTTCCCTGAGAAAATTTTCGAGTTGACTTTAATCAACTCAAATAATGAATAGTTAAATTAATGCATGGCAATCAAACATATTCACACAGTATAAAACGAAGAAAAAATTGAAAACATAAGTGTACTCATGTTTACACATTGAACCCAAATGGCTGTATATAGTGCCGGTTTATTCACTAGACCAGTTATAGGTTTATGATGTATAATATAGTAGGTACCTATTATATGTGTTTATTTTATTTTTTTAGCAAAATTCCCAATTGGCACTCGTTTATCGACCCATTGGGTGATCGGTAGGAAAGCAGAGTTGTGGTCGACCCGTGGGAAACCAAGGTCCATGAACCAAAACAGTTAAGTAATATACCGGGTAAAATATTATAATAAAAAAGAAGACAAAAAAAAAAATAATAATAAAAACTAAACTATATCAGAACTGAGGAAATAACATAATAATAATAAAAACTCATAACCAAATCAGAAGAACATTGATAGGGATATACATAGTATAATAAGTAGCTATAGATATAATACATATAACACGGTACCTACATAATATACGTCCGCAAAGACAGTGCCGTATGCGGTTTATTAGTATTAATATGGGCTGGCATGCGCTGTGAACCAGTTAAAAAACGTGATAAGCCCGTCAGTCACGTGGCCGGTTCCCACCATTACCTAGTGCTTGTCCTCTTATTATTATTATTACTATTATTATTATTATTATTTTTATTATTATTATTATTATTATTATTATTAAAACGCGTACACTCGCATTATCTACTTTTGTGTGTGTGTATGCAACGCGTTCGTAATTTTTGGTTATGGTATAATATAAATATATATATGTGTGTGTGTGTGTGTGTGTGTGTGTGTGTGTGTGTGTGTGTGTGTGTGTGTATAGTTTTTTACCATTATTATTATCGTCATTTTTTTTGTTCCGGCGGTGAAGGTTCTAGTTAGACCTTAATCCAGATGGGACAGTTCTACCTCACGCAGTACGAATATAAAGGTCCGATTCGTTAGGCTTGATTATAAAAATCACGGTTCTCTGTCAAGGAGATATAGAAACATACACACACATACATATATAGGTATATACATATATAAACACATATGCGTCCACAACGCTTTCTCAAAACGCGACGGTGCTCGTTAAAAGTGCTGGCGTGTAAAAAAAACATCGTTCGACAAATTTGAATAACGCTTGGAAAAAAGAGCATCATCTTAGGTGCGGTTCAAAATTATTATAAAGCCCTTGAAATGATTTTTTTTCAAACCACTATAAGCATATCGAATATATATATATATGTGTGTGTGTGTGTGTGTGCCATAATGTAACATTTGTAACGATAGAGTTTCCTCGCACCTTACTGCAGCATCCGATGATGACGTAAAACTTTATATAGTTTCCTTGCTAGCTCAGCGTTATAGGACGTGATTACGTGAATACTTGGGAAGCTTTCCGCGAAAGATATTTATTTTGTTTTTCAATAATTTTTTTTTTTTTAATTTTGAGATACAATTCTCGGAAAACCCTATTTAGAAATATATTTTTTTGAGCATTATAATACGATTTTGATATTTTCGTAAATAAAAAAAATTATTGATTAATAATAACGGAGACGATTTTATCGAAATGTTATTTATGATTTTTTTTTTTTCATAAGAAACCTTAAATACCAAAAAAAAAAATGTACCTATAATGTATTTATATTATATTCTTCCGTGAAAAAATACACACGATCGAGAGGGACGGAAGTATAGTTTTCTTTTAAGCCACCCGAAATCCAAAATATACCGAATCAACCGTACAGAAAACCTAATCGAAACCAGCCTGGCATTAATGCATTACGCAGCGGGCATACGAATTCGTTTTCGTATAAAACTCGCCGTTTCCTCCTCCGATCACCCGCGATACCAGTATTCTTCAGTGTGTGTATGGTAAAAGAGGACGGCTGATAATAATAATAATAATAAATAATATATATCAATAGTAAAACCAATATACCGTCTAATTTTCGTCTAGAAGTCGTACAAGGTATATGTATATGTGTGCATCGTATGTGTATGTATATATATATATATATATAAACTCGGGATTAAAGACAAATCGAATGCACTCGGAACGCGGAGGAGAAGAAGAAGAATAGTCTGTCCTTGACACGTTATTAAATGCTGAACGGGGTGGTGCATGTTTATAACCCCTTCTCGTGTATATAATACCCGGAAATCATAATCTATGTAATAGTGCGCGCGAGTACAATATATTTATATTATCGTCGAGAAAATACTGTCGTCGTCCGGACGTTGTTTCTTCTTTTTCCATAAACGTTTCGAGGTGGTTATTATATTGTTTTCGGAAAATTCCGCGTTACACAACCTCGGAGGGACAACTGCTGCTGCGGTGGGCGCGGAGACTCGAATTATAATTCTCTCGCACATACACACACACACACACACACACACACACACACACACACACACACCATACGCATCGTATTATTATTACATCGCGAGCGTTTACGACGTGATCCGGGAACAGATATATATATATATATAAATGACGAAATGTATTTAAATACCATAAACCAGAGGAAATGTTTATAACCCCCGGTCGAATTTTATGGGTTGAACATCAACGGCGTTCAGCACCGTTGTAAAAATAATGGGAAATCTAGTGCTATTCGATTGCCCATCGTCCCGGGCGGCAGTCGTACTTATCTTAAATTAGCCACGGCGACCATCGTATAATAACGTTACGGGCCACAAATGAATGAATCTGGACGGAAGTTTTACATAAAAATCAGTACACACATACAGCGTAATATACACCAACGCGCATTACGTACAGTATGTTGTATAGTTTATCGTGGTGTGTGTATATATATACGTATTATTATGACGTGTATAATATAAAGTCTAACGTCCTTTCACGGATGATTTTTCGAACGCGCGTACGTATATTATTTGTGTACTATATGATGTGGTACATATTACGGCAAGAACGTGTTCAGTATAATATAATTTGAATAGAACTTTCGTGTATTATACGAGCACGGGTTCGTTTTACGTTTTCGGATGATATATGCAAAAGTCAAAAGTTTGTGTTTTTTTTTTACTTTTTTATTTTATAAAGTCGTTTACGACGGTCTTATAAAGTGGACATGATTGAATATATTTATAATAATATTACATTTCGTCATCGAGATACTAAAAAAATATTTCGTATTGGCGTATTTTATTGTTATAGCGAACCAGCATGAATGGAAAATAGGTGGTGCATTAAAAACTACGTTAAAACCCGATTTGGCGTTTTCTGAAATATAATTAATAAAGATATTACTCTCTTGTGTAAAGATGTATTTAAAAGGTCTTAAATTTTTGTAGTTTTTGATAAACCTATTTCCCCCTACCCAGTACATTTTGTACATCATTAGAGTCATTAGACCAGATACCGCGCATCAAAACTGCAGACGTTTATTTTTATTTTTATCTGTTAAAGCTTCCTCGATAACTATTGTTAGATTAGAGTCATAATGTCTGAACTACAGGCCTAATGCTATAGAAATAATAAACTTTACCCGTCTTAAGAGATGTGTACAATATTTTTGGTCATTTTTATACTAAAACCACGTAACTAATAACTGTAATAATAATTATTGTGTAAAATACTCGCATAAACCAATGGATAAACTGGGGGGAAGCGGGTCCATTCCCCCAAGAATAAATTAGAAGTAAGTAATATAATAATAATCAATAATATATTGATATGTAACTATATATTTACCCCCCTAATAATATTTCCAAGTTGCGTTCATGTTCGGAGGGATATTATTTTTTACTAAGAACGCGACCACAACAGTCGATCACTTCGGAGAATGATTTACACCTTCAGCTAAAATTATTCCCCATCAGATTATTTTCAAATTATTCAGCGTGTAGGCGTGCAGGCACGTATACAATACTATTGAGCCAATCAACCACGCGGGAATCTAATTCCGCCCGATGCCGAGATCATGCACGTATACGCAGTAGGCAGGTAACTATAATATAATATCATAGAAGTAAAATATAAATACCACCGCGGCCTATGACGACGACGATGACGTACATCGAAAAGTAGGTATATGAGACGTATAGCTATATATATATGTATGAGTTCATAGGATAATATAAATAATAAAACGGCTCAAACTAGTTTCGGGCAATTATTGTCGTGGACGCGTTCGGCCGCATTATAATAACTTACCGACTCGTAATAATTATTACCCGGCAACCGTTAATTAAAAAAATAAAATAACCAAAAAAAAATCCACAGATGGACCGTATAATCATTTCGTACATAACATAATACATAATAAGTATACATTCGAATCGTGTTCGGACCAAGGTCGCGGGTGGAAGATTGTGACTTCGAAAAGGAGGAAAACAAAAACGAAACAAAACAAAAACGAAAAAAAAATAACAAAACAAACCCAAGACGCGAAGGATTAATTACGTTCGATCCGATTTGCGGATAGCGTTTTGCACTCTTTTGTTTGCGCAGCTGTCGGAGGATCATTAAAAATCACCTACGGAGTGGAAACAATGCAATATGCAAATAAATTACAGGGTTTGCGAAACGGCGAAAAAAATATTGTACCGAAATAAAGAAGTTAACAAAACCCAAAATGATTTAACCCCTTTATTTTATATTACTTTTTTTTTTTTTTGTTCAATGAGAGCCAAATTAGCCGGCGGAGGAGCAGAGCGCGAGGGCTCGAACGCGGATTATCGATCGGAGTGCGCGCATAATAATATTATATCATATTGTAATGTGCAATGTGTACCTTATATATGATATACATATTATATGTTATATATATATATATATATATATATATATAGTGTGTACGCGTATATAATATATATGTGTGTGTGTGTGTGGGGAGGTCGTCACACTTACACCAGCCGGCCTTGTCAATCAAAAATGAAATAAAAAAAAAATAATAATAATAATAATGTATACGAAATATAATAATAATAATAAAAATAATAATAATGAAAAAAAAATACGGTAGTCCGAAAGACCCATTGTCTTTGTTGTGTCAGGAGCCCACACTCCTCACCCCGCGGGGCTGCCGACGCGTTGCGCTCGCTACTGCAGCGCAGTGTTTTAAACGTCCCCGTGTGTATGCGCGCCCGCGAACAATGAACACTCGAACGCGGACAGATGGGTGTACTTTTGTATTTAAACATTTTGATTTTTTCCATCGTTGTCTGCAATCGGCAACAATAATATTTTGGGTCGCCAATATATCGCGTATACATAGTGACCGTATAACGTATACCAAAATATGCGCGTGTAATAGGTAATTACACGGAAACGTATATGTGTGTGTGTGTGTGTGTGTGTGTGTGTGTGTGTGTGTGTGAGTGTGCGGCGTGCGCGGCGTGCGCGAACGACGGCTGTCGGTCTGCAAAATTTCTATATAATATTATTATTATTATCATTATGACGTGTTAATAATAATTTATGTCTGTGGAAAAACTTCACATTATCATTAAACGATGCCATCGATTCGCCGCATCAAGCGTCGCACTATAGCGCTGTGATGGCGTACGATTCGCCATATTATTTTTATTATTATTACATAATATTATATTATATAGACTCTCGTTAACGTAAATCGAGTAAAAAACGAGTAACCGCAGCGCAGCTGCCCATTATCTGCGTTGTTTTTGGAGAGCGAAAAAAAAACACGACGTGTTTTCACGGCTTCGCCGTCACATGCTGCAGCGACGTCAAATAGATTCCGCGACGAGAATACAATAATGTTCCACCTACCGCGCTGGTCCCCGTAATAATAATGTTTCTACGGCGGCATGTACAATTTTTTATTTTCACGCCTCGGAATCGGTTACTCTGTTAGTTTGATTTGCTCGTTTTCGCGTTTTACAACTCAATGGACGGAGACGGAGAGTCGCCGTAATATAATTGTTTTTTTTTTAGAAAATAAATACAATTTTGAAAATTAGGTATTGATTTTGTTAAGCATTTTACGAAATTTCCATATTATAACGTTTGCTTCATTATTTCGTTGTTTTTTTTTTTTTTTAACTTTTTTCTATTTAAACTGAAATCCTTTGTATTTATCATTATTCAAATGTTGGATATCTGCTGTATGATCTAAAATTTAAATATGAAAGAAAAATGTGCAGACACGTGCATTTAATTTATTCTTAACAATCGTCAACTGTTGTCGGGTAATAAAAATGTTTAATTCTTATCTCCCCGTAAAGTCCGGTACTTCGGTGCTACACTTTTATTTTTTTTTCTGTCTTACCTACAAGAAACGACCAGAGAAATCAAATTGATTGAATTATGAACAGTGACACAGCATAAAAACTTGAATTTATTACATTTAAATTATGAATAATATGAAGATTTAGAAATTTAATTTTACTCGTTAAATTTAAATAATAGTAATTCTATAAATCACCTACCTATTATAGCTATTAAATACATATATTATATTTATATTTGTTAAAAATAAATTTTATTTTAAAGTATTAAGCACACATTTTTAACTCCGAATAAATTATTAATTTACCTAATTATATTCTCATGTCTGTCTATATTTAATCAAAAAACTACTTTATTATTAGCCATATATAATATTTATAGTATAATACTTAATTGAACTTGTCTACCGTTTTTTAATATTGGTAATTGTTAATATATTATATTTATAAACATTTAATAGTAATCCCTTGTGTATTTTTACATATGAATTATGAATATATAAGTATATTCACATTATTTTACTTCGTAAATAATATAAATTAAAATAAATACATAAGAATTTCACTCATTGGTTGTATAATGTGTATGGTAATTAATAATTATATATTATGCATCAATTATTCATTAATTTGACAGTTGCGTTTAACGATATTCAACACTATTATTTTACACGATTTCGATTTATGTTGTTTAAAGTAGAACATTTTGGAATGGTCGCACTATGGCGTTGTTTTAAAGTTGATTAAGGTTCAACGTTTCAAATTATTAATTTAAGTCCTTGGCTAACCCAGCAGTTACCCATACAGTTTATATCTACTTAACATGAAATTGAACCCCGTCATAAATAAACTTGTATTGCAGTTTGTCCAATAGCCGAACACGATAGTTAACAAATAATCAATACACTTATAGTCACTTACAAAATAGATAATTAAAAAAAAGAGAAAAATTTATTTGGAAATTATATATATAAAAGTGTGTTACGCTGTAGATACCTCATCTCGTGTTGATTAAAAATGTTCGAGGTACGTTCAAAATTCGCACTAATACAAGGACAAAAAAATAATGAACAGAATACATATTTAATGTGCCCCTTACTAGGAGATTTAGTTTATGATATTCGCAGAAATGTTAGCCTTCATTAAGTATAAATGTTTACTGTTTCTTGTTTCTCGTCTGTGTCGAAGTTGAAAATCTAATTTACTCCAAATTAATACTTTATGTATTATAGTTCCAAAAACATTTCTAACCCTTATATTGTGTGTATTATTACACAAAGGTTTATTGTTTTGGCTAATGAATTACGCCGTGAAATCCAAGAAAACATTTTCGGTATTGTATATACGTATTCCTCATACATTAAATACATTATATACATACTACACCTGTTCATATATATTACAGTGAATTTTATTGAATTTCCTTTCTCGGACTATAATCCAATACTAACATACTATATACCGATGTATTATATCATCATCTATCGGTTCTCGTTCTACTTCTCGTATTAACTTCCGTTCGTCACGGTAATTTTTCCAAAAAAAATGTCATAAATAATAACGCTGCACGTACAATATATTATTATTATTATTATTATTTTATACATACATATTTATAAATATATTGTGACGTAATAGTGATATGGTCGTTACGGGCAAACGCATACGCCAGTAATTGACGTGGTCTTATTAATACATAATATTATATGATTCTGTGAGAACTCTGTCCCCAACAGTATCGGTCGTTTAAAGTGTTGACCGTGTCAGTGTCGCTTACTCGTTATATTATGTAGAATAATAATATATGTACAACGATGATGTTTTTCAATAAAAACAATACCAACAATGGACAACAAGCTGAATAAAGAAACCTCAGAAATCTAATCTTGCAGAAAACCGATACACCCAGTTTTAATTGGATATCTTACAAATAAGTCATGTAATTAAAAACTGAAAACAAAATAAATGTATAATATGACCGTGAACAACAAAAAGTTGATCGTCCAGTGTCCTATTCACCATATATTATATTAATAATGAGTGCTGTACAAATGATGTTTTGTTATAAAAATAATTTATTAATGTTGATATTATATTATCGTGTTTATGTACTTGTGCAGCCTTAAACACTATATAGAGTGTGTATCATATGAATTTCACATTGACCAACCATCCTGATACATTTTATACGTAGTGTAAATCATATATATGTATATATATATATATATATAGGTATATCTGTGTTTTCCTTGATCACTATCATTGAAAAAAAAATCAAATATAACTCAAAAAATGTATAGAAACTGTATAATATACTTATAACATATGTAAAAACTTGTACCGAATCGACAAATTAGTCGTTTAAAATGTAATTACTTGTTGTTAGAGATTTCCAACAATTTTGGGTGCACAAAAAATAAGTACAGAATTATTGTGCTCAATCCTCTACAATAGTTTTTATTATATAGATACTGTTATTGTGTTCAGTAAATTATAAAATAATAATAATTAATATTATTGTTATAGCATATAACATTATAAGTATAATACTAGTTACTGATATTATGAATTTTGCGGGCTCAACAGTATTAAATACGATGACAAGCTCGTGTCGGTTATTCGATATAAGTCTCGTTTTCACTTTCAGATTTACTCAATATTAAAACTGTACATAAAACCGATAAACAACTAGTGCACATTTTTTACATATTTTTAGAAAAGAAAAAAAACGAAATTATTTTATCGACATTCACTTTTATTGACAAAAATCATTTTCACTTTCCAATTTTTTTTCCTCCGGTAAAATAATCGATATGTTACAGACCTTATTAGTATGCTGAAATGATGTACAAAATATTTAATTCACTCCCAAAGTTTAGGAATGATATAGTTGTACAGTGTGTGTTGGTGTACATATTTGACCGGAAATACTCGTGTTACCATTATAAGGTTTCTCCGGTCTGTTTATGTGTTATATAGCCGAAATGTTTGCTTATCCCATTGATGCGGATACCAGACTCACCGTATAATATAGTATATACATGTGTACTATAGTCGGATATAGTCGGTTTTTAGTACACGTGTATAACAAAACGGCATGCGATAGTTTATGAGAGTTTTTATTTTGTATAACAGTACAAGACTACAAGATGATATATTTCGTTCGTATATATTATAATATGATGTGTAAAACTATGAAAAACTAAAAAATGAATAGGATAGATATTTTTAAATAAAATAACTATTCATTTTACAACTATATCAGAGTAAAATCAGCATATTATAATATATATATATATAATTTAAATATGCTATACATTACATGATACTCCCGAACTTGTCACTGTATATATACGGACATCGCCGTCATCACAATATTATATAATATAACGACGCATTAAGTTCAAAAGTTCAATATTTAGGTCATAGAATTTACATAATAAAGAGTCGCTATAATGAAATATTTAAAGACGTCGTAACGATATATATGAATTTCTCGATTAAAAACTTTTAGTATAATATTTTATACAGTATAATATAATATGTATAGAAGGTATTAAGAATAATAGAAGATTTTTTTTTAATATTTCTTGAAAATTACTTTACCACGAATAATCCTACGCGTTTTTATTTTGTCATTATGAGTTACGTTGTAATAAATAATGATAATAATAAATAATAACAAATTATATAAACGAATAAAATAATAATTGAAAATATATTCTCGTTCACACTTAATCCATTATGTTTCTAAATTATTAATATAATTTATTTTTTAAGTAATTATTAAATTAAAATGATCAAATAAACAATAATGCACCTACCTATAATATAACATGTAAATAAATACATAAATATAATACCCTAAACATCGTATCAAAGAAATTGGCTGGGGGCATTATAATATATTATAATGTGTATATATAGGTACACTACCTACAAATATTGACCATAATATATTATGTAGGCGCAGTTAAAATATGCCATATAATAGGTACGAGGTACGCTTATTAATTTTCCAAAGTGTGTAAAATACACGTAATAGTTTTAAACCGAAATGCGGGTACATTAATTTTAATTGAAAATTATTTAATTTTCGGAATAATAATAAATGTAAAAAAATCCGTCTCTGGAGGTATACTAGCTAATTAAAATTTACGATTATCGATTCGGTATAAAATAATGTATGACGTATAATGTTTATGTTTATACACCATACAAACCTAAATTATACATCGATAGACTGAATACGATTGCGTTACAACCACTTATGAAATACGCCCGGAGAGATAAACGCGTCCACGGAAAACGGCGGTTTTTTTACATCAACAGAATACAGTATACAGCAGAATGTACATATATTTGAGATTCGACATAATATAATATCACAACAACAATAAAATTGTGGAATTTTAGACTCGATAATATAATATATCGGCTGGTGTTACCGCCAAAGTATACCTGTAATACTCTATAGTATAGGTAACCGTTTATTAAGTAAAAAAGCACGCCATACGTATAGGTCTGTCGTCTTTTATCTTATACACATACTTTTCCGGTGTATTCCGAAAAACGCGATCGGATCGATGTCATATTAGTACGATGCGTATAGGCTTTGTCGCCGGCGTTTGTGTTTACAGCTGTGGCTATAATGTGTAGGTACACGCGTCGTCGTCGGGAGAATCAAAACCCGACGGTTACTCGTCTGTAATATTATTGTTATGTACGAAGTGCGGTCGGTGATGACGTTTTCACTTACGAAAAGCTTCCGTCTAAATTGACTGTAATAATCGTATGGATTACTGGCGGCGTCCAATCAACAAATCCGGCGGCGAGTCTTAATTGATCCGTACACGGAGTGTTCGGCGTATTATATGGGGTTGGGCTCGGTGAAACGTCTATATCTCTCACTCGCTACACAGTCGCTATACCTTTCTATCGTTCGGTCTCTCTCGCCTCTCTCTCTCTCTCTCTCTCTCTATCTCTATCTCTACAATGTACATATAAGCACAGACCCGAACGGAACGTATCAATTTAATCCGTGACCCGTATATTGTGTATATGTATATACATATTTTATATATATATACACACGTGGCGAGCCCTCCGCCAGTAATTAAATCGGACGTATGAATCACGTCAGATGTATAGGTATAGAGACTTGGGTGAGATACAGAGCCAGAGAGGCAGACAACAGACAGACAGGCAGACAGTGTGTGAGAGTGCGGGCGGGAGTGTGTGTGAGAGAGAGAGAGAGAGAGAGTGAGAGAGAGAGACGATTATGTTATACAGATTTCGTCATTATTATACGTTTCGTTTGTCACTCATTTCGTTGTTATAATACTATACTCTCACACACGCGCATACGCATTTATATTTGAATGTGCGTGTGTGTGTGGATAACAAGGAAACGTGAGTTAGCTGACAAACACGACCGGACGCTCGCCTGCAGCATAGCGTGTCGTTACCGCTCGGTCGTCGGTCGATCTCTAACTTATACATACATAATACGATGCGATTTATTCAGACGATACCCCGAAAAACAGTAGTGCTTACGTCTGTTGTATGCGCACGTATACCTATACACACAACCGATATCTGCGACGGATCTCTGGACGAAAGTACCGTTTCCCTCGTCTATACGGGACTGCACACGCCGCACGCCACACCATAGTCTTATTCTTATCGTATAGACAAATAGACACTTGTTGACGATTTGACGTCCCGCACATTGAGTATATAGATAAAATATAATATTACATGTATTCGTATGCGTGTCTGTGTTATACATTTATACGTACATTGCGCGACGTTATAGTCCATTTGTTTGAATTCAGAGCGATGCGACAAACATGCTGTATTGGTTTTACAACGATTCGTTTTATACTTTCATATCGTATTGTGGCTGGCACTCATTCCGATACGAGAATTTCCCGGGATGATTCATGCTTACTTAGTGGCTTTTTAGACGGAAAATGTCATCTAGTGTGTATAATATGGTATTTTAAAGAAGTAATTTTTCACTGCGTTTTCCTTGAGCGTACAAAAAGCAGAGTATAAAAATAAACTATCAAGACATTTCAAACATATACCTAATTATTGTATATTTGTATGCTACTGTGTTACTCATTCGAACAAAACTGATTTTGGTCATATAACCGTATGTATATAAAACCAAATATTTTATTTAAAACTTTGACGTATCAGAATTAAAATTTGAATAAGTAGTATTTTAGTTATTCGACATTTTTAATTAATAAAAATAATCAAAATATAATAAAATCAACATCCAATCTTACATCTGTTTTTTTTATTTTTGTAAAACTATATTTAACGACTATTATCTTTAGTATAAACTATAAACATTTTAATAACTGAGAAACCATTCTTTTAAATTTTTAATAATACAAATAGGTGTATTAGAGTTTTTAATAAAAAAAATCCACTAAATAATTTACTGTAAAAAGAGGGGTGAAGGGTTCTGATTAGAAAAAAACTGAAGTTTATATCACTACAGGATATTAATATTCTTTTTAAGTAATGTCTATAAAAAATATCATTAAATTGAAAATAATATTTTTAAATATTCATTGTTTTTAATTATGCATATATAATATTTATATTATATCTGAATAAATATTTTTAAATTTTGATATTTTGAAAGAATTTTATCAGCTTATGTTTTCTTTAGTACACTGGACTTTTGCTAGGTATCTATTATTGATTTTTCAATTATATGAGTGTTTTTTTTTTATCTTTACCTGACAACATTTTTTTTCTACTAAGACGCGTGCTCCAAAAGTTTCACTTTCACGTAACAGTATGATATAAAATCTATAAATCAAAAATATATTCTAAATATGATGCTTTGAAGCTGTCATTTTTCGATTCTATATTGACAACCGGCTTCCAGTAATTTTTAATTCGACAAGCTCAAATATATCCAAGTTTAGACCATTTGATCTCTGTTTATCCTATTTCTCCGTTTCTTTTTTTTAGTCGTTTTCAATAACACGTTTTCGTGCACTCGTACCTAGATATAATATAATATAATATTACGTGATTCGGATGTATCACGCGCCCATCGACCAATTATATCAAATAATATTTTCCATAGTATAATGACCGACCCCTATAAATACACGCGACACTTCCGCATTAACATTCAAACATTCAACTGTTTGTATAATATTATATATTTGATGTATATAATACACTATGCAGTAGTTATAATAATTACTGACGGTTGGTTTCAATTCAACATTATTATAATATATATATATATATATATATTCGTTCGTGTGTACAGCCACCTCTCCGTTGTAATATCGTTCCTCTTTTTATGTATAACATAACATATATCATAGTAACACTGCATATATTATCGTTTATAGTATACCATTTCATTATTCGTTTCAATTATTATTTGGTATAATAATAATATATAGTTATAGATAGGCGCGTAAAGTATAATAATATTGAAGTTTTGTAAATTATACGTACCTATCGACGGCGACTAAGACAAGACTTTCTCTTTTCATTTGTTATAAAAATCTATACGTTTTTGTATAATTATGTTAATTTACCGGCGGCGGACACTCTTTATTAAAAACGTATAATGTATAATTTCACACGCGCGTACCATTATAATAACTTGTTAAGGTTCAATTACTGATTTAAATACGATGTATTGATTTGGTGTTTCTCATTATTCGTTCATATAGTTTTTTTTCTCCGTGGACACGCTACTTTTTCTGTGTAATTACTTCTACAGATTGTTTACGTGTAGGTATTTAAAAAAATCTTCGATTTATTATGTTAGGTACATAAAACATTATTTGAACGATCTCGAATTCGACTATACTGCTTTCCATCGTGACGAATGACGCATTGTCCGGAGCTAAAGAATGGTTCGATAAAACCCATGTACGCCACCTATTAAGTATTATATTTCGACGAAACGCGAATAAAATACAAATAAATCCGACCGAGGAATAATGATGTGATTCGTCGCGAGTCCTTAAAATAAGAGTAACTAAAAACTAAATCACCAAGTGAACAATCACATATTATACAATTTTTAAGGGTGGGAGGGCGAGGGAAGGCATCTTTATGGGACGAAAACGACATTAGTACTTTTATATTATTATGTAAACGTTAAATCGCATTTATATACCAAAGGCGTATATTTTACGATGGCACGGCGTACAATGAAAAACATAATCATTTTACGAATAATATAATACAGCATGGTTTCCACGTCAAGCCGAAAATACACACACACACAACTCACAAGTCAAATGTCTATTCATAGTTTGTTTTTTTTTTTCAAAATACGAGTTAATCGCTACAGCAATTAGATAATAATACATACCATGTGTTGCTTATGAAACACGCGCATCATCGTGCTTGAGATTTTTAAGAGAACTCTTAAACACATTTTAAGGATTCGTCTTCACGGAGAACACAATAGTGTTAATATTAAAATGTACGGCACATCTGCGCGCGCGCGCGCGTGTGTGTGTGTGTGTGTGTGTGTGTGTGTGTGTGTGTGTGTGTGTGTGTGGTGACGAGCACGTATAATAATATAATACAATATAGCGTCCGAGAATGGACCAAAAGCAATTCGAATTAAACAGAAACTGCGTTCTTGCGGGCACGGAATCGAAAAGTCGCGTACATTCGGTTCAAGAATATTAAACACGATAAATTAACGTGCATGATATAATAATATAAATGTGTAATTCGTGTTTTTTTTTTTTTTTTTTTTAGTTCAACAAACCCGATGAACTACTATATATATATATATATATATATATATATATATATATATATATATGATATATCCATGCGGTTTACGATCAGTATACGCCGTTTTCCGTACACCCCAGAGTCACTCACGAGTTAACCACAATTACCGTCACGTATATAAATACCTATTATTATTTATTATAGCCACTACATTTATCGACAAAATCCGTTGGTAATAATTCCACTCGGTGCTAAATTATACGGACAAATTACAACGTATATATACAACATTAGCCTTGATATTATATCCTTCTACGGACTTATGTGAAAAAGCTCGAACCGTATAACGTTCACCGCAATACCGTTTTTACGTTATTCGTTTACTTTTGCCCAATTATTCCCGAGCATGTATACCTACTGAATGTTATTCAGAACTAGACCTCGGAACGAACGAGTTCGAATGAATTAGTTGAAAATAAAAATGTTAAAATTAATAAAATATGTGAAATTAAGTTCATTATATTTTGTTATTATTGAATCTACTTGATTTTATTCGTATTTTTTTTATGAGCTCGAACTTGATTTGCCTCCTGCAAGTTCGTATTATATGTTCAAAGTTCAAATATGAATTTAAAATTAGAGTAATTTACGTCAAATACCAACAACTCGATTTATACATAATATCAGTATACCTACATTTTGTTTATAATTTTAGTTATTGTGTTTCGAGCAAATAAATTCTATTCTATATAATTGTGTGTTGATTATGTATTGTATTTCGGTTTATAATAAACATGGTCGAAGTGAAAATATTTTCGAATTATTATTCAGACGTTAGTTCATAAAATTATAAACAGAGTAATTATTAACGCACATTTAGTCATGTGAGATACAAAAGATACGAATCTATATGCTTTGTATAAAATGTACGGCAAAACCGCAAAACTATAAACAGATTTTTATATACCTATAACAAATTATGAAGTATATACATTCTACACAAATATACAATTATGTTAAAAATGACGTGTACAATTATAATTATTTTCAATTATATTCCGGTGGCCGATGATATAGAGCTTTTCTGACGATCACGGTAGTTATTGCATAACAACAATAATTTTCGTTTATAGACGTATTATATCGCTATCAGAGTACCTACATATACACAATATATTTAATATGGCAGCAGGGGCGTAATTACGGGGAGGATATGGGGGATAGATCCCCCCCATGTTTCGTATTTATGTACTGTTTTCTTACAAAATACAAAATACAAATTAGCCCCCCCACGGGTTTATGGTTACAAAATATTCATATCCCCTCCCACAAAACATTTATAATTACGCCACTGTATGGAAGATGCCTATATTTTGCGACTATATGTCTATATCAAATATATATATACTCCTGAAGTCGTAAGATGTAGTTCATCCATAACACACGATTGTATGTTACGAAATTCATATTATTTCCGTTTCGGTTGTTCGTTATATACGTAATGTAAGTTGTAAGTTGTAGTATTCCACAACAAGTGTGCGTTATTTCCGTATTTCGGACAGTGTACAGGATAAAAATATCGTTACATAACATATTTTTAATTTCGTCAAATTTCGCTCACTCCGAGTGTAACTGCTGCAGGAGCAAAGGATACGAAAATATAATACCACTGAAACGCCGCTCACTCTCCTGCTATTAGTATTCGTTCCGTTTATAATAATTAGAGTCCACTTGCGGGGACCCTACACAGCAACTTAAGTGTATACGCGTATGTCAAACAACACTTTTCGAAAAAATCAAACGCCCCCTCCCCTCGCAAAAATATGCTTTCCGATTTTCCTTTTAATTATAATATTTTCCCCGTCGTGGCCGCCTCGGCATAGTATTATATATTATTATACATATTATAGGTATAAGGATATATAGATATAGCCGCGTATAGTCGTCGTCATCGTCGCTGTAAGTAGTCTGCGGCGGCGGCAGCTTTTGTTTCAGATCGCATTAAACAAACGCAAACAATGAACACATCAAGAGCCTCTTATTATTATATTATTACGTATATATATATATATATATTTATACGTAGCTACTATATGCACTACAACACTGCAGCAGCTCTCGATGACCTCCTTATCCACTTCATTATAATTGACTCTCGGCGCTTTTGTTTGGCTCACTCAATGACACGCGAACCGTCGTCGTCGAGTTCATTGTTTTGATTTTTCTTATGGTTGATTTTTTTCTCCCCCGTCACCGGTTTTTTTTTTTGTTTACACATGTATATATATCTAATTAAAATATTAAAATTTCGTTCGACGGCTAATACAGTATAATATACATAACATATATTATAGTAATAATATGCATACGACCGGCGACGAAGACGACGACGACCACCGCCACTACGCCACGACTTGCCGCCGCACCACACAGACCGAAATCATTCATGGTTTGCGTACACACACACAATTACTACGTGTATTTTTAGTACGATGTATAAACGCATATTCGCGTGCGAGTGCGTGTAATATTGTGCTAGCTAGCTGCGTCCGACACGCGAAAACAGTAGTTGTAGCTCTCGTGGTCCTGGACGTTCTCAGGACCGCGTGTGCAACGACAACAACAATGGAGACGGTATTATATTATAATATTATTATTATTATGTATATTACGACGATGCAGAGGATTCGGCATTATTGAAATTGCACCATAATTGGACGGATTAAAAACCGTATTGTTTGAGGTTTAATTAGGCGCGGCCGCCCGGGCAAATGTATACGTTTATATAATATTACGTTATTATATATCGTACTGTAGTCACCGCAGTGTTCTCGATTCCGGCGGCGGTCGCGTACTATTATAATATAATATTATATATATATATATATATAATATTCTCGTATAATAGCGCGTTTCATTCATGTTCTTCTCGGAGAGTCCGGCTTGTCGTGATGCCGACCAATTATTATCGGACGGACGAGTTGTCATTTCGCCCGCAGGAGGTTCTCATCATGAATGAACTCTGCAGAATGGAAGGACGACGTCGAGTACGAGTAATTCAGAAGCGCACGACGAGAGTAAATTATATTTATCTTATTTATATATATATATATATATATGGTTATATCTTTGTGTATTGTAAACTCTGTGAATGTACTTAATGTAAAATTACCGGAATATGTCTTTGTGCAGAGTGCTAGAGATGCGAAAATTATACAAAGTATATATTATAATAGCCGGCGCGAGTTTTTCGAGCTGAATTATTATATTGTTGTTGTTGTTATAATGTTCTATTACGTATAGTCCCTCTTCCGACACGATACAGGTGCATATACTATATAATGATGATCGTCGTGCACGAACCGATGCCCACAGGTCAACGTATGTACGTTATAACATTTGTGTAATGTTTTAATTTTTAATATAGTGACGACGACGATACTCTCGCTGTAAAAAAAAAAAAAAAAATCAACTAAATATTATAACATAAATTACAATTACAATTGTTAACGTGGGCGTAAATAAGAATTAACGTTGTTTTTTTTTAATTAAATCCGAACACGGACAGCTTGAGAGCCGTAGCATAATAATATTATAATATTATTTATATATATATAAGACGCATATTATGTGCAGTACGTTTGCTAACTCGCGCGTTACTTATAAAACGTGTACAAACAGTGTACGTATAACATAACAATTATTGATGAGAATGATTATGCGAGCTGATACGTACACACAAATGTTGACTCATCAAAATCCAAATAAATCTTCAACGTCCGAAACAGCCAAATACATTGAAAAAGAAACACTATCGTTGCACACAATTAACTTAATAAAATATAATAGGTATATAGGTAATAATATTATGTATTACTTAGTATACGGATGCCAACATCGCGTGTTCTATTCCTATAGATAAGAATATTTCACCCAAAAGACATATTATATTAGATTGATGTTGCTGGGGGGTCAGAAACAGCAGTAGACGCGCTTTAAAGACTGAAGAAAATCGATACGTATTTATATATTATATACGAATGAGATGGTGGAAAAAAATCGTCTCAAAAACTCAAATGAAAACGATTCAGAAATCAAAGTGCATAAAATGAAATACACATAATATCTATTTATACATATATACTATTTAAATATTATGTGTAGTGTAATAACTTGCTACATAAGCTGGTGCTATGCAAACACCGCGGGTTTTAATTATGCGACGTAGACCACTTACAAGACTTGTTTAATTGCAGGTTTATTCGCTTCGCGTTAAAAATAGAATAATGCAAATTGAGTTGAGCGGACGTCGTATATATTATAATATATTATGAGATATTAAAATCGTAACCATCGAAATGTGAGTTTTCGTGACATCACAATACGTCATCATATGAGATGTAATATGCATAATATAACATCGAGATCGGATATACTAAATAGGTATGTGCATATTGCGTAGGCGTCTATGGATAAAGCCAATATTCGTTTATAAAACAATATATATATATATATACATAGGTGCGACGAACAAACATAACGGAATCAAGTCGGAGATCAAATATAATCTTTCTAAATCAATAGAAATAAATAGAAACTTATATGCATTTGTTATACTTTTAATTCAAGTCATGTTGATGGCGTTTTAAACGATTCCGTCCGTATATTATGTAATATGCACACACACACATATATATATATATAGGTACCTACTTTGGTGCGTCCGTACATTTTTAATACCGTCGTGATATACCTAAGTTATACAACAGCACTAATCCACCGTAATCAATATTATCACAACATTTTTTTCTCTCTTCTCATTTTTTAACGTTAATATCTCATTAGTCCAAGGCTAGGAACTCCGCCGAGACATTTGCATATCTGTTTTAAATGATCTGAAGTCGGGTATTCCGCGTTGGACACAAATTAATTTCACGTCGCCACGGGGTCATAAACACAAAATTTAATCATGCGCATTTCGACGGTTAATATACAGTCTGGAGAGTATAATTTAGAGATTTCGTTTCCACATACGAAATGCATTTTGTATGTATATATGTGTATGTATGCATGTGTGCACACATAACTAATTTAAAAATATAATTTCGGACGTCCCGGCTAAATGACTAATGTCGACTGTCGTCGTACGTATTCGGCTTGATATATATAAATATATACGCTTGGTAAACTAGTAAAACTGTGAAAACTGTATTATAACAGTAATATGTCAGATAACGTTTTAATGGATTTTCACTAGAATACTATTATCTGGATAAACGTTCCTCAATAAACTCTTATTTATATTATATCATTATATGTATATATATATATACACTTTTTATTACTATATATGTACATGTGTATAAACAACGTTCAGTATTTGACTACCAATTTTGTTTTAATGATGATTTAGAAATGATCACACTGAACAATTAAACTGCTAATTTATAGTTATTGGTTTTAATTTTTAACATGTACAATTAAGCTAATGCCTTCTTTTATCCTTTTTACACAATATTGTATAAATAGTATATATATAATAGTTTTAGAAAATACCTAGACATTTTACAAAACATAATATAACCTTTGTGGATATTTACTCCCAAAATGTGGGCGAGTGAATTTAAAAAGTGGTTAAATTTGTCCCAATTATGTATAAGAGAATGACAGTTTTCCAGATGTGTGTAAATTTCTATTTGTAGATTCTGCAGCTAGGGTACAATATAGGCACTATATACAAGAAAAATAAAAGCGAATTTAATTTACTCGAAAAAAAGAGTAAATTTCAATTACAGTAGGTATGTGCAACTGTACACACGACGTGTATATAGTTATTATATGGTTGAACTTGGTTTACTTTTAAAAATGTGAGAACTTATATATTATATATATACATGTGCGTGTGTGTGTGTAAGTGTGTATGTAACTAATGTAGGTATACAAAAAAATATACAGTTGAATTTAGTATATTTATCAGCTTACAACTACACTTATTTGACATACACTATACACTATATAGTACATATGCAGTATATATAATATACATTATATCCAGTTATATGCCTAGATTGTCTTCAAAGTTTATTAATTTATTTTGTGTAGACATCGACTTGTGTTATGTACCAACGATCATCATTCAGTAATAATTTACAGGCAACAGATTAAAACGATACGATTTAAAAGAAATTATCTATATATAATAGATATATATATATATATATATCATAAGTATTTATATGAATATGCACAGACCTACTGTTATATTAAGTTAGGTATTATAAGTATCACTTTTTATTATCTCGTAAAAATTGTCTGATACTAGTTTAGGTGTGAATGGTGATGTACCTATATAGTTCTATGTATAGTTTAATTTATAAATATATAGATATTTTGAATGGGACCATAAGACTATAAGAGTAACATACGAGTCAAATGTATAAACAAGATGATTCAAAATTTATATTAGTCATTTTATCATATAAATATTCATAATAGAGTAAAATATTTAATACATATGTTTTTTTTTTATTTAGAAATATCTGAAAATGATAAATAATTTTTATATCTTTTAATGATATTTTAGAGGGGATTTGAGAGTCAGTTTAAGAAATTAAAGGAACCTATATTTTTTTTACAATCTTAATGTAACGGATTTTTTTTTTATTATTATTATTTCGATACTTAAAAATCGAAATTCTTACGAGTAGATTCTGAATTATAAGTATTTAAAGTTTAGATGAGCGGAGTAGTTTCCACTCAAAATATTGGTCGTCTACTACTTCGCTCACCTAAACGTTAAATACTTATAACTCATACACTACTCATCTGAATTCAGATTTTTATGTTTCAAAATACTCTTATAAAGAAATTCTTCATATTATTATTGAAAAAAGTATAGGCTCCTACTTGAATTTCTTAAGTTTACCCAAAACCCTTCCCATAAATATTGTAAAAAAAATATATAAATTATTAATCATAGATATTTCTAAATAAAAAAAACTTTCATTTTAAACATTTTTCTGTGTTATGAATATTTTATATTTATATGATAAAAAGGCCATAACATGAATTTTGAATCACCCTGTATATATGCATACATTAGATTGTGATTCTTGTGTGCAATAAATTATTTGAAAAGATTAGTTCGTTTATAATTTCCGTTTTATTTTTATTTTTTTTTAAATTTGAGTGGTCTCCGAAGTGAATCGTCGAATACGCATCATCGATTGTCTCTAGGACTCTATTGGGTGATAAATAAAATATCACGTTAACGTTGTAAATTGTAAGAAAAAAAAATCGACTCGTCGGGCGATGTAATGTTTACACGACTAATTGATTTTTTATATCGGTATATATCGAACCGAAAATCTAAAACTGCTCGGAGCCACAAGCACCGCAGACGGGGCTACACACATTGGATTTAATTGTGCTACGAGGTGATCAATTAGGCCGTGTTAATATAATATAATAAAATATTATTCCCGCTACGTAATATACTAGTCGAAACGTACAAGACTGTCGGTCAGCGAACACGCGTAGGTATTAACACGAAGTCGTCGTCGTCATACAGTCTCCCCCGTCACCCCTTGCCCGCCGTGTACCTTAAGACATAATATTACGTGTGTATAACGCAGTAAACATACACGTGTATATTTTAATTCCGGTTTAAAGTTTATATAATACAGTGTAATAAATAAACGATCATTTATCATTCCGGGGTGTTGTTAAAATAGTTTTCGAATAATCAACGACCCGTTGTCGCGGCTTAATGATAATCGATAATAATAAATTGTTCGTATATCGTGCATAAATTTCGAACAAAATGAAAAAATAAAAATAAGAGTATAAACAACGTAGACAAAAAAAAAACCGTGGCGAGGGCAGCACGCGGCAGGTTTTTGACCGCGGGACCCGGCGACACGATATTATTATACTATACGCGCGTACCCACACCGATCACCCGGTAGGTATTATACATACATATATATATTATACACCTAAATACAAAAAATGTGGGCACGTCTATGTGTATTAAACCCATCGGTCGATATTGGCGGTCGTCCTCCACTCGTGCCGCGAGATTGTTAATCGTATCATATTTTTAATAAACACTTCGCGTGGTCTTCGACCGCCCGGGTGATCGGTGATATTATAATCGCGCGCGTGCATTGTCCGTACGAACCCATACACGACAACATTATAATAATTTATGTATCATATTTTTATATTTTATCTGCGAACTTTATTATACCATAATATATTGTAATAGCGTTATACGGCAGCGAGTGAAAAACTGATGCATAAACGTCGTAAGACGCGCAACCCAGAGTACCCACCATGTCCCGTATAATGGATATTATTATTATTATTATTACTATAGGTATATTCAATAAGTGGAAATCGATACGCGTGTGTTATCGTCTGGTTGTATAGTTTAGGATTTTACAAAATTTGTTAAAAACGAATGATTAATTTTTTTATTATTATTATTCAATATATGTATTGCTGGCAGTATATCTATAATAACATAATCATTATTAAATGTGAGTATTGAATAGAAAGTGGGTAGGAGGTTAAGACAAAAAAAGCCCCATAATTGATATTATGTCTGTAGTATAAATTATAATATACACATGTATAACAGCCTTTACCTAGAAAGACTGTAAACTCGACACATCATAACATTATTTTATACTATCATAATAATTTCTGAACTAATATCTGTACGATCTTCGTGGTTGAATATTTTTTAATTAATACCAATTTACTTTAAATGCTAAACATTTGAAAGAAACTCATTTCCTAAAGAAGTGTTTTTTTTAATTACAAAATAATTGTATATAACTAAACGAACAAAAATTATTTTAATTTGATTTTCAAATGTGTATAATTATTTTGCTTCTACATATTATAGTGTTTAATTTGTTGGTTCTTAGCACCACCGTCATGCTTCCATCATTTGTTTTTAACTCCATACTTATTCTCAGTAGATAACAAATTAAGAACTTAACTAAAATTTAAATTATGCATTTAATAATAAATTTCACGTAAAAATTATATATTTTATCAATAATATTTAAAAAATAATTTATTGGTATTATTACCTAATGAAAATTCATTAAATTTGCAATTAGAGTTATAAACCTAAGTAAATAATAAATTTGACTAAAATCGAATAAGGGCAAGTAAAACCTACTACCAACCAGTGTGGTATTGTACTGACAGATATCCATTAGATAATTTTATTATTCGTGTATGATCGAATGATCAGAAATCGGTATGAATACAATTTAGATACGCAATAAAAAAATATATTAATTATTATTTGCGTAGTTATGAACTACAACAGAATGACCTTCGAATAACTATATTAAAAAGTTAAATTTAAATGCTAAGCAAATTTAAATTACTATTCTCATACTTTTAAACCATGCTAGATAATTGATATTAATAATTGATATTTTATTATAACACATAAATATCCGCTACCATAATAGTGTATACGAATATACATGTACGTATATGATATTTACGTATAGTTACAGTTACGAGACGTTTGCCGAGTACGGGCGAAATAAGTTATTTGATGAATAAAACCCTGAAATGCATTATTTTTCGTAGTTAATTACTTTTTCGTAATGTTCTATTGCGTAGGTACAAGCGCTAATTATTATACTCAATTATAATTACTCATTGCGATAGCGATAAATTACAGCTTTAATTGTGATTAAGGCGTGCAGTCTGTCGAAGTGTGTATAATATACTACATGTGTATATTTTCATCGTGTGTACTTAAAAATAAGACATATTTCAGTATATTATGTAGTTTGATTACTCCAATAACAAAAATGATACATAATGGTAGTGCATAGCTAGGTATGCACTGCGCAAATGTGTATTTAATAATAATAAGTATACAATAAACTCACGGCCAGATATATAATATTAAATTCTTTAAATGATTAATTTGTTTTGATCACGATTTGAATTAGATTATATTATTTTCCACGTTATTCGCACTCTCGTCCGATTTCAGTGTCCAACATATCGTCTCGCGTTACTTCATAATTATTCTCGGGATTAGATGAGAACCTACGACACTTTGACTGTCAAGATATCGCGTTCACGCGGATACTTCTATGTACGCATAATAAACCAATTTCGGAATGACGAGCAGCGCTTTTTGTAATCGATAATCAAATGATATTTGTCTGTGTGTGTGTGTTTTCTTATAAATATTCTTCCAACAGTTAATGATAATAAAAACTTGGAGTGATACGAGTTTTCCCTTAGCCAAAACGTTAAATATTATTATTATTATTATTATCGTTTTGCGTTGCACAATTACCACGGCCGTCCTGCGGCAGCGGCAACCGACACCGGTATAATACGGTATCCTCTCTGCCCCGTGGACCAACTTTATTTACGACCGACGCCCTAAAGAGTAGTGGTGAGGCGGCAGTGGCAACATCCCGTCATAATTGGATTAAAAATGTCTCGGACTGCCAAAAATTATTCGTCCGTCTTTCACGATTCACATCTATCCCCACCCCTCGGAGCGGTCGCCGTTGCTCGTGTGAGTGTACCGTATGTATCTGTATATATATATATATATGTGTGTGTGTGTATGTTGTGTATGTGTGTGTGTGTGTATGCCAGCGACGATAATACCGAATTGGTGTAGCCCGGCACGTAGGTCCCGGCGGGCTCACAAAGCTTCCGGACCGTTCTCATCAATAATAATAATAATAATAATAACAATAATAGTAATAATAATTATCGTTATTAGAGGAGTACATATAAGAGTTTACGATTTCTGCGCAGCGCCGCGCACTTTTATGACGGACTGAGTGCGAGTATATAATACACCTCCGTGGACCGGGATAAATAATAATAATTGGTCCAAAAGCCGAAATTCGTCTCGGGCAAGAGTTAGCGATGGCGGTGGCAGCGACATATATACTTTACGCTACAGCCACCTTTGTAGCCAATCCGCACATTTATATATATATGACCCTTTATAATTTTGTACTACACTACTACCATATACCGTCTATACCGTAATATAATAAAGTACATATTGTAGAGCGCACGAGACGTATAGGTATTGATGACTGAGGTGTGTATACATGTTTCTTCGGCAAACCCACTTGCCGCTGTAATACACCGCCCGCTATACCACAATATGTAATATTCAATAATATATAATATTATATTATAGTATTTAATGCATACTTAAACTCCGCAACTTTCGAAACGCAAAAGCTTTAGGTTCCAGGTACAATGTGGTATAGACCACGGCAAGTGCTATATAATACCTATCGTATTATGTTTACTTAGGCAGAGGCGTATTTAGGGGTAGAAGAGGGCAATTGCCGCGGGCGCCCATAGTAAGTCTTTTAAAGGGGCGCCGCACTAAAAATTAAATTTTTTTAAACTTAAAGTTAAAGTTTTTTAGGGGGAAAAGGGCGCCAAATTCGTAAATACGCCTCTGTACATAGGTATACGTCCTGCATCATAAATATTGTATCTATCCTGGTATTTGCAGTCTTCACTCGACTTAATGATATCGACGGATTGACCGCGAAGCGTTGTACACCACTGCAGCACTATATAGTTATCGTACACATCCTAATTGTATATCATGTTATAGTTTTTTTAAGTACCCGATTTATATGTTAAAAATGTTTGTTTATATATACGTATATAGTGTATAAATCAAAATATAAATTCAAAACACAGGTTTCGGAATCCCACGTATTATTTTACACCTATAATAAGCTATATACAACTATAAACGATACCTCTCCGAAATTACTCATAAATACTACATTAGTTACACTTTTATTATCAGTATTATTATTATTTTTTATATTGTTACAAAATATTTCATTACATATTTATAGTCTCGTATTTTTTTTTATACTTTTCGGTCTTCAAAATATCTGCTATTACCCACAATACATAATAATGTATGGTTACGTAAAGCGTTTATGTTGTCATAAAAATTAAAAGAAAAAAAAAAGAGAAAACAAAAAAAAAAATACCCGCAATAATCAGTCGGAGTGAATAATGAATGGTTAAGAGTCCGCGTGTACATATAATACGATGACGTACCTATAATAGGTATACGCCATTGTGCGTCTAACCCTATCGCACGGGGGTAAAACAAAAAAACTCGCGAGCCCTCTTCCGCGTATATGGCATAATATATACACTTAAGTAATTGATAGGGAGTGTTTTGATTTTTGAACCGTGCATTCGTATCCGTATAATATATTGAGTGGCCCCGACTGAAATACGATTTGTTGTGTCTAGAGCCCCGCAACGTTCAATACGCGTGGTGCGCTCAAAGAGAACTCGACGTTATCGAATCTGTACACATATACATCATATTATGATGATAGTGCGTATTGCGCGTGGTCCGTACATATTTCGTGTCGTATCAAACGAAAAGTGACGTACACGTTCGTATACAAACACTCGTTTACGGTCCAGCCAGCTGATATTATTATACATAGTGTACAATATGAATATTATAACGTTACGAAATCGCGTATTACAGCGATCTGACCAAAAACAGAAATGACAAACTAATTAAACACAATACCCGCCAACGCGCGTATGTCGGACATAATATTACATATATATATATATTATTATTTATTATTATGTATTATAATATCATACAAAATAATATAACGCGCACTCGAAACGATTATAATATATGCGACGAGACAAACGGTTGTAATAAACCCGTCTAACCGTGCTTATATGAATAATAATATTATAAGCCATTATATGGCCTATTGTTCCATCGTATAGCGTGACTGTTAAAAAAGAGGTCGTCATTCGCGTTTCGATTCGTAATATCATAATATAAGTATTATAAATTTATAATAAAATATTTGGGCGTCACTTGCTAAAAACGAGTGTATATAGTATACTGTGTAGGTACCATATAGTTTAACTAGCAGCTCGCGCTTGCCCAACTCTGAGGAAGTGAAAACAGAAAACTATGGTATAATATATATATATAGTATATAGTATACAAATTAGAGCTTGCAAACCTCCACCAATTACGCCTATAATATAAAAATAAACCAATTTATTGTGGTGAACATAATATTTAGCCTTCGATCAATTGCACAATTTCTTATTATTACCAACAATAAAATATATACATAATAGTATATTTGAAATACTAAATATTACATTATGTATAACTGAAATCAACAAGACTTGTACGGTGTATAACATGCACATAATTCAAAAATAATATAAAGATAGTCATGTCTATAACATGAAGAACATTTTTTAATTATATGCATATATTATATTATATGGATATCTGAACCCTTAAATGTATGTTATTGTACAGCGACAACTAAGCAATCAGTTAAAATTACGATTGTGATTTAATTAATATTAAACAACTTCCTCAAGCATTAAACCACAGTTAACGGGTAAGTTTAACCAAGTAGTTGTTGCAACTGGTAACTTCCAAGTAAGCCAAATGGTATACTGCTATTATTGATATTAGTATCTATAGTTTTCTATGTGATTTTATGATTGAATTACTTATAGACACTAAGTTGTTAAAATTCAAATAAATAGGAACCTTAGTAAAAATAAATGATACACATATAAGTATGGCCCCCATCGTCTATGTGTATGATAATATAGTACCTGTGTAAAACTATAAATTCGTATACCACATTACCGTGGCAATCCGTAATAAAAGGTTTCTTAGACTTTTAATATTAGTTTGACGTTACGATTACAACAACACCTAGTCGTTTGCAGTTGTTAAGTGTAAAACTAGGCGAGACGCTAAACAATTCTTATTCTCAATGGCTTAAAATTCTGAAAACGAATTTAACAAAAATAAATGGATGTGTACAATGAACTTGTTTTCTTTAAAGTGTTTAATAGATTTTTTTGAAGTAGTATCACTGCGGACACTTTTATCACACACACATGGCCACAGAAACGAATCTGATATTGTATTCTGACATGTACACCTATTACAATAATTAGTAACAGTATGTAAATGTAACCGCAACACTATATACTTACCAATTTTCAATGCCCTTACATGTTTAGCGTAATTTAATTTTCGACCATGGAAAAATCTCAAGCACAATATTGTCGTATAATATCGATTCGATTGCAAATATTATATCGGTACACGAAAAGGTCACATTGAGCGCAATTCGTAAGCCCCCCTAACCTTCACACGAGCATATTATAATATATTATACATGGATTGGATGAAAAAGAAATGAAAACATTTTTCAAAAAAGCAAATAAGCGCGTGTCCAGGAAAAACAAAGAAGAACACGTGCAACGCTCGTTATATTTACGTATGGCAGATATACCGACAATATTGTAATATACATACTCGCGGACTTTTTCGACGTGGCGGTGGCAGCGTTAACGCCCTCCGCCGCAACTAGACGTGTATATGTATGTATATGTATATAGGTACGTGTACTCACATACACATATACATATATGTGTATATATTTATTATAATAATAATACTAATAATAATACACAATAAATAATACACCTTTATGCGTATAATACCTTACGAAGATAGATATAAATCTGTATAATACTACTTATATGCACCTCGGCGCTATATATGTATATATATATATATATATATATATATGATGTACCTATATGTATGTGTGTATTATATACATATAGTGCACCTACAACAGCGGTAAAAGCGTATCTGACTCTTATAAATCATGTTACAGGACTATTTTGTATTATATATTTTATAATGGGCCATTGTTTGCGTGTCGTTGTAGCGTATGTATTTGTTTGTGTATGTATGTGTGTGTGTACAATAAAGTGGCGGTCGTCCGACGACTATACGACGACGACGGATACCGGACTGGACGAGAACTTTTGTCGCCCGTTTCGGAATCTACTCTATCCCCTCCCCACTTCAATCCTCTTAATCCTCGTCGCACAGTCATCCCGCAAAAAATATATACGCCTATAATGAACTCGAATGCATATCATTACACTTGTAAAATATAACGACTTCGTGGCTCGCACGCGCTCGTGTGTGTTTGAAATGCGCTCGACGGTAGTAAACACATGATATTGTTTATATGGATATATATATATATATATATATATAGTATGGATATATATATATATATGTACACAGTGCACGTGTGAGATGTTAGCACAGCCAGGTCGAGCGCAAAAATCGTAGGTTAGGTCAGATGTATTATGTTATGGACGTTATAGTGGATGATGTATCCTCGTATACCGGGAATGCCGTAGACAAAGTTTTAAATATTTATTGATAAAAAAATAAGCTGTTTTGATCGTTATCCCGTTAATAAATCGACGTCCATCCAACTCGAACACCGACAATATTAATTATCTAAAAAAAATATTATAAATGAAATGAAATTTATTTTTTTTTATTTTTAATCATACAATATGAATAAGATAATTAGTTTAATTAGTAAATTAGAGTATTTCTAAAGAAATGTTTACACCTACAGAGCCTATATATACCTATATAAATGGGTGTATAATATATTTAATATGTTGTACGAAAACTGTTTATTAAATACAAAAAGAATTCGTGAAAAAGATTGATTCGAAATCTCAAACATAACGTCCGTGGACCTAACTAATGCCAAGGATAATTTGTCACGATACTACACGCGTCAGGCAAACGAATCGCATAATACACGCCTCCTCAGCTACACAGACGTAATTAATAACTATATTTAAAAATTATAATATTCTATTTCGAATCCAGAGCAGCAATAAATTATTCCTGTCTGTGTGTACACTGTATATTATATACATTCGTTGAAATTAACTTTTCAAAGAATAATATATATATATATATATAGCATTAGTTTGTTTAATCAGATTTGTCTGCATTTCATAATTTATTTTATTTGATCTAAAAACGCAAGAAGTGCTCATTTGTATTAAATTGGTGTACAATGTGTAATTTTTCGAACAAGATGTAATAAACTATTCGTACGGGTATACTCTATAGGTATTATACACATAATATAATGATAACACGACTTTCAACTTGTACCCTTTTTTGAATAATTTAATTTGATTTTAATGATATGAAATTAAGCATTATAGAGTGGATTACGTGCACATCACGTGTACGTAATGCTAATGTATAGTGGGCACATAAATATAATATGTATATAATATATGCCATGGAATTTTCGGCGAACGATCATTGTGTTTCGGTACACATCACCGCGCGTATACTTTATTACATACACTCACACTTTTCCGACGCTCGTCGATCATATCTTTCCAATTGATTTGTTCAAACGCCTCGTGCGACGATAAAACTATATCACATTAGGCATATCGTACCGCTGATGTTACAGCTGCTGCTGCGATTATGTTAACAATATAATACCCAATGAATAGTGAGCTTGCGTGCACGGAGAATACGTGCGTTACGAGTGTATAATATTATAATATACTCGCCGATTTTGTTTGTTCCGGTCGAATTCTGAAGCCAAACGCCAATACTCTACAGTATAGGTGCCTACCTGCCGGGTACACGTCATTATGCGCGTATAATAATACATGTAACGCGCACCGCAGTGACTATAGCTGTGTCCCGCAGTCTTGACGTTGCCCGCAGCTTTGAATTTGCGGTTATATGACGAATATTGTAGCTGCTCGTCATGGGTATATCTAAATAGCTTGATTGTTGTCGAACCGAGGCCACAGTCTTAGTGGATACTTTTGGAACTAGATCCAATAAGACGGTCTTAACTTGGATTCTCGATTTTCAAAGCAAAATAAAGATATTTACTTCATAAGAGCACCTATAACATCTTTAATTTATCATGCTGTAATAAATATAGTTATTAATAAATCTGTGATACTGTGATCTAGTTCCGTAAGTATCCACTTAGACGGCGCTAGTAGTAATAAAAGGAAAATACCCCCTGCACTCCGCCTGTTGTACAACATTTCGTAACCATAATATTCATCTCGTGTCCAGTCCTGTATATCTTAGTCCGTGGTTATTTCTATGTTATCCTGGACTCGAAATTGGTTGCTCTCAGAATCGTATAGGTACCACTTTCACGGTATTAGTTGGTTTATTTTTATTTTTATTTCCTCGTGTTTTGATTACTTTGAACATAATAATATTATATTATGAATTCTATGATATTCTAGCGATGTTAATATTCTGGAAACAACTGATTCTGTTTTTATATGTGAAAGAGTATAGTTTAGAGTTTTATCTACCGATTGTTGTTCCTTTTTATGCTTGGCGTATATATACTATATAAAACATATACATACACACACACACACACATACTAATACACATATTGTATGTATTATACATATTTAATATTTATATATAACTATACAGTCTACAGTGCTGGTTTACAGACGTTGTAAGCACAAGCTTATGGCGGATTAACAAGTCTTTTTACAAGGGCATCAATTTTTGAAGAATGATCTAATTATAGTGGCGGCAAATTTGAATCTAATATATTATATAATATTATAACATATTGTGTTCATAATACATGGTATAATTGTACATGTAATTACTAATTCATAACCGTTTTTAAAAGATAAAAATTAAAGTAACACAATTTATTTCAATACAGACTGTTTTAGCAATATCTTTAAGCTGCACATCTGTTATACAACAAAAGCCTTATACATTATTTTACCAATAGACTGTTTAATTTATATGTAAATACAAATTAAATGCGTGTAAAAAAATTCACGTATATACAGATTCTAATTAATGGCTGTAACCTTTTTCAATCATATCATGAAACGATTCATTGAATCTGCACAATAATAATAATTTTAAAACGGGTATGTCCTTAATGTTTTTCCGGTAGTCGTTATTTTTTTTTTCTAATAGTAAGTACCTATTAAAATGGATCAAATTAAACTGTTAGTATAAATTAAGAAGATAATCCAAAAATATAAATTTACACTTTTAATATATTAAAAAATATATAAATAAATATAAACCCATAATTATCATCGTTTTGTAATACTTGATAAGAATTGTTTAAAGAAATGTATACGTGACCTATAACCTATGAATTATAGTTAATACAATAATTAATAATATATTGATATCTGACTCGTAACTATTATTTTCACCAATAAATGATTAAACACGCATCATTTATAACAAAATAAAAACTTATCTAAACGAATCCGAGTATAATACATGAATGTTATACGAAGAATATCATTATAGCACATCCGTTTAAATTCACTATTCTCCGATATGTTTAAAAGAAAGATATTAAAATCAATAAAACTAACTAAAATCTTAACTAAATAAATGCATTGCTCGTTTGACGAGTATTTTCTTTGACAAGTCTAAAATATATTATCGTTCGCAAAAACTATACAAAGCTAACACTTGTATTCTTTTCTTTTCTTTTTTTTTTGACATTAACCTCCGAGTGTAAATGAGGCGTCTCGAGACCGTTTCAAACAAAATAAACTTTGATTGCTTAAAGTATACATCGAGAACGAGGTTCATTTTAACAACGGACATTCTTACTTAACGCGCATTTTGCCGTTGTTGTTGTTGTTTTTTTTTTCAATTTGATTAAAGGAGCACGTGTGAAAAGATTAGTGAGACACGACTTGTTTACGGCCGGTAGTTAAAATATTCATATGATGATGTATACGAGGTATGTTGCAGTTGTTATTAATGCTGCTAACACATCGACCGTGGCGGAACAAAACAGTTTTACATTTCAGTATATTTTAATCGTCTCGGAGATATACACACACGAGTGCAAATAAACTATCGCATAATACCACACTATGTACGCGAATTACATAACAACTAACATAAAACGTTTAAGTGGAAAATCCGAATCACACTTATATATATATATTATATATATACTTAATAGATATATTTAGTGTCTTTTAACCTTAATTAAAAACAGGATTTTTATTTAACAAGTAATTAATAGTATCTAGGTTAACGAATAATGATACATATGTAATAGGTCAACGTCTTTTTACCGGCTGCATATTATACGTCGTGTACAATCGTATATTACTTATTGCACATTAAAACTTTCCGGTTTTATTAAGTTGAGATTCTAATATTAAAAAATGTCATTAATATTTAACACGCTTGATTAGTCGATTAATAATATTTTGTTGTAATAATTAATTCAACTTCAAAAAAGCACAAAACAACAACGTGGTATTCAGTAAAAATAAAATGTTATAGACATTTTATATATATTATAATACTATGGTGTAAACGCAGCTGAGTACAGATCGAAGTGTATAAACAAATATTGTTAAAAAAATTTATTTTTGCATGATTGAAACTGTACGAATTGTATAAAAGTCCTGAACTCTACATAATACATAACGTGGCATGTGATATAGTTATTTCAAATATCAAAACCTCAAGACACCGACGGACTATGATGCATAATTATTATGAAACTCTTTATACCTTACAATCAGTTATCACTTATCCGCGTATTTATAAGACCACTAAAATTATGGGGCATGGAATGATAATATAATATTATATGATAAATCTCTCTTTTAACATTAAATTTAGGTACCACCATCATTTATTTGAAAAAATAATAATTTTATTACATTTTTTTTTTATTTATAACGCCATGTAATATTTATTAGAAATCCGAGTACACGTTATTAAAAATATAGCTAACACGCATTCAATTAAAATATCATGTGGTATACCTATTAATATTTTCCTGGATCCAAAACGATGCCGTGAGTGAACACTTTTGCCTGTTGGCTATTGTACAGGTAAGGTAGGCGCATCGTAGTTAACACGACTTGAATCATGTTTGAAATCATCGCGTGCGCTCAAGGACCACCTTTGTGACAATATATATAGTAGGTCAAAAATCACGTAAGCGTCTATAAAAATATATATGCTGTGTTTTTCAGGTTTTTTATTCAATCGTAACATTGTTTAACGCTGAAAATCGTTTAATATGTACATACATCATAATGTATATGAGAGCATTATTATGATACGCCGGACGCGAAAACGATACGAATATCGTGAAAATTAGTACAAGGTCTGCCGACATGTACGATTAATAATTTATTATTACTATTATTATTCTAGGACGTTATATTTTGTGTACCGTCCGACGGCCACGTAATTGACAATATATAACCAATAATAATAATAATAATAATTCGAGCAGGATAAATTATAAGGAACCGAAATACACCGGGGGACCGTGAGACGATGACGATGATGATAATAATATTAAGAAAGTAATGTATTACGTGATTGGGCCCAGTAGAAACACTAGTTAACTAAGTTTGTTTCGAAGTCATGTTATCATCATCGTCGTAGCGTCGGATATACTTATAATAACCGAAAGGTGGACAGCGTCCATATGGATATCATTCTCAACTCGATCTTGACTTTTAATTATAAAAAAATATAAAATAATATAAATTTGAAAACGCGCGCAACTAACGCATAATAATGTCAGACTGATTTATAAGAAATGCCGTGACGACAGATTTAATTAACATTATAAATAATAATCCCAAATATAAATATTGCGAGATTTAAGACAGTCATAAAACTATTTTTTTCTTTTAGTAATTTAGTTAATATTATGGAGTTTGGTACCTACTATGTGTCATATATACTCTTACTATAGTATTTCATTATTTAATACATTCAATAACGAATATAATGACAAAAAACTAAAAAAAAAATAGGTATTATCGATATACACATTATCATTATGTGTATATATTTAGTATATATTTTATTATTAGTATACTTAATGATATTATAAATACATTTTTTTAAATGATTATTATTAATTGTTATTGGAATTATTACACGTTTGTGGTATTCCTTGCCATCTCTCATTCAATCGTATAAGTACGAATTAATTAAATTAGCTGTATGCGATGTATTCGAAAATAAAAAGATTTAAAAAAGTCAGATCTGAGCATCGGCAAGAGATTACAGAAGCTAATATTTGAATGCCCTTATCGACACAACTATTAACATGGTTTAATTAGTTATTGTATAGCATAGATTATAAAATAAGTGCTCGCACTCTGTATAAAATAATATAAAATCTGTTTTTGTTTTATATATTTATAAAAATGATTGCGTCTCCGTATAATCGTCGCTTAATTTTCCTAACGCACGGAAACGTCAAAGGACACGAAAACATACATATGTATATAGGACGCTTTCGTATTCACCACGAGCAATAAGACTTTCACGAATAAATGGTATATCGCTTTTGGAAGAAAAAAAACGAAGGTATATGATTGTATAAATGGTGTATTCTAATATAATCGGTACCCTCAATATGTAAAACGAAGAAAAAATAATGTAACGATTACATTAAAACGAACGTTCCAAACGGTATACCGTATTATTATTATTAAATATTATTCAATGAGACGACGATCAAAATAATAATAATCAGTAATAACGATAATGAACATACACCGTTATCAGTACTACCGTAAGTTTCGTGTGCGTACACGCCACTCGCCGTACAACACTCATATTACGCTACACTTAATAATAATAATAATAATAATAATATATATATATTCGTATGCATATATATTGTATTTAATATATGAGTAATCGGTAGGCGGTCATGGCTGGCTGTCACTGTATATACACATTTGTCAGTTAGGATTCGGCTTCTATGCTACTTTATAGCTATTATAATAATATATACGCCACGGCGCGCCGCCGCCCGGTGAAACGCATCAATTCTTCTGTGTATAGTTCCCCGCGAGACCCTTCAGCCAATCGTGTTGCTAACGCGTATACCTATAAGGCTATAAATATATATAACAATGATAATAATATTATTATAATAATACCGACGCACTCGTAAACGTGCATTATGATTATCATTTTTTTTTTTTTTTTTTTTAATGGAATCTGGTAAAATATTAAAATTATATACGACACACACACACACACACACACGAGTGTAAATTCGGACAGATACGTATATACTCATTCGTATAAAACCATATATCTTTATTGCCTACCTACCATATATACCTATCCGGTATCTGCCCACCTACTTGCCTACCTACCCGAACCCGCGCGCGTTCGTGTACCCATATTATAACAACTCGAAAATTATGTGGAACTGACCAAATTCTCGGCGGCCGTCGGTCGACGGCGTGTGGTATACGCGCTGCGCCCCGTGGTCCGATCGCGTCTGATGAGTGGACACGGAACTTATTATCAATTACGAGTGTGCTACTACACTACACGTTTTAGACAGGAGAAAAGAAACGCGCGTGAGACATAACAATAATAATATATGTGTATATTGTATGTACGTAATACTGTATGATAAATATTTGTAATAAATTTTGTATACAACATAATATTAATCGTATAAAAGTATACACAATGATGTTTTACGTCTTCGTTCGTGCGTCATCCGCAAAACGAAGGTCGATGGAAATTGAACTGTCTCTGGAAGGTAATAATAATTACGATTGCCGTAAACAAATTAAGAAGCTAAATATTTTTGTTTTTTTTTTTTAAAAAACCATTCAGTTCACTGTACATGATCGAGTACGGTGTACGAGTTATATCATATTATGTGTGTATGCCACTTTCGGGAAAGAGAAAAATACCTAGTTCTGTTTTAGATTATATAATATACCGATGTAAAACACGACCGATTCCCACTGGGGAACCTAAACCATTACATTATATGGATAGTAGTAATAATAATTATAATTGCACGTGCTACGTGCCATGCGGTAAATGTAGGGCAATAATAAAATTTTCGTGTCGAAAGTGGAAAATATTGATTAATAAAAAAAAAACCTTACACATGTTATAAATATATTATAAATATAGCGTATTACATATGCGTATATATAGGTCTGTTGTTTAATTTTTACGAGTATTAATATAATATTTGTCATTATTAACGTGACATATAGTCATATTACTGAAAGAAAAACAATAGTTACCCAACCGTATGAAAAAAATTTATGTAATATCTATAACAAATAAGTTAAATTTCATGACAATTGACAATTGTCTGATAACATATCATAATATCATTACCTTAACATGATATTGGTCGTCAATCACCTGTCGGCCGTTTCTGCGTTTCATAAACTCATTCGTTACCTTTAAATATTATTATTTTTTTTTTCATATTCGTTTTTTGGAACATCCGTTCCTCGACACACTACGCGCTTTACTTATTCGACATTGCAGCCTGCAAGCCTACCAATACCTATATTTATACGTGGGAAAAGGTATTTATTAAAGCAAAACGCATGAATCATATCATAATTTAACAGGCCTGTTCTGACAGTATATGGTTATTTGTATTCTATTTTAATACTATTTAAATTGCCCGTTTTCTAATATGTATTATCGTGACTTAGTTAAATAGTTTATATAATATTATAAATTATAATAAGTAAAAGCAAAACAGTTAACTAGACGATGCGGAAACAGTGTGTTTAATTTACTCTACAAATATTGCTAACTAATTTATAATGACCGTAAACCGATTATATTGTAATAAACTAATAAGTAATTATTACAATATATTTTTACAAGTGATAATCATCACTCACCTTTTGTAAAAATACAAGTATTTCTCGACATAGTTTCCCGATCATTAATTTTTGGATTCAGATTTTTAATATAACATAATAATATAATATTTTGTTTGTTTAATCGTTTATAAATAAAATTAATGAATAAAATATGTGTAAATAACATTGTGGACTGCAGAAAAATGAAAATAATGTTTAATAAACATTTAAAAATAATCGTGTAGAATAACTATTGCGTTATAAACTTGAATTATACAATTGTGCAACTGAAATTATCATCAAAATGCATTAAACGTTTATTCTGGTATTCATATGATAAAAATAATTATCAATTTTTTATACGCCCATTCACACGGTAAGCATGTCGTTTGGTAGTCACCAGTCACTCGTAGCCCGTAGGCTCATAAAGAATTATCATACCTATTGTTTTGAGAACAAATAAAATGTTTTAGGGACTCCCGACGACTCGACACACCCTTTATTAATTACTACGATACCTACTGCGTATCTACCTACGCGTCCTACATATTATTATTTATTATACTTGAACAGACTCACAAAATAATTTTGTCACGGGACATATATAACATGAAAAGTCACTGATAGAGTTTTTTTGGATTTTAAACGGAGCAATGAATGTATTGGTTTTACAAATAACGTGCGTTTTTAATTTCCATTTTCATATTGTGTCAGCATTTGAAACTTCTGAAGTAATAAAAATGCTCCAATCTTCAACTCTGTTGTCTGTGGATAATTTCTGGTATGAAATTGAATATAGTTAATATTTTGCAACAAGTATTTTTACGGTTATCAGTTTTTGACAAGATAATTTTTTTATTATTATTATTATTATCATTATAATTCAAAAATTAATAACCGTAGAAACTTGCATTATGAAATTTAAAAAATACATATTATCCACAATTTTTTCTATATATATTTTAAATATATTTTCTACTAATGTGACAAAATTGAAAGTATGAATATTTAAACAAAAAATAAAAATTTTAGTTATTTTCAAAAATAATTTTCGTAGAGACATGAAAGTTTTTGCCTCTATAAGATGAATAGTACACGTATATTATTATTGACTGATAAATAAAAAAAAATAATTACTCATATCAATATAGAAATATAATCAAAATAAATAGAAATACAATATATATATATTGTTGACAAACCATATCTGCTCAGCATCATCATCATCTTGTTTCGTAAACAATAAATGATTTATCAAAAAATTTAAATTTAACACAACCATTACGGTAACTTTATCTGTATAAATACCTACTGAATGATGAGGTACACTCGACGCCTACTAGTTACTATATTATAGCAAAGCTGCATGGTATTTATATCAAAGTATCAGATACTACGTAATAATTAAGCAAATCAACTCAATATCTGTGCAAGTGCATCATTACAATCCACATTCGCCGCAACCGAGTACCGATATTGCTTCACATAATCAAACGTCGATAATTTGCTTGCATATTTACGTTAATCACTGCGGATTCGTGTTTGTATTTAGTAGGTCAACAAATTAAAAAACTAAACAACTTTTATCGGATGTTTTTTATCATCCGTCGAAAGTATTTTTTAAGCGCTTTATAACCTCAACAATCCTCGATCCGCCGCGGTTTTCAGTGATTAAGCTCGCAGCGGAACCGAAATACTCGGACCAAGGTATTAGGATTATTACATAGCAGTATAAGTGTGTTTTCCTCGTCAATCAAACATCGTGTACAATAATTATTTAGTAATCAATGTTCACCCATTACACACACCAATTAGTAAGTGTAGTGTATCACTATATTAGGTGTAATTATTCTAATACGCGCGTTTGGAGAAATCGAATACCTATAGCTACTTACTATAATTAATTGTGGTCGAACGGTAATAATCATTCGTCCCGGTCATTCGTCGTTATAATAATACGTGTATTCACGTGAAACTATACGGTACGTACGCAAATAAATTGCTCAATGGTACATTTTCGAAACGCGTCGGTTTTATTGCCGGACAGCGGATTATAATACGGCCACTGCAGCGACATAGCAGAACAACTGCGCCAGCTATAATAACACTATAGTGTGGTACTGTCAGACGTGAATAAATAAATGTAAACATAATGTTTTCTAATAATTGGGTCGGCCAGGTACGAAACGGACTACGAATATTATACTTAGTAGTCAGTACATTAGTTTGCGCATAAATTGCGTTACATTTATGTATACTGTTGTCAGCGTAGCGTATATATATACACGTATAATAATATAACGCGAGTGACGGTGATTAGTGTGTGGACGCTGTTTTTAACAGCAATCCGTTAGCCATTGAATGGAAAATGATTTCGCGTCGTTATATTCGACCGCTTAAAAACACAACTCTTTCGTTTATGTAATATTATAGTCGGCGTCTTTAGCGGACGGGTATTAGAAAAATAAATAGGTAACCCGAGTAGTCTCGCTGGGCGTGTAATTACTAAATCGTAGACTAAACATTTTTATAATATTATATACTATTACAGCGAATAATATGTACGCGTTTGCGCGAAGCGACGCATAATGGTCGTTAAACATTTCCGCTGGTGTCGAAAAACTATCGCCGCGCCGTCGACACCGCCGCCGTTGGTTTCTGTCGGTTTTATCCGCTTTATAATTTATATGCACGGTGAACGATATCATTTCTCATGTTCGCAGATAATTCGGGCGGGACTTCTGTAACGATCAGTCCCAGTATACTTATACATAATAGGTAGGTACTTTTTGTTACATTCGACTGTACGCCGTTTGAAAAATAATGGATCGAGCCGATCTAAGACAATAGTGACGAACAAACGTTGACACGTTTGCATGTATCACATACGCGGGATCAAAGCGATCCGATATAGTATATTATAGACAGCTGTCCGCCGCCGTGGCGAGCAGAAATGAAGACGCACAACGAATCTCCCGGAACTGGTTTCTTCCCTTCAGAGACCGTCGTCCGCGGTGCGCATAATAACATTACATTATTGTACGCGATACCGTAATAATATCCCACGGGATATTTATGCGTGATTTTTTATTTTAAAACAATGTCCGGTCCGCGTGTGTGTATATATGTGTGTGTGCGGTGCATAACAAGGTAAAAAGACCTGAGAATAAACATTCGGTAGGTAATGACACACACTTACACACGCAGGTCCGAAGGAGGAGAAAACAATAGGGTCGCCGTGATGACCATGTGCTCGCGGTGGCAATACCGGTTCGTCCCTTCGGCAGGACAAACCCGGAAACCAGTTTGTCGATGACCAACACCCCATAGTCCACACGGCATTCCCATGAAAACCAGTTCTGACCCCTCGTGGACAATTAAAAAGAAGAAAAATATATGATCGGAAAGAAAAGCTGCGTCGTTCCGTTTTGTGCGCATAGTATAATGCGGCGGTCGCCGCCGGTGCCGTATTAGTAGCTAGAAACTGGTTTTCGTTCCTTATATTACACGCCGCGAACAAACACCCTGACCAAAAGTGGCCGTGTGAACCTGCAGGACGATGAGTACGTATCCCCGAAGGACCGTCGGGACATTTTCATTATGTTAATGCCGACTTGAGTTTTAATATCGCTCGGTTTCTCCGGCAAACTTAAAACCATCGCCGCCGTATCCAATGGTCCATTGTTTATCCCTGTATAACGGTTCATTCCGTAAAAATAATTAAAAAACTTGTCCCACGTAGTATGAGTACCGTTACAAACGTTTTAGTTTTCAACGTACTCGTCTATAATAATAATTCAAAGTCTCGGGGTAACGACGTTGTAAGACCGCGTAACGGTAACTCGACGTTAACAAGCTAATCTTTAACAATAAAACAAATAGGAAGCGTTTTAATCCTAGATATTAAGCGTCGACTTTAACTCGATGGTCAATTTTTGAAATGTCGAAAAAATTTATTTGATTATTCTTTGATTTTAAAGAATCTGAAAATTTTTTTATTTATTAATTATGGGTTCTCGAGAGTATCATCAAATATCGATTGTAATTCATTAGTAATGTTTGTACGGAAGTATATATTATTTATTTTTAACGATAGGTAGGTATATTATTTATTGAAATCTATCAAAATATGTTTTGTTATACGTAATAAGTTACAATAAAGATTTCATATTTTCATTATTCTTATAACATTTTCATTAAATTAAATTTTATATTTTTTTAGTTTTTATGTATGATACATAGCCGATGCAATTTTCTACCACACCAACCACAAAAACACGTAAAAGTGAAAATTTTTGACACGCAATGTTTTCCAACCGTAGACGACCACTAACAATAGAGTGAAGCACATAATAATTTGATTACCACCATTTTGCTATCGATCAATGAAGTGTGATGTAGAAATTATTATACTATATTATATTATTTATTTGAAAATGTAAATTACGTATAAAAATATTATTATAATGTACTAGAAACAGACAGCGAGTTTTTTATTTCGTCGGTCAACGAAAATTATACGTCTTTTTTATGTTGTTATGGGCCAAGATGCATAATTTTTACTCGTATTATAATATATAAAATTCAAAATCAAAAATAACTCTAATGGTAAACCATAAATACACATAACTTATGACGGGAGAATATACATATATATACATATTTATAACACATAAAATGTATAGCAGGTTTAATATAGATAGATATAATATCGTAAATATCCTATAGGTAAATTAGCGAGTGCAAGTGTCGAAATAATTTCTCGAGCATATGTCGTAAATATTTTTTTCAGACGGATTTTTCCAACAGCTAATGTCATGACTTATGATTATTTTTGAAAGGCGACAGTAGAAATTTAACGTCAAATAAATCGATTGTGGTATAGGTACACAAACACGGTATTTGTTTGTACGAACTTTACTAGTACCTACATAATTACGATCGGATATCCGATGATTTATAATATTGTCGGACACAACACATTATAAACAATATTATGTATTACACGCGAGACAACCACTCATTTCACCACCCATTTTATTAGACATCCGATCACTCGGGGGCATATATCGTCGACGGACATTTCTGTTATGCATACATAATACAAAATACGCAGAACCGATTACATATATATAGCGATATATACCGTCATGGCCAATAATAATTATGGCAATATACTAATGAAACGATTAAGGTTAGGTTACCTTCAATATATATTTATAAACTAGAGTATTAACGTATAAATACCACATGCCAATTATAAGTATATTTAGTTATTACCAGCTGCTAGTGTATATAATATCAATATATACCACAACTTGCTGTTGATGAATTATATATAGAATGAATCATAAATGTGTGTAATCATAAAGGTTAACGCCGTGTTCGACGATACGTCAAATTTTTTCTGTACACACTTCTTTTTACTTCTGAGTGACCAAAATGAGAGAATTTCATTTAATTTTTAAGAGTGGTATATAATGTTTTTTTTTTTTGAACGGTTATGGAAGATGGCGCCACATGAGCCATCACTGGTTTCTCATTATTTTCGCACAAAATAATGTTATGATTTATTTTGTTTGATTATATACTACAGCTGTATACGTCATCATACAGTGTGCCTAGATAGAAGTAAAGATCATCTTAATTATAATACATGAATCATGATTAAGATTAACGACTGACTTGTGTTTACAGTAAATATTTTGTATGCAGTCTAGTTAAAAAATGTTACTGTAAAATGTTTTAACAAGGCAATATACTTTTTAAATATGTATTGAGGTATAAGAACATATTACATATTACCTACTACTTTATATATATATAGGTATATGAAAGAAACTATTGGACACGTCTTGTCCAGTTGTCCATAATCCATTCATATTACATTCTTACATAATTTTGGTAAAGCTATACAACAATATTTTACCTAACATTTAGACCTGTTGTGTTTTTGGAGTATTATTATTTATAAATATATAGTCAATAATTATGCAAGACTAAAATTATTTAGATATTATTTACAATTTATGGTTTTATAATAAACAGCAACGAAATAAATTTACAAAACGTTACAAAAAAGTAAACATTGTTATGACAGAAGTGTATTCATTAAATTATCTTAAAAAGATAAACAACATCTACAATAGTCTACATAATTATATTATATAATATTAAATTGAAATACAATTTGTTTGAAAATAAAGTAAAATAAATACTATTGCAAATTGTGTATAATATTCGTAATTTTAAAATACGATTAGTGTAAATTTTAATTTACACACGATTTCATCATACCCTCAACGTATTCTTACGTTTTAACGATGCTATAAATAACGGGTATTTTAGTATAAACTCAGTTTTAATCAAAGTCCAACCCCTTTGGTCAGAAAAGCAACCTAAGCAAACAATAACCGATACTTTTATAATGTAGAATTATGATTATTATAGAATGTGTTTTTTATGCTAACATATAGGGGACACTGCGCGATACTTACAATAAGTTTGTAAACAAGAATAGAATTTGTTTTTTTAATTTCCCCCTAGCAAGACCATATTTTTGTTTATTAAAATACAAGTAGGGGACTTTCCCGCCAAATACGACGAATATGTATTTTATTAATCGTATATTATTTTTTCTTTTTATTATTTATTATATCATTATAATTCATATTTTTATACATAACCAATATTAATTTAAAAAGATATTATTATATATAGAATATATATGGATAATAACTTAATGTTTTAGCGCTACAATAGCCAGGTATAGATGTTAAATAATATAGCTTTTTTTCCAAATAAGCCATTTCTATTGATATATATTGGACAGTCACCATTGTTATTAAAATTATAGTTGGAAAACAACAATTTAATTTCATAGACGCTGCACACTGTTATTTATACGCTCCTTTTAAAAAAAAAAAGTGCAATAAATATTGAACGTAAATGCCTATACTATAGTAGTATTCTCATACATCTATTATATCACATACCAACTATTCAATTCATTAAACCATGTTGAACTTGCAGTATAACAAACATAAATAACGAGCTACTCCAATCGGTCCATAAAGATCTTAATATATGTATTGGAGTTCAGTGAACTGTGATCTAAATAAGCTCGTGGGTATTGCAAAGACTTAATTACATTTTTTATAGTCTTCATATTGTTTGAATAAGGTTCTCGGGTACTTAAATTGCTATGCCAATAAAACACGCTCGTCACTTTTTAAACATATTTTTGACTGCGCTCCAGAATTCGATTTCATTATACTTTTCCGTTGCAATAATGCCTATACTGCATTATTGGGCCATCCTTGATTCAAACAGTTGTATCACACGTTTATTATAACGGTAGTGATTTTTTTCCGATGAAGAGAAACCGATACACAATAAGCCAAGCACTGAAACACTCATAGTACACGTACGTGAATATGTTTATTTATTGAACGTAAATTGGTCTATCAATGTTAATTTTTACATTTACGTCGACTTAATAACACCCCCTTGATTAGCGTAACGTAGTCAAAATTATTGATACAACTATTTTTCTTTGTAAAAATATTTAGTTAACAATATTTTAACTGCAAATGTAAGTAGTAACGATTTATATTTTTTATAAAGTACCTATATTGGTTAACAATTAATATAAAAATAGAGTCGTGTTAGAAAAAATTCATATGTGAGAAGTAATTATAAGACAAATTATGGAAGATCATCACACATCATATATTATACAGGGTTGAGGATTTAGTCTAGTAGATACACAAAACTAAAATTTAAATTTGGATCAATTGATTATGAAATATGTTAAATTATGTGTCCAGACATGTTTATCATCGTTTGTTAATGTATAATTCGTTTTCTTTAATAATTTATTTAACATATATACATAAATAAATAAAGTAAATTATCACCTAAATGTGTTAAAAATTAGATTAGGGTCGAAATACATTTTAGTCTGATCCGTATATTAAAAAAAGAAAACTGGATAACAATATCGAGTTGAATTTTAGTAATTGTATAACCGGCATTAACCGGGAGTCGAGAATAAATTAGTAAAAATAAATTTGACAAAGTTAAAATCGGTATAAAGTAATAAAGTTTATTATAGTCTTTGTGTTTGAGTATTTTATAACAGTTTTAGCTAAACTTTGTTTGCTTTTTTTTTTTCGATTAAAAACTTAAAAGTAATAACCGCAGAATATCTTGTAATTAAGTATTTTAAATTATAAACCAAGTTTATTACTTTTTAACTGAATTAACATAATTAAAAACCAAATCTTTACACTAGTTAAAAGTAATAATGAAAATAATAACAAACCACTTTATTTAAAGGCATTCAAGTGAATTTTTCGCTAATTAATTTTTACTTAAAGTTTAACAGATTATAAAAACATAAAAAAAATGTTATAGAGGGTTCTTTAAAGAAAGTATCCGTCCCTTCTTTAAACTACTATCCATAATAAGTACAAAATACAATTAATGAGAATGAATAATATAATTTGTAAAATGATATAATCATATTATATTTACGAAAATGTTGTCACTTCTGCAGCTTTGTATATAATTATTATGGTAATACTATTATATACAGTTATTTTTTAAAACTATGTTTCGATAAAAACTGAATTAAAATGGTACAATATACCAGATGCATTAATAATGTTAAATAAAATTATTTGTTACTGACAACTGAGGTACTTGCCCAATTATTTCAATATCTTATCTTTAAGTATATAATTTAATTTTATGTATAAAAATTATGCTTATAAATTTAAAAAAAAACTATTTTTGTAAATAGGTAGTTATAATGAACAGAACATAGTGTTCTTCACACACGCCCCGTGTCAAATAGATGATTACTATTAATTATTAATATATAAGACGCGATATTTTAAATTATTAAATTATTTGTGTCGTGAGTTCAACTATACTCACTATCTACAACGGCTACCGCCTACCAGCTACCAGATATTATAAATTATAATACACCTACTGTTAACCATTGTAAACTAATAATTACAAAACAAAATTATAAAATGGGATTCGGGATTATAACTGATTATGTGTCCAAACGGCTAAGCAGTATATTAATAAAATAATAATATGTCCTATAGCGACAAGATGTCATCCGCTAATGGTTCAAAATAATAGAACATTCAATTTTGCGCTCACGATTTCGATTATAACAAGGGAAATGTTTCGTGATATTGTCTGGTCTCCATAAACGGGTCCTCAAAATTGAACTAAATACGTTGTATTTTAATTTTAATTGGTCCAATTGTTACACTGGCAACAACGAAATCGACGCCACTTGTCCATTATCATGTTGCCAACTAGGCCGTGTTTGCGTAATGATAATTGGAATCACGGTACGTCCCTTCCGACTCATCTCGAGATTTCTAATTATAAAATTATATCATTAGGTTTTTTTTTTTTTTTAATTCTTTTTACACTTGGACCTTATTGCTTCTAAGTTTTTAATAATAATTATACAACGCATTCGAGTCAACACTGAAAACGCACACAGACGACTTCGCCGCCGCCACCGTCACCACATTCCATAAACCACCGCCTCGCTTATGTGTGTGTGTTATATTAAAAACCTGATCCAAAAATAAAATATCAATTTATCCACCGCCGCCGCTCTTATTTTCAGTTAATTAGTCGCCCTGGCACTGTGCATTAGTTAAAACATACGTTTTGCGTGTGTGCGTGCTAACGTTCGTGTGTGTATAAGGCCGACACCGGTAACGGCAGTAATAATAATGATAATAATAATAATAATAATAATAATAATAATGGTAATAATGAACGTGCGCGCACACGAGAGTCTGGATCGCTATAATTAGAAACACCGTGTGGCCCTTTTGATTTTTAATGGAAAAACTCAATCGTCGCTACTGACGATGACGCGCCACATCACCAGTGGTCAATAATATTATATTATTCATATAATACAATAAAATATTTGTAATTTACAAAAATATAAAACTATAAATTATTCTAAAAAAGCGTTATAAAAAAAAAAATGTAGTATAATAGATTATAATATTTGCTGTATGTTCGATGTTCATATTATATAAAAAAAACTTTTTAAACCATAGAAAAAATAAACGACCAAAATAAAGTGTTCGTTTTATTTAAAAATCTAAATTTTAATGTGTTCTTTTTTTCAAACAAAAAACTGAACGTATTTCACGTATTTAATATTAATGTCAACGAATTTAATTTTTAAGTGAACTTTCAAACACGAGTTGCAGGTTGTTCAAAATATATGTTCTGTCTTATGTAAATATTTTTTTCTTTATAATAATTATATAAATTATAAAAAAATAATTTGAAATGTGTGTTCTACTACACAGGTCACAGACATTGCATAACAACTAACAATACGATATAAAGGATATTTAAAAAAATAAAAAATATTGTAAATTTATTGAATATTATTTTTAAAATAATAGTTTTTCCATATAAATAATTTATCCAAGCAAGTTGTAGTTTTTCAATATGACCTTTTTCGTGTGACCCGGACAGGCTTTGTTATTTCTCCATCCTTCTCTCTAACCTAACCTACTGTGTGGTATGCTTCATAAATTTCTGTTACGAAAAATCTATTTTTAACGCTCTAAAGTAGTAAAGTGTAGTGCTATTAGTGATTTTAAGAAGTACTATTTATCAAAATAATAAATTGGGTACAGCCACGAGTATATTATGCCTAACACAACATAAAATAATAATGTAAATATTTTTGTACTAACTACGCGAATGAATCTTTTGACCCCACAACAATACATGACAATCACGTGGATGGTTAGCGGTCCCAACCAGTTGCACAGGGCAAAAAATACGATGTGCACAAACTCGTTTACACTTCTCACCAGTAAAAGGGGTCGCTTATTCACTTCTCTTCAATTTTATTTACTAAGATCGATATAATATTATAATAGAATTACTATATTATATTGTTTCGCTAATATCTCACGCATGCGCGTGTGTGGAACATCGATGTATATTATAATATTATATTAGTGAGTATCTATATAAAAAAAAAACCATAAGCTACATAATATTATCGTTTTAGTAGTCGTGCATAGCAGTATATAGTGTCTTAAATTGTTTGTGCAAATTTCACATATGTTTTCTAATCTTCGTTAGGTACTGCAAATAACATTTTTACTGGTGTATATTCGCCTCATATAACGTAGGTATAGATGAGTATCTTAACAAGCTAGAAACAACATTTTAAGTATATATAATATTGTATATTTATATCCACGAGATAAAAATATACAGACAGTAACGGATAAAATATATTTTCGAGCATTATTATATCGGGTAGATATTTTCCATTATATACGAGAATCCTAAGATAGAATCGATTCTTTTGTAACCTGTGCACTGTGCAAGGCATATATATTTTATGTGATGAATTTCACATGAAATAGTAGATAATATTAATACTATATGTATATATTCATTATACAGAATAATGCGACAGCGTACAGGTTATATGGTATTTAATATGATAAATATTCATTTTTTCGCAAGTCTGGTAGTATTGTTTCGTTCGAAACAAAAAAAAAATGTATACTTATACATTACTATATACATTCAGCATATATTTATATTCCGTACACATAAATCACAGACTGCGCAGACGATAATAATATTCGTTCAAATGGTTTGATGAAATCAAATTTCACCCGTATATGGAGATTATAATAATATACAAGTGTGTTTTTTGTGTGATGCTGTAGCAACCTCTGCCGTCGGTAAATAATACGGGTTGCACTGGTGTATTGTGAATTATGACGAAATACCGAACGCAGACCCTTCTATAGGAGAGACGCTCAGACGTTAGTATCACAATGGTTACAACTTGCAATGATTTACTTTATCCGGGGTTATTACAAGAAGATGATATTGTGAGTATTTTCATTAAACAAAACATCCGACTCCCGACGACGGGAAATCGTGTTTTTTTTTTTTCCAAAAAACTGCAGGTATAAACTGGTGGACAACTTGATGTTTTTCCGAAGCACCATGTGCATCCAGCCCTAAATCCTGTATTGTAGTCAACGTTATTATTCTACTCGCAATGATTCTAGTAACGTGTCAGTGACTCCGCAATTAATTACTTGAGCATTTTAGACATAATACGTGTATTATTATATTATTATGTTTTATTAATTTTTAATATTTCAGTAAAAGTTTTAATTTTAATTCATACACAAATAGACAATACTGTTAAAATTAATTTTTGAAATTCAATAACGTACTTAATGTATCGACACCATACAAGATACAATAATAGTCTTACTGCACCAAAATCATGTTTAAATAACTTAACCTGCAACGTTCACTCACTTCACTCGTAAGTGACAAAATCAAATGCATAGCCGATTCTGTTGGAAATCATATATTTATAAATTACTTACCTATTCATTTATTGGTATTCGTAGACGACACTAATGGTATTTTCCTAAATAAAATAAAATCTTAGTTAAATATACTTAAATACATCTTTTATTGAGATGTAATAGCAAATTAAAAAAAAAATAAACAGATGTATATTATTTAAATATAAAAATAATCAAAGCACCTAATATCTATTATGCATTCTTATGTATATTTTATTGGCTAATAAATATAATTATTCCATATTAGTATTTTTAACTAAATTCAATTATAGAACAAAATAGTAATAAAAAAATGTCAAATTGTCCTTTATTTGTCTATTCGTACAAAATCACATATCCGGATAAAGAATTTTTTTCAATAGTTAACCAAATTATATAGTTAGGAATAGACATATTATTATAGTGTAATTTAGTAAACTATAAATACAAATCTTATATTATAAAATCATTAAGAATATAGGCATGTTATAATAAATAAAAAAAGAATTTTCAATCAGGGTTAAAAAAAAAAATACGATTTTACTTTCATGAACTCTCAGAATTTCCCCTCCGTATTTGATTGATGATGTCATTGAGCTTCAGGTTATGTGAGGAAACCATTAAAAAACAATGAAAATTTTCGTTTACAGTGTGTGTCGATTTTATATACGTTCAGATCGATTCCTGTTTTTCGTTCGGTTTTTATCTAAGTTTACTATGGCAAACCGTTCGAAGGAAATGAGAAACTTCCGGTGTCATCGATAATAGCGTCTTCGATTCTTTTACGCTTAGAGGGCTACCCGCGTTTCTTTGCGCGTACAGAGAGGGCTATCCGTGTTTCCGGCTGGTCGCGATGACTCCGATAAGAACCTTCTTATCGTGTGGCGGATGGTGAGGGGCGATGAAACAGAGTACCACTAACACAAAGTTAAATTTCCGTCTACAAGAGGGATTCGAGAACTCAGTGTTGTCAATTTCCATATCATGTGGTACTCTATAACAAACGCAACGTTCTACGTACACCATACTATACGAGCGTTCTTATATCGAATTATATTACTCGTATGAGATAAATATAGTAAATAATCTCGTACAGCGCGCGTAAGCAGTCTATCCTAGTTAGTTATGTTGTTATATAAGCTGATGTATGGTGATTGCGAGGGATTAATTTTGTTATTAGATATCCGACGAGTGGAAAACAACGGAGCGAAATAAAAAAAACACCCATTAAGCGATTTAATTGAGCTCCATACACGGAAACATTTGTACAAACGCGAATAGGTACTAGACAAAATATGTTATTCCGGTGGTCAAACGTCGTGTAGATACCAATACCGTCGTAACATAAAAACCAACCAATCGGTCAATAAACCAATGCAGTGTTATAAGTATAGGTGTATCTTGTCTTGCATTATAATATGTTTATTCTATTATCACCTTAAACAAATTGATTGCCGTGGCTTTTCCCAGATCATTAAAGTGTATGGGCATTATTACTATTATTTGAAACGATGTGTTCAATAGCAGTGTTTCTGGCGGCGGCTACTGTTATTGGGAATATTGAGAAGAATATCATATTTAATATAATATAATAATATGTATAAATAATAATCTGATGATCCGAAGCGAATCGATTTTTCTCCACACTCTAACAAGTTGTTGACTCTTAAGATGCGCCTTATTTGTACAGGTACGAATTACACGATTAAATTACAGTTAAAGATCAATATTTTTTTTCTTTCATATTATAATATTATATTTCACATTTGATTAGACAATTGAAATTGACGTTTCCGAAAAACATGTAAATTATACCCGTTGGGCATTGACGGTAAATCAACTAGAACATAAATTACTATAGAAATAATCTACATCAGTTGTGAAGAACATGAGACGTGTTGAACGGCTCAAATAGCCAGATGCTATACTATATAAGATCTAACACTAATAACATTACAAACTAAATAGCGTGATAGAACGAAATGATTATGTAACATTGTAGAGATATATTGGATATAAATGTAATCTAATACATTAAATAAATGTATCTATTATTTTTCAGTTTACAATTTATTTATCGAATTTGAAAGATTTAAGATAAAACGTAATAATAATACTTTTGACTAAATTATATTCTATACTTACAATATTGGACAATAATTTAGAAATAAGGAATGTAGAAATATAGACTTTATTAATTAAAAGATAAACTTTCTGTAGCATATTGTGCAATTGAAATTTCAATCAACGAGTGAAATATTTATATTACATAATATATATATATATATATATTAAAACTAATCATTAAATGATAAATACGAGTAATTACTTGAAAAACTTATTTATAGAAAAATAAACTAGAACACAAGAATAATATATGCAGTATAACAATGTATATTTATATATATATATGTATATGTATGTATGCGTACAATGTGCATGTATGAGTATACGAAAAAAATTATTGCTTTAAATATTTCAATTAGAACACACAACACTTCTGTATAAATCTATATAAATTAAAATATCTTATAATTGAATTCAATATAAACTGTTGTTTTTGCAGTAGTTATATATCAAAGCTATTTTAATATGTATTTTATATTCAAAAAACTGAATTACTTAAATGAGCTATTATAATAATATAGGTAGGACCTATCATGTAACACACTAAACATACACACCTATTTTGTTAATAATTGGTAAAAAAATAAACATAAAAAATAATAATTTCTTTGGATAATTGCAGCGATATACATTAGTTTGTCAGTCTGATTTCTTTGATTACACCTTTATTATATAAGTACACATATTTTTTTTTGGAGACAATTTAGAGACAAGTAACAATTTGTATTTAATATATTTTTATTTGTTCCCTTACCTCCAAACCGATACGGTATTTATAATTTTTTACGATGATTGAATGAAATTGGAAAAATAATCAAAATACATTATAATAAATGATGTGTAGTTGTGCACGTATTACGCACTGTTGTGTATGTATTTTTTTATATTTATTTTAGATATGTTAATATTTTTAAAGTCTAGAAGATTTGCATCGTTGATTTAGGCAAATTCGATGCAGTCAAAATTCTTTGACTTGTAAAATACCTTATTTTTTCAATTGTAATAATTATGACATTGTACAAGACAAGGTTACATTTATTGGGTTCAAATAACAAACAAAGAAACACGTAGGTATACCGTGTACACGACAATATTAAGATAAGAAAATCTTAATTAAACTTATAATCAATATTATGACGCACATGTATTTTGAAATTATCAAAATAATTGGACTTTTAGTTTTAAAATTAGTTTTTAAACACATAGTATGTTCTGTTAGATTCTTTTAAATTCTTGCTAATTAAGCAATGTCTATCTAAGATTAAACAAATATAAGATAATTTATAGTTTTAACGTTGAAAAACACATATTATGTAATAACGTGATTTCTTTAACAATGAGATTTGATATTGACAATATCGAATTGAAAAATAAAATCACATTTTGTCATTTTGAAGTGATTTTGATCTAACAAAATATATTAAATTTTTAAGTATTATATTATTATTATTATTATTATTATTATTATTATTGCGCTATATTTTTATTAAAATACTAATACTTATATTTGTATACAAAACTTTAAAGTATTAAAAACTAATACGTCTATATAATACATACGTATTATGCGCATACTCATGTATACGTTATACGTTTACCATAAAATTGAAAATGATTTACTTATTATAGTACCGTAGTTAATATAGGGCATAATAAACAGTTGACATTATTTAGAAACCGTATAAGTAACTTCGCCACGTCTGTTTTTCATAAAATATACATTTTTCTTTATTTGATTACGTACTTAAAAAACAAAAAAATATCATTAACGTAGATAATGGATTAAGATCAATACAATATGTCGCTAATGAAAATAAAAAAAAAAAAATAATATTAAAATACTGCCGTGATCCTACTGATTGTACATTTACATTTCAGAAATTTTCAATTTCCATACAGATATTATTGCAAAACCTAGAATAATAGTCCCCATTACGGAGTGTTTGTCCGTGCTTCGATATTCGTTGCGCAACGGAAAAAATATATTTACTCAACGCGATAATAATATATTCTCATAAATATAATTCGTTAATCCACACGCGGCCGTGGTAAGTCGAATTACGCGTTGCGTCTGGACAGGTTAATTTGCATCAATCGCGGTGTATAATATTGTTATACATTATGCACATGACCATTTTGCTTTGGAAAAAAAACCGTACAGTATTGTACGCACGTGTGTGGGAAAGAAAAACCTCAAAAAAAAAAAAAAAATACACATAATAATTTTTCCATTCCCGGTATAGTTTTAAATCGTTTCGGAGACGTCGGCGGGTGGGAAATGCGTTTACATATCATTATTATTATTAGTTGGTAGTAGTTGTAGTAGTAGTAGTAGTAGTAGTAGTAGTAGTAGTAGTAGTAGTAGTAGTAATAGAAAGAGTAGCAGTCGCAGTATAGTAATAGTATATATTATTGTTGTTATATATACTTATTATAAGTCATTATAATATATTACTCTATCAGGAAATTGGGCGAAAGATTTGCACGCGAATCGGTACGTGATAACCGTAAACGAAACATCATCGGTAATCACGTGACTTCTCATAGACGCGTGTACGGGTAATATATACTGTAAGCGTATAATATTATATATTACATTTGACGAGAAAACATTATGGGCGAAAAAAAATCAAATTGTTTTCCCATATAATACGTACCTCCTGCGCGTACTATTATTATTGCACATATTATAATGTTATATACGTAAACGTGTCATACCGGGCGAGTTTTATCAATTATTTTTCGAAATCGCCCGAAGCGTTGTATAAATAGCATAGTCGTTCTGCCTGTATACGTCGTATTATAATAATATAATGTAACATAATGTGCATACACTGCAGTGTACACACCGTGTACGGTAATTGACGGACGATATGCGTACGCAAAATTTTTCTCGTTTTTACCGTGTCGGCGATGGGGGCCTGCAACGATAGGACGAAAAAAAAATACGTCGACTGGCTGCAGGTATATGATGATATGCAGATGACAGAGAAGGATACGACCGATGATGGTGATGATGATGGGTGCTGATTTCGCATAATATATGACGGACAATACTGTTTTCGACCGATTCGCGACGCCCAGCCGACTTCGCCACAGCCACTGTTCTGTTGTTAAATTATTATTATTATTATCATCATCATAATACGTATGTGAATGTGTGTGTGTGTGTGTGTAGTATTGGGTTAAACGAACTGCTGCAACAACAATAATGCTAATAATAATGATAAAAATAATAATAATAATAATAACCGTCTCTCGTGGGTGACCGCGAAATCCGACGCGAAATATAATAACATAAAGGAATCGCGCAGTCATTATTATCAAAATAGATAGTGTATAATATGGGTACGTGTGGAGATACGTGCAGGCGCTTTATTATTAATGTATATATAATATTTTATCGTATGTGTTATCGATTATTCCGAAGAAATAGCGGTTTTGTAAAAAAATACGCGTATACCTATGCTGTGGTTCCCTACGCATCCTTCCTGTGTTACGTCCGTCTTCCAACGTTATTTTCCGTTCGTGAAAAAGCATGGTATACGCGGCAACTGCAGGTAATCGGTCGGATATACTTGCAGACCTCCATCGGAATCCGCCGGTTCTTTTAACACTTTTTTCCGAAACAATTTTTAAACGCGTACTCGTGTTTCGGATTTCCTATTGTTTCGTTTTAATACAGCGTTATATAGCGTACGTTACAATGATAACACGAAACGTGTCAAATAGACGCGCAGACGAACAGTATTATGCAATCGCGTAATACCGTGTTTTTACAGCTTTGTATACACTTATTATTACTTGTATAATTGTATTTGTATACAATACAACGGAAACGCCAATCCAACAAATCAACAACGACAACCACACGTGATCAAGTCCATTGGCATTTTTACAAAATGTGTAAAGCATTTGGTATTTTATGTTTACCTTTTATTCAAGAAACTATCAATTAGCCAAACACGTTTATGTTGGACGTGTAATTTTTTTAAATTCGATTCTGTAAAACCGTCAAACGAATTGCGTGTTAGATTTTGGCGTAGGTATATTAATGAAATTTTGTTTACCACTCGATTCTAACCCGTATAATATACAATAATGTCTATAATACGCATCACTGTGTCAGTCGCATTTTTGTGTGTAAATTATTTCTTTCCATAGATACTAGGCAGATAATTGTCTTATTTTGTAATAATCATAAAATATTCAAATTAACGTTATAACGATTTTTAATCAAACCGATTAGAAATAAAGCTGACAATATACGGTCGATGACAACCCGTTTTTTCGATTTAAATGGACTCGTGGTGAAAATATAACGTATATCAACTACTCGTTTAAATCTTTAGCTGTTGCGCGTCGCTTACAGGTATATACGATAGGGATATGCGTATTAAGATTCGAGTTGAATAATGAAACTCGAATTAATCGTCTGACATGTCCTAAAGGTATACATAATATAATATAATAATAATAGCTCATTGAAAAAACAAACCCTCATTGTGCGGTCTGGCGTGGAGGGACACATTGGTATTTGCGCAAGGGATGAAAATAAATTTGATTTTTTTCATCGAAACTGTTGCTTGTCGTCCGGCAAAACAACAGCAAAGGGGGGACAAAGGTCAAACCGGTTGGCTTCCGAAACCCTCGCGAACAATACGGCACTCTCCCCACCTCGCCACATCATCATATACACTAAACATTGATATATACGTTCTTGATGATAATCTGGTCGGTACCCTTCTAGGTCACGGCGCATTTCATCTCCGTCGGCGACGGAGGTGGTGGTTTCTTTTTTTTTGTTTTGCTTTTTAATCCGACTGTTCGATTCGCAGACATGATTTTACGTTTAAGCAATTATATTTTTGTCGTTTTTACGATCAATGCTTAAATGCCCAACGCTATTAAACTCTGCAGTACGCGCAAATAGTCACAATTAGAATGATGAATATCCATTTGGATAAAAATAAAAAAAAATATATTTCTTCACGATGGACAAATATAGGAATAAATTATCAAACCCCTGTTTTACTCATTGTTCGGGATTTAATTTTATTTTCGATATTAAATATGATTATATACGTGAGATACGTTAATGAATCGACCCCATAAACATATTAAGTGGAACATGTGTGTTTATTCAGCTACAAAAAAACGTTTTAAAATGCGTTCAACTGTTTTAATAATGTTTTTAAGACTTTAATACGATTTGATGTATCGCAGCATAGGCCGTAAAAAATAGATTATACCTATTAACCACCAATCAATAAAAACTAATTAAGCTACCGATATAACGTTTTATCAAAAGTCCGCTTGACCGCTTCTCATGAAAAATCATCGTGCCCGCGTGACCGACCACAATTTACTATATATATATACATTTAGGTTTGCTCGGTCGCGTCCGTCCGGTACATAATAATAATATACATGTATGCCATACGTATAGTATAATGTATAATAATAAGTATTATATAATACATATACGGCCAACAGGACCACATCGCAGTCTGCAGTAATACCGCGTGCGAACAGTTCTTTGCGCAACGATGGTATTCGACGGTTTCCGACATTTTAAAATTAAAAATTCTTCTGTCGGCTTACATGACACCACACACACACACACACACACACACACACACGTCGTTTTGATTATAATACTAGTTATATGTACTGAGGTGCTGCAGATTACTGCACTCGACACATTCGGACTTATCGGTATGGGTATATCGTCTTAAAATCTGAATTCCTTTTTATCGTAAAACCGCATGTGACTAATTAGTTTCCGTAGTGACGTGTATACGAAAGGTCTTTTATACAAAAATATTAAAAATAATATACTTCGCGAAAGTTCGACCGTCGACGCACTCGCCCTTAACGAATATTATATAGACCGCGGCGGGCGCACATCACACTGCAAGACACAAATTGCAGTACACGTGTGCACAATGGTCAATGAGTAGAGTACCGTAGTATGACGAGGATAGCGACGCTGCGGGACGAAGGGAAAAAATGTATAGAGAGAAAATAACACGTCGGTCGGTGTACAGTGTGTGGTCAGCGGTGGCTTCGGTGTCGGTAGCGCGGAGGGGGGAGGGGGGTGCCGGAAAAAATAGCGCTCGTCGAATCGAATTTCCCCTGAGGAAAAGTCATCGGCCGCCGCCGCCGCCACTAAAACCATAGGATTCGAGGAGGTTTTCCAATTAAAACCTCCTCGCCCTCCTCTCCACCGCCGCATCGTAAGTGTGCCGTATGTGAATGTGTATATGTGTGTGTGCGTGGGCGCGTGTGAGTGTGTAGGCGCTCTAATTAAAAACCCTTCGGTTCGTCCGGGCTAATTGCTTTATTTTTCTTTCGACGCTTCCCTTCACGACCGTCGTCCCACCCCCGTCCGCGACCGGTCTCTTTTTCTTCTCTTTTGTTTGTCTTTCTTACCGCCGCCACTGCCGCCGACGTCAATTTGCGCTCGACCCGCCGCCAGCGGATCGCGTTAATTTGGAAGACGTCCAAACCGAAACCGTAACCTAAATACATTGTTCTAGCAATAATTATTATTTTTCTATATACTCCGCGCGCACACGTCAGTCACACTAATATACGACATTAGCCAAAAATAACGATTTTTGCAAAGCCGTCTCCCCCCCCCCCCAACCGCCACCACTTAGTATTATATTGCACGACGCTCTATCGAAATAACTATGTATTAATATGCTGTATACGATTTATATGTATAATAAATGGTATTGTTGTTTTATAAGACACTGTCTTGAAAACATCTCGCGACGTAGACAATTATATAGACTATAAAGTATATAGGTAAGTATAAAGAAAAAAAATATACTTAAAAATATAATTTTATAATTTGTATACTTTCATGTATATAACACACCTATAATTTATCACCCAATAATTCTTCAAAAATATTTAATCTAGAATTGTTTGGTCAAGTACAATTTTATAATAATTTATTTGTCTTATTATTCATAGTTCATAAAGAGTTATTTAAATTGAAAACCTACTGTAGGTATTTTTGTCATATTTTTTTTTGATAAATCTATAAATAATATTATAAGAAAATAATGCATCAAAGTTATAATTTCTGATTTTTTGCCAGGATATGTATATTATTACGCCACTTATGCTATTCTTATTTCTACATACAACACTAAAAACCTCAACAAATGTTATGATACATATACACAATATATCAACAATTATTGCCCTGTTATTACAATCTTCTATTTTGTTTTGGTTAAATGTGTGTAAGATACCAGTTTTTAATTTTTATATTTTCTTAGAAATTGTCCATTGTGATTGAAATCATATTAATAATTGTTCAAAACTAGTTTAAAATTATTTGCATGTATACTCATAAGTTCTGTGATTTAATTTATGTTACATTCTAATGGATTATAATAAACAATAAGATATTCACGAAAACCTGAATTATTTTTTTTTTTTAGTTATTCGTCGTGTTTATTTCGGATATTAATATTTTGAATAATTCTCAATATACGTATTTGATATACAATATTTCAAGCAGATACAGATCTCACTGTTATTAATAATACATGCCTTGTTATTCAAAATGTTAAACGTAGATATTCCTTTAATAAACTTGTCTCTATTTCATTGACCAGCTGTGACTTCGCTGCTCGCAATGTGTTTCATTGAATTAAGACTAGAGCTAAATAATAAAAATACAAAATAACAAATGTAAATTCAATTAATTAATTCAAATTATACAAGACATGTAAAATACATAGCAGTGTATCATTATTTATATTACAATATTTACTGAAGAGGAAACCAAACAATTTCTGACAACAATAGTTATGCAGTGATGACTGATGAAATAGATCTTATCAACATTATACGTTTTGTTATTCAAGTGCCAAGTTTGAAAATGTAAAAGTATTTTTCGTGTACAATATACGCAGTGTACCTATATATCAGTATCACGCACAATCTCATTGTTTCAAACGGGCGTATATGTATGGTACAATAAATATTTCCTTCTTTACACGCTGATAAACTATTATGGTTTAAATTTAAATGATTCGACACATTAAAGGCACTTACGAGTGATTTATTTTTAGTCGTACTACTGTATTAATAACTTATTTCACAATACGTATTTCCAACGATAATTGTATTAAACGAATGAATGGATTTAGAGTTGGAGGTGATTAATTGTTTCCTCCTTAAATTATTATTATCACTGAATAGGGTGAAAACATTACTATGTGAATATAATTTTATTGTTATGAAATATAAGTATAATAACATAAGATCAAATTCGTTTAAAAAGAAAACTTAATCCTTAACAACATTTATTGAAGAGTAGGTATAAGTATGCACGTGAATTGATGTCAAGTACTTAAATCTATAAAACACCATTTCTTCATATATTTTAATGAAAAATCAAACGAAATGTTATTTTGACAGTTATGTCTTACATGTAATTTAAAAACCTATTAAATATTACAATGTTTTGTTAAAATTACAGTCTAATTAAAAATATCTATTTTTAAGTATAGTATAGTACACGTTTGAAGATCAAATAGTGGAAATTAAGTTAGTAGGTGAACGACCTGTACGCATTGTATATAAGTAGTTATTAAACAAATCGTAACGAAATTCTGTAATAATTAATACATTGACCAAACCACGAAACAATGAGTCACTAACGTAGTTTTTTTAATTTTTTTTTCACAACGGTTTCTGATGTTTCTGTACATTTTTTGACGTATAATATCGGTTATTAAGTGGTTCAGTATAGGTTTAAGCTGAAAAAAAAATAGAACGAGTAATTAAACAAAGAAGTTCCCACAGTAGTAATTAAAGATTTTAAACACCGGTAATTTTTATATAATTATACCTTTGCCTACAAAACCAGACTGTTTTTCTTAGAGTTATAATTATTGATATCGACTTTACTGTTATGCAAACCAAATTACGTTTTACAAATTATGATGACCGTACACAAAGAGTATTTTGACTTGGTATCAACTGTAGAAATTGTGAAATGACAATACACTTTTATAATACTTGAATGATAGATGAAGTGTTATTTGAAGTTTTTTCTATTATTAATATATATTTCTATATTTATTTCTCAAGTAAATTTTATCTTAAGACATTAAATGTTCTTATTGATTCATTAAATTATGTAGCTATGTATTTGTAAGTTTTGACCTTGAAAATAAATAGTTTTAATAAATTTAATTTGGAGCTACGCATTAAAAAAAAAAAAAAATGAGATGTCATTGATATTGTATAGATTTACACAAATACTTAATACATTATTATTAGCTTGAAGATTTATCACCTGTCGTAAAAATTGAAATTAAAATTATAATTTATTGTAACATTTGACTATACTATTCCTGATTCAATTTGTTATAACTTCTAACTTCTAATCATATATATTAAATAAATGAATAATTTATGTTATTTAGTACTGCCTTACGGTTTTCTTTACATATACAAATTTATACAATTTTCGTTATATCTTCCTATTAATATGATATTATATAATATTATTCTTCAGCTATTAGCCTTGTCGTTGTCCGTTGATACCATAAATATGGACAAATAAAATATTATACTTTGAATAGTTTATTTACAATTATTTACGTAGAAAATAAAGATAAAATATATAATCTCAAATTGATGAAAAATCGACATGGAAAATTTGAAAAAAAGTTAATTGTTTACAATGGTTCAATCGCAAAAACTTGAGTAAACACAAAATAAAGGTGGAGGGGTGTGCTGTCGTCTCGTCGCTTCCTTAAACACACACACACACACATACACACACACACACACACACACACACACACACACACACACACACACACACACACACACACACACACACACACACACACACACACACACACACACACACACACATACGTACGTGCATCATATTATTGTTCTGCGACCGCACAGAATTTTAGAACTACAACGTATTATATGAGAAAAGAGTGCGCACTCGTATATTTAGACATTTAGTTAAAAGGACGCTACCTGTACAAACGTTGTCTCCGTCTAACAAATTAAAACACATCAAATTCAAGTTCAGACGAATAGATTTTGTGTTGTTTGATAGTGTAAATATACTAGAATAAATGACCTGCCCGTTACCAGAAACAATTATTAAAATAACTATTATGTTTAATCATCGGCCAATGTTCATAAAATATATCGCTTAAAAAAAGTCGACAGATCATGTCCTTTACGTTTAAGTCTGATGTAATTAGCCGACTGACCACGCTCTCCGACATTTGAGCCGACAACGAAAAACGATTCGGTTCTGCTGTATACCTACATATTCGAATTGGATATTTTTTACGTTTGCGAGACGGAGACGGCGCATGCGCACCGCTACCGTCTCCAGTGAACACGTTACGTAACACTTCGGCGAGTATAGACGAAATTAGGTGCCGCATAATATAATGTTATTGTGTAGAAAGCTGGTTTCGCGCACACACGGGCGGCGCGGGACTGCGATACAGCGAGCGGTGCCGAAGACCGACGAAACGGCGCGGCCCGCAAAGCTCGGGGCTGTTAATATAATGAAAGTTTTTTCCCGTTTCTTTTGTCTATCTCTCATTAAGACCACCGTCCGGCCGCCACCCCTCCGGCCTACCGGTCATTGATCATTGCTGGCGTGTGTGCGCGCGTATGTATATATATACATGTGTACTGCACACGGCGTTCGCGGGTCGTCGTCGCCGGCGAGTGGGCGCGCGCGGAGAGTGTGCACCACCGGTGCGGTGGACAGTGCGTGTGTGTACGGCGGCGGGGCGCATTACCTCCTATAGTTCTCGCTAATGAGAAAGTTGGCCGGGCCCCGGCTCGTTCATTACCCTTCCGCCGCCCGACGGTCCGCCGGGATGTGCCCGCGGGGGCGGGTGGTAGCCGAGCGCGCATGCAGTATGTGTGTAAAAGCTGCCGTTTGGCGGTCACACGTGAAGACTGCGGCAGCGGGTTCCTACGCCGCCGCGGGGACGGTTTAATAGGGTCCTTTAATCCTTCGGGCCATTTGGCCGAGCGCGCGCGACGTCCGCCACCGCCTTATCGTCGTCGTCCGCCCGCGCGCCCGCTCCACCGGCCGCGGCTGTCCGTCGTAATTATACCAATATATCTTTTTATATTAACTCGGTATATCCGGACTGCGTTCAAATATAATACGTCTCCGCGGTCTTTGCGACGCAGTCACCGTGTCCGTCCATCCCCCCCCCACCCCGCGCGCCGCGACATCGATCGGTAGGCGATTTTTTTTCCACACGCGGCCCGTGCCGCGCGGGGTAAGTTCCGGTATAGGTATACATACAGTCGAGCTGCGATAATTCGAAAACCTTGACAATTCGAATTTTTTTTTATTTCCCTAATATAGAAATAGAAATTTTTATCTCACTTTAACTTCGAGTTATCGCGACTCGACTGTACCTACTCGTGTACAGGTACGCCATCCCGCGATCGCGGTTTTCTTATTATTCTTATTCCTTTTAATACCCTTATAATATCTGTATCGTTAATAAATATTATATGTAAATTGCGAAAATGTACCGTGTAGCGACCGCCACTCTCGAGCTCCGTGACTTACGCGGAGGCCCATCCCGTACGTAGTTATATTATACGTTCGGTGGCCGGAGAATGTTTCGTAAAAAATCGCCCACGAGGCCACGCGCTTAATAAGTATCTGCAGTATCATCCATACGTGTTGCGTACGTATACGGAGTTCAAAATAGAATCGATGTTTGTCGTGAAGTTTTCACGATTTCGATCGGATTCGAAAAAGTACATAATACGATATATTATAAACTGTTCTGTAGTTATGGTGATGGAGGGGGTCGGGGTGACGATAACACGCTGCTCCGGACAGATGATTATTATGAGAGGGTGGCAATTTTCTTGGTTTTTTTCAATTCATTCACTTAGGTACTTCGTACAGTTATAATACTATTGTTTCGGAATTTGTTAAGTATATTACACATATATAGGTATAAATACCATAATTTATAATATATTATATCGTTATAACTAGCAAAGTGATCTGCCACCATCAAGTTTATTATATAATAGTATATTAAAAAACTTACTTTTCTTAGTCTGCACAATCTAAGAAGAACAATTTAATCTTTAAGTTAATTTTATAATGCAAATTATTTTTTAAATTAACATAATTTTTTTTATATAACTCCCGGCCTTGTGACTTACATCTTGCATATTCAGTGTGTAAGATTAAAATAATATTATAAAATATGACCTTCGTAACGTGGTGGGGCTCATAATAATACTTATATAAATATAGACAGTGAGGAGTAGGTCTAAGAATTTGGGGGGCACGAATACACTCGATATGTATAAAAAGACGTAAAAACGACTCGGCTAGGGAATTTTATTTCATTTAATGTATAATAAGATATTAGTACTTTTGTACAAATATTTGATTTGATGCTGTGCGTAACGTTCACTCTCTCGCAAATTGAACACACTGACGTCACTTACGATAACGAAAGCTTCGTCGTTAAACGCGTTTATCACCACCACCAATTCCCATATATATATATAAGAACTGAGTCATAAATATTTTAATTGCTCTATATGGCCGATCATACGGAAATAACAAAAACGTCGTTAAATGTGCAAACATGCATGTCTACCATCGGCAGTAATAGTCACCTGTGTTTCAAAGCAATTAATTCAGTTCAGTATAAGGTCAATAATCGGAGTACTAAAATGATTGATGTTTATCATAATATTATTAAATTATAAAATCCACCTCTTTAATATTATTATAATTAAATTAGTTAGATCATCATCTAAGCGTGATCGAAGTACGCCAATAGCATATACCTATACCATATACGGTATTCGTCTATGTGTAACTATTTTTTCGTTTGTTCTGGTATAATACGATACAAAAATGGGAAAAGAACACATCAACAACAACAGTTAGTTTATAGTATAATTTATAATATATTTAAAACCGTAAGCCTTTTACACGATTAATTATTGAAAAGGCATTAGTTTGATTGTGTGTGTCATTTTGAATAAAAACAACTAGATACAATGCTATTATTTAATCTAACTTAAATTCGACAAACAAATATGTGCATGTACTGAGGATATTTTTATAGATATAGAAATCGTAAATAATGCGTTCGTTTCTAACAGATCACTCATTCCAATTTAGTCATAAGAAAAGATTGATGGAAATGCGTAAATTGAAAACTCAATTATTCTGAGAGGTATTCTCTAACAATTCGTTTTTTTCTGTTTCGTTAAAGGTTTAAGGTTCATAATATGTCGTACATAGAACATCCACTATAGTCTACTGTGCATTACAAGATTGACAACGAATAGAGGTTTCTTTTCGCTTAATTTGATCTTTTAAATTACGTTTTATCATCAAAGCCATTTTAGTTATATTTGCTTGTCATGAACAAATCTATAAAAATGAATTAATCAAAATCAATGAGAGTAATAAAAATTAATTCCACGTTTACGCAGTGCATTCGTAAAATAATTATATATGAAAACTGCGCTATTTCTCGTCTATAATATAAACGGTTTGCCTTTGTACAAATCATTTTATTATTATTACAACGGTATATTGCATAGATCCTGTTTATAGAATTTCCCAAGTGTTCGACTAATCCAGCAATGAACCCATGTTCGTTATTATTTACTTTGTTGCGTAATAATATTCCTTCATCATTGTTATTTAATTTTATTCGTTATAGTATTTGGACCAATTGTTAATACGAATCTAGTTATTACCATAAATTAGCGTCGTTGCCAGGTATATCGAAAAGAAAAAAATAAGTGTATATCTACCGCTTTTACGTGTGTCTGAATAATTTAATGAATTACTTAAGCAAAACCAACACGTAATTCATATATATTATAGTGTTATGTTTCATCGTTCAACATTTACATTATTTACCGTCATAATTTTAATAGGAATGGCGAGAGATCTAATAGCCCAGACAAAAGAAGGTTTTATTGTATTTTTTTTTTTATATATACACTTTAAGTCCTTCCTGTTCTCATTTACACAATATTTTAGTTTTTTGTTTTATAGTTATATCTCTTGAATTGTTGTTGGATTGCTCGAAGGATTTATTTCAGTACACTAATATATATATATATGTATATACTATTTATTTTTGATTGTTTATACAAAAATGAAAGAAATGTAACACATAAGACATAACTTCTGTAGTGCTGATATTTAGAAACACAAAAACCTATTTAGTTGCATATTTTATTTTTAGACAAATCAAATAATCTCACATTTTGTATATTTTTCTATTGAAACTCAAAAGGGTAAAAATAATGCTTAAAATACGTTTTTAAACAGTAATATACGAAATACTTTTTTAATGTATATAGAAATACTTATGATATATATATTTTAATAATATCAAAAATGTTTCAACAATTTAATTTTGGAAGTTATTATTTTTAAAGGTCTTGTAAATTAAGAATATAATAATAATAAATAATCCTGCAATTGTGAAATATGTCGATGCATATAATATTAGATAGCCATGGTAGGCCGGTATTGCGGGATTAATCGTAGAACGGAGCTCTTTACAAATTCGGTCCGCCGCGCCATCACCAAGCAAATCTGCACCAAAGAAATAATATACGACATGTCTACTGTTTCTTATTATATCTTTCGCCCTTTTCTAGACACAAACACACACGCACACAAACATCGCCGTATTATACGACATCATTTTCCCTTCCATATCTACCGTCATAATATATAAATAAGCTGCAGCGCACTTTACTGTATATAGCGAGGTATATACCTATACATGTATACTCGGCAAATGTTCCTTTTTTCCCTTATTTCTTTCCGCGCGTCTTTGTGTGTATTTACAGTATACATATACACAGCTCATTGCAGACACACACTTCCACCGATCCGATGCATACAGTTGACTGCATTTCAAACTTCGAAAACCTGCATTATACCTATAAGTGTAATGTCTCAACGGTTCAAAACAAACCGTGGCGGTATACTATACTGTATAATATATGACGAATGTATAATATAATATGTTATGATAACATAATTATTGTAATGTATATATAGGTACGCGTACTATCGAGACGAGTCGCGTACTCTCTGCAGTCCGATACTATTAAACACGCATGTGTACATAGGTACCTACGCAGAGATTTCATATGTGTGTGTGTGTGTGTTGTATTTTATACAATGTGTTCTGAGGGGAAGTGATCGGCCGACGTCATCTCTAGATTCTTAGCTGGTCGTAATTAGCCACGCAGCATCATCACGTATATGTGTGAATGTGTGTGCAGACCGATATATAATTATGGTGTTTGCAAAGCAAAAAAGATGTCGTTCGGGAAGCGAAATCAGCCCTGCGCGCGGATGTGTGACACACACACACACACACACACACACACATATATATATATATATATGTACACACGTGTGCGTATGTGTTTTGTGTCTTATAACGCACAGCATATAACGTGGCCCCAAATATTGCGCAAGTATACATGTGTGCGTATGTGTGTGTGTGCGCGGCCGTTTGTTTTCATTATATTCCCTAGCAGCCGTTATATTAGTTTTCGCGGCTAGGGAAGGTGCGGTAAAGGGTGTTTTTTTTCATTAGAAACTTTTAATTAAAAATCTCGCGCGTCCGGACACACACATATACCATACTTATAGATACGTGTATATATATATACATCACGCGCGCATATGTTGTGTGTGATGGCGTACAAGTATATAGGTCCAGATTTCATTGGTAACTGCAGCAATACCGCAACCGGTGCGATCTCCGGCCGATTTCTGCCGATTAGTCGTACACGTGTTTTAAATCGACGACATTATATATATATATAGGCATATCATGTAGCCATTATGTGGTACCTGCAACTCTGCACCGTAATAGCTTGGTATATAGACCCTGCAAAAGAGTGTAATACGCGAGAGTTTCATCGGAGAAATATAAAATTACTATCGCATGTATATTATTACGTATAGATCGTATACATTGGTACATATATAGATTTGCGTATGCATCACATAAACGTTTTTTAACCTTCCTATTTTGGTTCAATGAACTGTGGTCAGCGAACATTATATTTTATATGTGGTACCTGTTGGCTTATACAATTATACGTAAACATATATTATTTCTAAAAAGGTATTGAGAACTATATACTATAATATATAATATACATAAAATAGATACTTATTTAACATGTTTTGATTAATATATTAAGTTATAAGTAGATACGCTGTATGGCGCCATGCAAAGTCTTTAATATATAAGTTCAATTTATTGAGAACCTTTGGATAAGCAGTATTTCGAACATAAAAGAATATAATTTATATATATATGTATACACTATATAGAACTCCATACAAATATTGAAGTTTGTTAAAAATGTATCGCGTGTTTGACAACAGATTTGTAAACTTTTATCATAGTTTAAAAAAGTCGGAGATTTTAAACAGAATTACTCCAATCTTCGTTAAAATTTTGTACTTCTTATATTATGTAGGTATACCTATTACATTATTCAAAATGTTTAAGAATAATCAAAAAACCTACTCGATTTGAAAGTAAAATCACAAATTTGAACACAATAAATATTAATGATGATATATTTCTTGTTTTAAATAGACATTTATACCAATAAATGTATAATATTTTGAAAATGAAAAATATTATTGTATTCGCTACATTATGGGTAATAGTAATATTACATATAGACATATAGTTTCTTATTATTATTTTTTGCCGACTTCTATTTTAAATTATCGCAATACTATAACTATATTACAATACCTATAATACTTTTAATAATATACTATACCTACATATAATATTTTGTATACAAAAAATGTAGGCATACTTATATATAATGAGTTTATGTGATGATTATATGTTGAAAAAAATGCTATATTTTCGTATGAAATTTATAAAATATAGTGTTAACGATTAAGATTCGTGTAATGATCGTTGGTATGATATTTATAATGTTTTGTTTGTATAATAATAACATGGATCTCATATCATTATAGATCTATTTTAGTTTATAAACTATATAGTAATACTGTTGCAGATTCATTATTATAACTGGTGATTTTCTAATAATTTTTACTTACTCGTACAATGTATACCGGAACGACTGGGAAAAGTATCGATATCAATAAATAACAATTAACAACCTTTAAAAGATTCGATAAAAATTCTGCAGCATGTCAGATTCCTTATAAGCTATAAAATTGAAGTAAAATATATATAACATTATGACGTACATACCAACTTTAGAGTGTTGACGTGTTGAATTTAGATTTATCAGTAGAATGTTAGAGGATTCATCAAGAGTGTACCGTACTTCAACAGTATCGATACTCGTTCAAGTTGCACGCAGATAAGTATATCATATTATTTTACAGCATATAATGTTTGCCTCGTGCAAAGCCATATAAGTGTAACCAGATTCAATATACTTATAGACTTCGCTGATTTAAAATCATTTATTTTTGTTGAAGATTAAAACAACATTTAGAAAGTATTTACTATTTATGAAATACATTGCAATGCTAACTCACATTTGAAGACAAGTATTTAATTACCCATCTCTTTTAAGTTGGAGACAATTTAAGAGATATATCGAGCGGGTTTTCAAGTGAAAACAATCGTCTATACGTTAATATAAGTATTAATAATATTTGATTTTTAAAATATTGTAGATACAACGTATTTTTTGTCTAAAATCATTTCCAGTATCAATGAAAATAATATTGTATTTTGCGTAAGATCAGTATAGGCGAATCTAGTAATAAATAGTCTTATGACGTAGATGAGTATAAATATTACACATAGTCAATCAATATAATCATAGTATTAGCACTTAAAATGTTGATGTTTATAGCAGTAAAATTGTGTTAATTAGTTCATAAATACAATAAGTATGACATGTTTATTAAAACAACAACAATAATGTGTCATAGTGATAAAACAGTAGATATTTCAAATTTCAATTTCAATTTTTTAATACTATCATATGGACTCAACAATATATTATATTATGTGATTATAATAATATGTTATTGTACACTAAAACGTTTTCTGTAGCACGAGCGTATTAGAGACAAAATGAAAACATTATAATAAATTTACAAGCGTATATAGTGGTTATCTGGCTATGGTCCAATAAAACGCTACATCGATTCTTTGCAGGATAGTGTTCATCCAGCATGTGTTTTCGATTAAATTAATGACAAAATTGTTAGGACAGTTGGTTATAAGTATTATTTTTGTTTTAGAAATTATCGTTTACCAACACATAATTGGTGATATATCAATATGACAATTATATACACCTATATTATATTATAAAGCCTTATACATAGCTATATATAGGTAGTTTATAATATACATACGTTTTATTAGCTGAAATTTGTTTAATACAATTATAATAAGGTATATATCGTATTTTTAATTTTGTCACTACTTTGGACATACTAGATATTGGGTAGTGTTACTATATCCTTTTGTAGCGTCGTGGATTAATATAAATTATTATCTATGTACGATTACCACGTAAGCTATACCTACATAATGTTATACACAATAATAAATAATAATATAATATGCATATTACATACAGGTATTTCCAAGTGTAAATGTGTGCATTAACCTAGGTACACCCACCGACGTTTTGTAAATACGCAGATTAAATTAATATATCCTTGTAGGCGTAATTACCACGCCCAGAAATATGCAAAAACATTCGAAACAAAATTGGCATTGTTTAACCATTTTACGGTATCTGATTCCAGCGCTCGTACGTTTTTTGTTTTCCCGTGACAATTGACAATGCACCAAGTTCTATATAAATATTTATTTTGCGGACATCACGTGGGTCACCCTAAAGTCCTATAAAGTATAATGTACCTACATATTTTTTTCGCATAAAATTTATTTATTCGTCTACGGTTTATTGAAAAAAAAAAGGTACGTATAAATACAAAATTATTATCAAATGTTTTTGGTATATGATTGTCGATCGATTAGCGGTACTATTGTTTCCGAGTGTCCGGTTTTGTTGCATGTGCATAATTTTTTTTTTTTTATTATTATATACAATAGAGACACCTGTCTGGTGTGCCTATAATATAGTACATCAATATACAACTAGCTACCTACCCGTATATATGGATAAATCTGTTTGAAGCGCAGTTCCGGGTTCTGGCAATGACGATGATAATCCTCAGAAAAAAATAGTTATAAATTAAAAACAATTATAATCTATAACTATAGTATTAAATATTGTAAATTGTATAACCGATTTAAATTTTAAGATTGTCCGTTCATAATTGACTTCAATCTTTTTAACAAAATTTAACGCTTAGAAATACATATTATCAAGATGATATTTAATATTTATACTAGATAGTAACTTAATAATAATCCATAATGTAATTTTTCCTAAATTAAACCACCCAGTGGTCTCAATTGCCACAGATTTATTTAATAATAATAACAATAAAATAAAAATTAAGATTACCCTAATTAGAATTATTCAAGTGAAAATGCGAATATTATAATAGTAACATATTATTTTAGTTGGTTTTTGTTTCATTATTCGAACATTTTCTTACAAAACTATTGCGAAATTTACATGTCATTAAATGTACGAGAATCAATATATAGTATTAAACACAATAATACAATACTCTTTATTTCTAGTTTCCACCAGAGCAGCTATATAAGCTTACAGAATACAGGAAATAGGTAAATAAAAAATGACATTTGTAAAATAACTTATATATTTAGGTACCTATTTTTTTTTTATTGATTTAATGAAAATAAATGACTAGTGCTCAATACGTAATATATAATTTATGATATATTATAATATATAACCATGTATATAGGAAGTTGGTAAAAATAAAATGAAAAAAAAAATTAATTCGTGATGTATTATTAAAGGTATACTCATTATAAATATATTGTTGATTATTCATACGTGCTGAAATGAGTAACTATATATATACCTGTCTATTTTAATATCTATATGAAAATGATATATCACAGTATATTTTCATCATTTGAAATTATAGTTCACTGAATTAAAACTCGCAACACAAAAAGTCTCATATACGGTGAAATCGCTTGTTCATTACATAGTTAGTTGGTACACGGCAAGTAATAATAATTGGCTTTTGGGGCGTGCATGTTGTAAATTTGCATAGATTATTTATTTGAAGAACTGTACGCACACCGATGTTATGTATAGTATATACAACACGATATTGTAATTTAACTTTTCGGAAACGCGAAACTGTTAATTTTTGTATTTTAATAAAATCGTTGTCATCGTTGCAAATAAATCAAAATATTATACAATTGTTTTCAAACAAAACCTGCAGAAGTCTGACGAATCACAGGGGACTTTTGATTTTTATGCATTTAAATCACGTTCAATTCGCGTTGACTAAATTCGGTTTGAATATATACGTTTGTGTGCGTGTGTGCGTGTGTGTGAATTCGACTGCGATGTTTAATCTCGGCCCGGGATGTACTCTGTGTTCAAACTTATGGTACGCCTGTTGAATATGTAATGTGCAGAGTCCTGAAAAGAAAATGATAATGTCATCTACTTTTTTTTCTTTCGAATGCACATAATTAATGATTGTTCTGTTATATGTCTTGCATAATGTCTTATACTGTACTCTGTTTTTCGAATGGTTAATTCTCGCAATTATACTAATCACTATAATAAGTTATTGCTCGTCGTTCATCTTCTCCTCTAGCTGTTTTGAAATATTGATATCAAATAACGAAACGTAAAATATAGGTAGTTACATATCGATTTTTCTAATTTTTTTTTTTTTTTGGATAAATTTCGAGAAAATTAAACTGATGAATTTGCACGTATACTGCAGATGGGGTATAGTTTTTCTACGAATAATTCAAGACTATAAATGTTTTACTTTTTAGCGCGATTCAATCACGAATAAATATTGTTAGGGCTAAGACCATTAATTTTATTGGTAAATACCTATATAGTATATAGCTACTTATGGGAGCAGTCGTCTAGATTATTATTGCAGTCTGCAAAAGAATACAATTAAATTAAACTTGCTAGACAAAACGAAAATCAATACGGTTTGGTAATTCAAAACATGGCCTAGCTACACCATTTCCAATTAATGTATTAAAATAAAACCAATGTTTTTATTTTTTTTTAATCTCGACAATTGTTTAGTTCAAATTTAACACAAACGTCTATATATACATACATAGATTTTATGCTGTGTACCTTGATAATATCGAATGTGTCCAATTGGATTTCTCCGTTTTGAGAATTAAATCGAAATAAAAAGGAATTGTGTTTTTAAACGCATTGTCGAACGTTGTACACGTGGAGACCTTTTCTCTCTATTATTATTATAAAGTTAATTGACTGTTACAGTTGAACACAATTTATTTATGTTTTGGAAGACTCAGTCGGTCGGTAAATGTTACGTTTTACGAGCTAGTTTTTGTATACCAAGTCGTTATTTTTTTTTAATCGTCTCTTGTGTTTGTGGTATAGAGCACAATATAATTTCCATTTTCGGGACGTTTTGTCAAAGTGCATGTCCTGCCCAACGCGCGTACACACGTACAATATAAAGTCCTATATAAACATAATAACAATAACAATACATAATATACGGCCGCAGGTACGCATAATGTATACGGGGTTGCTGCGGTCCGAGAAGTGGATATCCGCCTGTAATTTATTAAAGTCGGGGCGGTTAAAAAAAAAAAAACGGAAAAACTTGGAGGAATACGTCGAACGACTTTTTAATTATTATCGTAATTTCACACACTCGGCCGCAGCAGGTACGACGACGACGACGACGCGCGCACGGAGTGCTACACGGCGGCGAGGCAAACCGTCCGGCGAAAACGGGCCAGCGAATGGTGGCGACCGCGAGCACGCGGACCTCCCGCCAATTATTGTTTTATTCTAATGAAACGGCGAAGAAGTCGCCTGGGCGGACGGGGGGGCCGTACCGTTTGCGCGCGGCCATTGGTCGCCCCGTCGTCGTCCCCGTCACGGTCGCGGCCGTCGTCATCGCCGCCGCCGCCGAAGCCGCGGCCGTAGACGTAGCCGGTGCCGGCTTGTGCGGCGGCGGTGGACGCGACGGGCACCGGGACGACGGATCCGTGCGGCGGGTGTGGTGGGGAGACGGCGGCGGCGGCTGCCCAGGTGTGCGTTGGCCTCACTCGTCCGCTCCGACGCATTGTTTCGTGCTCCCCCCCCTGCACCGCACTCCGTCCAGCGACACGACGCGGGCCAGCGCCACGGGATCGGCGTGTAATTAATATATGCGCGCGGCCGTTACACCGGGCCCCCATCTCGCCGTCGACCCCCCACCCACCAAACGCGATGTGTACACGCGAGCGCGCGCTCAACTCGCTCGGGCGGCGGCGATGCGACGACCGTCCGACCGTCGTCGTCGTCGTCGTCGTCGTCGCCGTCGTCGCCGCCGCCGCCGCCGCCCGCCCGCCCGCCCACCGGCCCATCGCACGGTGGCGCGGCGCGCGCGGTGCGCCGGACGGGGCCCGCCGAGTCGCCGGCAGCCGAAACGACTACCAGTTGTACGATGACCGCCGGCGCCCGTGTCCACAGGACGTGCCGAGTACCGCTCCCGTCGCCGAACACGTGCCGCCGCCGCCGCCGCCGTTGCTATCAGTGCGATCGTTGTTGTTAACGCACACGCGTGCGACCGCCGCCGACTATCATTTCGTACAACGTTTTTATTTCGTTTCGCAATACAATATTCGATTGTATGTTGTATATATATATATATATATATTATTAATGGTTATTAAAAAAAAAAAATAAATAAAAAATATAGTAAAATAATATAACGTCGTTATCACCGTCATCTGCTGTACAAAATTTTTAATATCATTTTTTGTGATTATTTTCATTACTGTAATTTTGTATGAGAAATTACGAAATCGTCACGCAGAAGAGGTCCGCATATACGCCGGACACACGCACACACACACACTCACACATATAAATAAATACATACACACAAGCACACACACAAACGTAATTGTATAATATTTTACACGACTTTGGCGGACGACCGGACATTGGCGGTATCCGTCGTCTTCACGTTCTGCCGGACATAATATATTATAATAATACTAATATTATTATTTTAACGACGAAATAATAATATTATAATTATTATTGACAAAAAAGTCGTCGTCGCCACCGCGGGCGCGTGCAGTGCGTTTGCGACACAGTGCGTCGTGTGTACGTAATATACATAGATACTATATTTAGACGGGGAATTATTGTTGGACGGACACATCGTGTATTTTAATAATTACGATCCCGCGGATCGTCAGTGCGGATTTATAAAATAGCAACCGTTTTTCTCAGTTATCATCGCCGACCGAGTGCGTCAGATTTTACGCGGCTTCGTCCATCCGACCAGTCGGACGCATCCGACGTACGACCGTCATCAGTCTTGGCGAGTTACCAGAGAGCTCCGACTACCACGCTTATACTACTCCAGGTAAAATTTTATCATCAATGTTATTGTGTTCGAAGTAGTGCGAATGTCTCGTTTTATTATTATTTTTATTTTTATTTTTTATTTTTTTACACTTGCAATGTTGCATTGTTGCGTTCGACAGCGGACTACGCGTCGTCGAACGACGAACAGCGATCCGCCGAACAGTGTTTGATCGGCGAATAACAATAATGATAATAATAAATAATAATAATAACGTGTGAGGGGACTGCGTTGGTTGGAAAAATAAAATCGATTCTTCTTCTTATTCGAGGGTTGTTACGATAATTAGGTTTTGAGACCGCCGCAGCACGGCCGATGAGGGGTTCGGAGTTTTCCATACGCGCGCGGCCCCGCGGGGACGATCGGTCGACGAACGTTGCATAATGCCGAATTGACAGTATTATAGATATTATTATTTTTTTTTTCTCGATTCTCGATATAACGTAGCAAATACAAGTGCGACTCCCAAAATATCTTGCTATAGGCGTTATTCTGTTCGGTCTGTTATTAGAAGCGTTTATGAGTGCGTATACGGTTTTAATTGACTTGATAACGCGATCGATGTATGACCAATTAGACACTTAGCGGAAATGTGTTCCGTTCGTATTTATTTTTAAATGAAAAATTAAGCTTGTGTCGAAAGTTATCAAACTAATGGATTTACGTTCATTTTGAACTATCTATATTCTATATTGTACTAAAGTTCACATGCTGTTGTGTACAAAACGAGCACTGATGCAGTATTTATTTTAATTACAAATAAATGGCATTTTTCGTAATCCAGCCTTAATCAGTTTAATTATTTTATATTTTATATAAAGGCTTACGTTTAATTTTAAAAGAAATTATTCCTGGAATAAAATACGTTTTGTTATTATTCTTTTAAGTCTTCAACTTATACATATGCACGAAATTAATAACAATTGTATTGTTTTTTCGGTTTGAAAAATAAAGATTTGTATTTAAACTTCAAATCTTATACATTTACTACATTTACAATGAAAAATAATCAAATCGGTATCTTTCAATCATTTGTTTTTTTTTCTGAGTGATTTTAAAAGTGATATGATAAGATTGTTATGGGATCAAGGTTCTAGATTCTATAGATATACTGGTATATAACTTTTGAAGTACGACGTATACTGGGATGGTATTAAAAATAACCGTACATCTACTAAAATAACTAGAAAAAGTTTGTAATTTACTTATATAAAAATAACTCGTACTTAGGTCGATAACCCAATAATACCGTATTTCATGGCAAAGTATTTATTGAGAAATTGACCTACAACCTTTGGAGGCCAATCTCATTAAATATCGGTACAGGATTAGTGCTTTCTTTTTATTTTTTACATAGTTTTTTTAATAAGGAATGTCTATGATGATTAATAATAACGTTGAAAAACGAACATAATTTTAAATAATTATATAGATATTACATTGTTTTGGCGTTCCGCGTTTCGCAGTGTCTTGCACACTTCCCCGTTGCCTCCCGCCACATTAACGGTATTCCGTATTGTGAGTGTATGCCGAACGGCGGGCATCGGGGAGTTGAAACGAAACGTCGTAAATCTCGTAAAGTCGACTCGGACGACGACCTCCCTCGCGCCGTGTGAGACGAAACCCCCATCCTCCCCCCGACGCAGACGGGCTCATCACTCTCTCACTCTCTCTCTCTCCGCACATATAATGTATATAAATATTATATAAATATCGCAAGTGTGTATCGTAATTCGCAACGATGAGCTTGTTTGAGAAATTCGAGAACACCTCATAGTAGTCCCCTGACGGCTGTCGAATATCAATCGCGATTCACAGTATGTTTTAGTAAATAAACGGGTAATAGTAATCATTGTGCTCGGCCGAGTTATAGGCGTATGCGACGCGCGTGCAAAAAAATACTTGTAAAACGAAGAACTGACGACCATTATGAGCGTATGGCTCGACGCGTGTAATAATATCGTATTAATACACCACCTACGTGCAGCAGCACATTGCGGCGATGCAATATATTTTTATTATAATCACTCGGAGAACCGGTCTCCGCGGTTGCCCGTAAAGCGCATCGCGACGACGTGCAGCGGTGCGGGCGTTAATGAGCGGGCGAAAAGCTCCGGCGGCCGACCAATTAAAACGCCGCCGCCGATGATTACGTATGCGCGCGTCCCGGCGGAGGCGTGGCTGATAAAACGGAATAGATAACGAGACACCAACCCTGTGCATATATTAATTAAAAAGGCTCCCCTCCGCCGGCGGTCCCGACCGGCCGCCCAAAGCTCCGGCGCGCCGCTTTTGCCGCGGCCGACCGTTTCGCGTGCGTGCCCGACGAGTGCAGTGCGTTCGCCGCGTACATATAGAGGAGGCGACGACGACGGTGCGGTAGCGCCGCACCCGGGCGGGGGCTTTTTTGAATATGCGCGCGCGGCACGGCGGTGACGACGACGACGACGACGACGACGACGACGACGACGGTGGCCGAGGCGGTGGCGGGGCGCACGTCGTTCCCCGGCATTAGCATATATACCACCCCTCCGCGCGATGAACGCCGCTCCGATGCCGCCGCCTCCGCCCTCTGCGTCCACGACCCCGCGGGCCAACGGTTTGTCGGGTTCTAGTGCGCGTGCACGGCCGCCTCCTCCTCATCCTCCTCCACGCAACAACTCCTCCGCCGCCGCCACTTACTCTCCTCCTCCTACTACTACTCATACCATACGACCGGCGACGACGACGACGACGACGACGACAACGACGACTGCCCCGCTATGTGTACATGTCCGGAGGACGCGGCGGCGGGGCCACCGTCACCCTTATATCACCTCATCACCATCCCCACCACATGAAGACGCTTAATTATACGAAGCGGGCGCGGGGGCGAACAACTACCACCGCCGCTGTGCCACCCCTACGGATGACGGCGCGCGCGAGGGGGTCGGGCGTGCGGAAAGCGTGCGTGGCGGCGGCGGCCCCTTTTCCCGCATGCAAAACAGAAGCGTCCCGGCGCTGCCGCAGGCTCACGCGCGCTCTCCAGCAAAAAAATAATCGCGCGGCCCCGACAGTTCCAAATAACCATTCGCTCTGTGATAATATACGGTCTGTGTAGTTCCTCAAATTATTATTATTATTATTATTATTACTATTATTATTATTATTATTATTATTATTATTATTATTAAATATAATTCTTATTATAATTTTTTTTCATTTTTTTATTTTCATTCGAGCACATATTATTTCGTCGCGTTTTTCTCGTCTTGGACTATTATTATTATTTTTTCGCGAACAATCTCTTATTGTGTATCGTTTATGATAAATTAAATTTTCTTTTTAATGTTCTCGCTCGGTGTCACGGCCACGACGGCCGCCGTCGGTGACGGACAGTGTTTGATTTTTCGTCCGCGAAACCCCGCCGGTAATAACGACGGAACGAGATAAATAAAAAAATAATATATATATACTTAGACATTTTCCGCGAGTGAACTCCGATTAGCGCGGAATATATTCCCGTCGGGCCGACGTCGTTCGCGGTCCCATCGCAGTCGGACACTACTGACTATTATCGTGAGTACTATATATCTAACGCAAACATATTTTTCACGCTCGTTGAACATTTTATTTATTATTTTATTTTATTGTTTTATTTTATTTTTTTTTTTTGGTTATTCTCTTTTTATTTTTGCCACACATTTTTGTCACCGCGACTAAAAAATGTCCGTCTTCTATATACATTTTTACGCCTCCGTTTTTTTTCGATTGTCGACTGGAAAGATATCAATTATACATATATTTGGACTTGATTTATAGTTTTGAATTATTCCGTTTTTCTTCGTTTAATATATTACGATATTGAAATATTACCTAAACTTAAAGGTACCTTTTTGAGACTATGTACATAGTTCGTTTAACTATTTTGTTTTAATTTTAAATTTTTATGGTTATATTTAAAAAAAGAAGTATTTATCAATTGCCGTTTGTCTATAGACATTTATTAATATATCCATTATACGCCGGTGGGTCGTTCGCCCGGTTTTTTGCTCAATCCTATATTTGTAAGACCAGTAAACCAGTGTCGTTACCGTAAATGTCTGTTATTATGCAATGACTATACAGTTTCAATTAACAAGCCATATTATTTTATATAATTAAAGTCGTTCCTACATAATTATTATTGCTCGATCTCGTGGTAAATTGACTTTTAAGTTCTCCTTGAAAATATATACATGTATATAGTGTCTGTTACATACGTTGTTGGTTGTTCTCAACATCCGATGTTACAAAACCAGATTTTTTTTAATACAAGTTTATTATTTATTATTATGATTGGTGTCCCATTTTTCGGAAATTACAGCAGCAGCATTATAATGTAATAATTATCTACAGACCTTAATAATTGTTAGACTACGTGAAAATATGAAATCCTAGTCATAGCGTGCGTGGTTCGGTGTTGGCACCCTTGTGTTCTCTCGTCTAAGCACGTTTCCACCCTCGTATATTTAGACACCACCGCTGTTGCCTCCACCTCCTCCCGCTATGGGTCTCCGGGGTTTTTCTTAGTTAGTTCGCGCTAATCCTATTAACCGATATCGATTTTTTTCCCCGCACATTACATAATGACGCGCGTGAGTATATATGTATGTATGCGTTTGAGAGTGTGTTGTGCCAGAGTGAATTTGGCAACGAGGCAGTTGGTTTTTAAAAAGGGGAAAAATATATAATATATCATATTATCTAAAACTCATCGGTTTTGCAGTAACTCATATATAATGTGTGTGTATATATTATATAATATTGTGTTGTATCAAGTAAAAAAGTGCGGTCTCGCGCGTGTGAGTGTTTGTGTCTAGTGTAGAGATCAGTAGTCACGCGGATAAAATCCTGCAGCTATATGGCTAGGTAAGGCTTTAAGATGAATCCATTACTAACGCGCAAGGCATAAAATATATCTGGCAAACTTATTTAATATAAACGGTTAGAAGAGCGTAGGAAATGAAAAAAAAAATAAATAAATAAAAGGAAAAGCTGTTGTAAAACTATTGATTATTCACCGCTCCCTAGCCCGTCTCCCTCCGTTTCCCTATCGCGAGCGCGTATATATATACGCATGTGTGTGTGTATATTTGTGTGTGTGTGTATGTGTGTGTGCATGTGGCTGATGAACCGCGTGTTTGGTAGACGCATTCTTTTTTTCCTTTTCTTGTTTCTTTTCCACCCCCGTACACATACACACATACGCTGCAAACCGTAACCTCCTCTACTACCATCACCACCACCACTGCAGCCCGCTCGCATTGTCGCCCGATGTTATTATCCGTTTTCGCCTCGGCTACTCATGAAACTTTAAGTCCGGTGTTATTACAAATGATACACACACGCGCTGATTAGCTTTTTCTCTCTATCCGATTTATTATATATCACGTTATGTGTGTGTGTGTGTTGTATATGTGGGATTTTCGCCCAAAAGGGTGTATCACACATATATACACACATCATTAATCATATATGTATATATATATATAAGGCGCGTGGTGGTTAGGCATGCTCGCGGTTCGCGCAGGAAAAGATAATGTTTCTTTTGGATAAATTAATATTTATATATATATATATATATAGATATACAGATATATATATATATATATATATAGGTATATCATCGTTAGGGCGGTGAGTCGGCGGCGAAACACTCGCGGTTTTCTTCGAGGCTATTCAATTGGTGGGTGCTTAATACTAACCACTGCTGTCGTAAGGATTTCGGGGGTAAAATCAAAAGCGCTTCGCTGTTGTAAAAACCACTATTTCGTATAAAAACCTAATCCACACCCTAACTGGGTTTTTCGTCCTCAATTCTTGGATCGTAAAATCGTTTATGTCTCTCGGCGCGTACGTAACGGATTTACATGGCCAGGACTTATATAAATCATGACTTTTGAAGATCGAGTCGCACAGAGAGCGAGAGAGGGGTAGAAAAAAATTTCTCAAACCGTTTAGGACTTTTACTGTTGGCGACCGGCTGACGGCGCTCTAAAAACCGCCGTCCTCGTCTGCCAGTCAATGCATACACTATACATTACACACCATGACTATATAATAATATGCTGGCGTTTGTGCGTCTCAAAACGTTATTCGTCTCTTAACATTATTATTATTATTATTATTATTATATTTTTCCAGTCCGAAATAAACATTTGTGAACGCAATGGTTAACGACCGCAATGACCTTTTCGGAAGTATCGAAATCATGTCACGATGTATAATAATATAATAATATAAAATAGTGTGTATTTAGGATATACATAATGATGTATTATTATGACGTACCTACGTCGTTTGCTAGATGACAAATTTATCGTTTTGCAACCATCGTACCGGTGACACTATGCGATAATATAAATAGTCGGTTATATAATCATAATTGTATATATATTATATATTTATAACATCAAGTCGATTAGTACTTTTTTTTTTTTAGAAATCTGTTTTACGGATATTATACGATAGTGACACGCGTTTAAACATGTGTACTACGTATAGAGGTGTGTATTTTTTGTTTCCTGGTCAATTCTTCAACCGTGAAATTAAAGACTATAAATGGCTTTCGGTGTGCTCCCGGGATGGTCCGTGCGTTTGTCGCTCCCTCGGCCGCTCGTTTTCGTACTTTTTTACACGAAAATTACAGGAAAACACGCGTGCTGGTTGTGACGATTTTACACACGTTAGTGTAAGTATATATATATATACCGTTTCCACGTTCTGCCTACGTACCAAAACATACGGTAGGCGTATCGTGTACAGATGGATCGGTGGGCTCGTGAGTTTCGGTTTGAATTTATTTTTACACAATTCGATATCAAATCCGAGTATTATAGCAAATGAGTTATTAATATTTCATAAATCATCGGTAACAACAAATTACGAATTTCATGTATTCAATTTATTTCATTATTTCATGGTATTTACACAAAAATTAATGTAATCCTTAGGTATAGTTGTATAATACTCGTACCGACACTGATTGCGCATAGGTAGATCGCATTAAAAAAAACTTATTTATGATGTATAGGTACTAGGCAATGTATACGCGCGTATTCCCACAGCGCTGGCAATGTAGTAGTGGTAGTTGTAGTAGTAGCTGCACAAACGTATCTATAAATCAATAGGTACTGTAAAAATGTATAATATTATATTAATAGTGTACCGCGGACTACTATAAGTATTCGATTCTCCATAGGTGGTTCATTTAAACACGAAATGATTACTTGATCGATGCTAATAAAAATAACTTTTTCCGAGGTCGAAAGTAGAAAGTTAATAACACGTTTCGTACGTTTCAACCCCATTGCTGCCTCGAACGTGGCGTATATACAACCCGACTACGGGGTAGGTGTGTATATTTATATGGGTATAAACTCAGTCAGTCATGCAACCGTTTGGTTGTCAAAAACAACGGTGCAATTACGGTGGATAAGTCGCACTTTAGACCGTTTTAAGGGAAGGCGTTTCGCTATTATCATAACCTTTTTCGGATTTTACGGCGACGGAAATTCTACTACAACAAGTGTCGTCTTGCGAATGATGATATGATTAAAAATAAAACGCATCCAAATTTATCATCGTCGTCAACGGACGAAATGGTAACGGATCCTTTGTTTATACGGTAAAACGACGTTGCTTTTTTTTCTCTCGGGGTGTGGCGCATATCATTATCGTAAACATATAAAAACACTGCGACAAGCAACGAGTTAACGCGTATAATCGAATTCGATAAAAATGATTTGTAATTTATGCGTTCTCGGGGAATGACGACGACGACCTCTGGTAAAACGAAGCGAGCGAGGACCCACGATTCGCGCGTTTGGCTCGTGTCCAGCGCTGTGCCATATGGACGGACACTGGCCGTGTTCGTAATATGTAAAATGAAAAAAATTGAAAGAGAAAAAAATCGATTTGCAATTTGTTTCGAGTTTTATTTATTTTTACCGCTGTCGCCGACGTCGCGGGGGTGTCAAGGTCGGCGGCGGTATCGTCGTTGTCGGGAAGATGATGCGGTCGGTGAACCGTGAAATCAGCTGTTTGGTCACCCCTTCGCCCATACCCCTCTCGCGTCCGTTGTCCGGTGCAGTCAGGGGTGGCGGCGCTGGCGGAGAAGTGTTGTTGCGTTCCCACGTAGTACACGATATACTCGTATACACACACATACACATAAACATCGGATGCACCTCGTGCACTGACCTACATAATACTATAATTTTTTCTCGCCAGCTCCGTACAATACCAAAATTGATGAATAGTTTTTTCACGAAATATACCGTAATGCCATTTTTGAGGTAAGAAATATTTTGTCGTTATGTTGTCATGTCTAAGTGTTCACAGAATAATATAGACACTAGTCCTACCAGAGTCGAATATCATAAAAAATATCAAAACTCTCATAAGCGAATGTAAAAATAATCACGCATAATAATATAATGCTCATTTTATTAGTTTTATCGTTCACCCCCGGAAATACAAATGTCCTCAAGTGCCGCGGCTGCCGCGTTGATTTGGTCGTATATATTAGCGCCGTGCGTCCGCGGGACCTTTGCGACGGCGTTACCGAATGCCGTGCTCCGCCGCCCCGTTCAAATGCCGTTCACGCAAAAACGCGACATTCGTGTGAGTCGTGCTGCGGTCCCGAAAGAGAAACACGACCCCTCTCCGATCACCGTCGACGTCTAATTATTTCGACGATTTGTGTTCTGGCCCGCACGTTAATTATAATTATTACCGCGGCATACAACACAATTCTTCGTCTTAAAAATAGCAATTCAAACAACATGCCTTCTGTTATAATTATTTTTTATTTTTTCTTTGAATCTAATTTTAAAACACTTAGATCGCTTTCCGTCGCCCAGAGAGCTTATAGTTTTAGTGTGTATTGTGACCTCCGTAAATCGCGCATACTCGCACCGGATCATTTCGATTACATGTGTATTGTTCTTCCGTCCCAAAGTTTTATCAGTTTTCGTCTGTGAACGATTAATTTCTAACGCGGCATCCATTATAAAAAAAATAATAATAAATATTTCATCACGCATATTTTAAACGATATGCTCTCAAATAATATCGATTCGGTGAAAAGTTTTACCGAAATCCATTCGTTTCAATATCGAAGAGATGATTTATAACTGTGCAGTGTTTTGCGAGCTGTGTTAAAAGTGCGCGTTAACAGTTACGAATTGTTTTTTCGTTTGGCCAATATATTACGATACGGAATGTTTTCACATTAATTAAATGCCGGTAAATACGCCCAACTCCAAAACGTCTTTAAATTATTTCAAAATTAAATATTATATGTAAACGGCCTACTTCCGGGGCCCCAGCTATCGGCAGTTCCGACTAATTGCCTTTGAAACCTACGCTTAGTATATTTTCGCAAACACGTGCTGAGCCATATGCCCATTTTGCGTCGTGTTGCACAATTGTGACGTCCGAACTTACGTAAGTTGTTTACAATACTCACATAATACGGAGTAGACCTCTCTTAAGCTTTTCTCCAAATCATAATAAGGCACGACTATATGTGTATATATTATAATACACATATATGCATGTACCTACTGTCTTGTACAATTTGCATATTATAAAAATATTCATACCTACACGGGAGAAGCTGTGTAATCGGAGAAACGTATAACGGTAGTCGGGGTATGAGTAGAGGAGGGAGATATCTACTCCCTCGACGTGCCCTCACAATATAATTCCCCATAGCGTGTGCATTAGATTTGCATACACTTATAAGCCTTTGGCACGTTCTGTTTTTTTTATTTCATAAATATTTTGCAGTCCATAATAATGATATGATCGTGTGCCCCGTACCACCTCGGTGTATGGGGTAGTGTGTAGTCATGGAATTTGGTATGTGTGGTACGCGAGCCGTGTACACCTTATTAACATTGCGCGGAACATTGTATTTGAATGGGTCATATAGCTGCGGCGTCCCCCCGCACGCGTTTATGCAAAACGCTATTTTTTCGAACGAATTTGAATTTCAAATGTCACGTGTACAATTCTTCCACGTGCGTGTGTACATATAGGTACGCACACGCGCGGGCAAACCTAAGCGGATAGGGATCCGCTGCACTGATGGCGGCGGCGGCGGTGACACATGATTCGAAAATCCGCGTGCTTGCGACGGTAATAATTACTGTTACTGTAAGAGGGAGAGCCGTCGTAGATTATCGTTTAGACGAGAATAATTTTTATCTATATATAATGTTATTAAATTATAATACAAATGTATATTATTATGTATATATATATATATATATAAGCGCAAACTGGTTTCAAAGTTCTTTGTGAGCAACACATAAATCATCATCATCATCGTCATCGTCATCATCGTCGTCGTCGTCGCGTACACAGAATAATTGTGGCAGCGGCGGCTATAGCGGTAGGTGTGCGCGGCGGAGGTGGTCCATTAATGGTCAGCGAAGACGAAACGATAATATTTTTTGTCATTTCAATAAATCGGGTTGTCCCCACTCCACACTAGACCGAAATAAAAAAAAAAATAATAACCGGTTATACCGATTTCCTTCGCCTCCTCCTACGCGTCGGCGACTTATTCGCGGTGGATTTGATTTTAATCAAATATCCCCCCCTCCCCCCGACTACTACTATATTACAATATATTATGAAAATACTCATAATGTCGCGTATAGCCGCGTTATAGATTTTTATATTACTACTGCAGATGTCCCTGTATTACGCGCCCATATCATAGTACGAGTAGTCGGACAGTATTATAATCGTATTACGTAACGGAAACGGAATCGGAGAATATAATACAATAATAGTAATAATTTTATCGACAATAACGCGGATAACTATATAATAGAACGAAAAAACGGTTATGCTCGCGATTTCGCGAATTCGATAGTCCTCGTTCTCTCCTGCCCTCCTCTCGCCATATAGACGGCGGCACCTCCTAGCCGTACATCGAGTGAGAAAATTATTATGCAAATTATGCACGGGGGAAATATTGTCATATTGTTTATTGTTAATGGGACCTGCGGGTTGGTTTCGCCGTCACCGTATTTATATTATATGTGTGCTCATGTATGTGAGCGTGTGCAATATAATTTCGGTGGTTGTGACCGCGGAGGCAACGTCTCGACGACGACGACAATTTTAAGAGGAGGGTGCGCACGGGTCCCCTTCAGTGAGCAGGTCTGAAGTGATGCGCGACGATTTCGCAAATTCTACGGCTTCCGACCGCCGCCACCCCACCCCGTTCTTGCGTTCCGTCGGCGGTGTGCGTGTCGTGTACACGGCTGCGAAAAATTTATGGTTGACAATTAACCGTTTATTAAAAAATAAAGAAAAGAAAATCTCCTCGTATACATATAAATCGCACATAGATGTATATATGAGAATATAATGGGTAAAAGATATTGACGCGCGCGCACACACACACACACACACACACGCGCGCGTCCCCTCGAGTCGTAAATAATACACACGTAACCCGTCCAGTTACAGTATTGCCGTGTAAAAAGGGTTACATCGTGTTAAACGATTCACAATTGGAACGGTTATTATTCGCCCCAGAAACGACGATATACCTGTGTCCCGTATATATATATATATATATATATATATATAGATTTATATGTATATGATATGTAGCTGACGGCCCCGCGACGACATGCGTTTCGATATTTCATATTATTATATGTACGCGTACCCATCTACATGCAGTGCACATAATATTATTATTATAGACATCGTAACTCTATAACATATAGTTATAATAACCGACGACGGCGGCTGTAATCGAGATCTGAGTCGTCGTCGGGTCCGGACGGCAAAAATGCGCGTTTGTCGATAGTTTTACGGATTTCGGTTATAGCCGATGTTACATAACAATACGAATAATAATAATAATACGTTGTAGCGTTTTTCCCCTCTTCGGATGACGATACGCGTGTAATTTGCATCGACGGAGGTTGCAATTATATTATATTATGTACGACTATTTTTTATTTTATTATTTGTCATTTAAATTTCTCTGTTATTCGATCGCCATCGGCTGATTTTTTTTCTGATACTAATTAAACTGCATTACTTTCATTACGTTTAATATATTAAACACACTCGTTAGCATATAGCGCGTTGTGATCTACACGTTTTTTTCTCAACTTCTCTTTATTATACACACTTAGCTGTAATATAATATTATTAAAAAGGTCATTATTTCCATAATCGTGGACGACGACCGCTCTCTCCTTTTCCCATTTTTTATGCGATTTCGGTGATTGTACAGCGTTTTTCTTAACGAAAACAATTGGCAAAATATTCGGTTTTCTATGCTCAGACAAAAAACGTGTTCCGTCACAACCATATATTATAATTATTTTGTTTTGGTCGACTTTATAATAATGACTATGTTTACGTATAATATGATAATATGATAATACATCACTGTTTCTCCTCCGCAACGCATATCATATTTATTAATTACTATATATTCAAAATATTTAAATTCGCCCTGTCTGCAACGTCCGATTACAATAATCATTATTGCTTGCAGCTGCATATTATCTTTAAGCGATTTTCGTGGAAACACAAAAGTTCGTTTATGTATTGGATCCGCTTTGAAAAATACATAATAATATTATAAGCTATGTGTATGATTTCGAATATTGTTAGTAATTTGCGGTCGATACGTGAACACATAATAAATATTACTGTATGGTGTATAGATATCAGTCAGTGCTGCAGGTCGACCGGGCGGCGTTCTCACGATAACGACTGTTTGAATTGTAGGTACGTGCAGGATCATTGTGGATGGAAAAAAATGCATTTGGATATTATTATATTACATTATGTATCATTATATTATTGTGTGTGCCGCGCATGGGTCGTCCGGTGTGTTGTTGTTGTGTGTCCGAAAACCGCGGGACGTACGTATATATAAATGCGATAAACATTCCGACCGGTGGTGTCGTCTCACGCGGCATAAATCCCTAATGAATCGACCCTGACGGTCAGGTGAACCCCTGCAGAAGCCTTGGGTCCTACACGTATACAGAGTGATGACGGCGCTCGTCCGGTGCTGTTTTTTTTCGACGTAAACCTATAAAACTGCGTTTATTAGAATTTGAAAATAAAACAACCTACCTAATGAATATCACTGGCGTGTGTGTAGGTATTATAGCGTTTTTACTTCTGCTTTAAACATACACACACGTACACACATTTATACAAAAGCGCGCGCAGTCTGTCGTTACATTATATGTTACTATACATTTACATACGTATTATATGCAGCGTTCGGCGAGAAAAGTTTACGAGTGTTTTTCAAAATATTCGACAATAATCGTGTATATTAAACATTGTAATGGTGTAAAAATGTTAATGAATAACGTTTTATTGGGTTTATTGTAATTAACGTATATTTCTGTAAGGACGATAATATAATATCTATTATATTATACGTGGCTGCTGCGTGGTATCCATTTCGTTTTTGAATTTCCAATACCGTCCTAGATTAGAAATTAATATTTATCCGATCTTTTCGTTATTTTTATCGTCCGTGATGGCATTCGAATAGTTGGCAAACGTTGACATTTATTGCGCACACAATTTACAAACATACCTATATTACATGCATGCATATACAATATTATTATGCGCGCGCACGCATATTATATATTAATATTTCAAAAATTTAATGACTCGGACGATTGAATAAAAATTAAAAATTAACTTCCCGAGCGTCCTTTGTGTTGCAAGACACGCGGAATTGTAAACCGTTCGGATGAACTCGCAGCATGTTATGCGGTCGGCGGTCCAATTATTGTCGCTGTAATAATATTATATGCGCAGGTATTACTTATAAATTCTAATATTATTGACCGCGGGCATCGCGAGTTTTCTACCATCGGCATTGCCATTTGAAACGCTCTGTATGATATGATATTATACTACTGCTATCCTACAATATATGTATATCACCATATCTAGATGACGTGTTTCGATGCGGTCGCCGCGCCGCCGGTTTTACCTGTACGGAAACAAACGAAATAATACATAATATAATATAATATAATACATATTTTTTTTCCTCCAATACTCTTCCAATATCACGTTGTATTATGTGCGCATTGTATACGCACAAGACACACGCCCTCTCTTCCACGTGAATTATCGGTGTCCCTGGATTCGTGTCAAACCGAAACGTATTCATCTAATAATGGATTACCATTATTACGGTCGGTTTATTTTTTTCCCGTCCGATCACATTCCCGGCCCATGTGTACGATTACATATTATTATTTCAAATTTCCATCTATGGTGGTGAGCATGTGTCGTCGCATTATGTGTTTTTGTATTTAGTGTAATTTTTATGTTGCCTAGGTAAAAACAAAAAAAAAAGAGAGGAAAAAATGTTTAATTAACCGGTATTGGAATTGTGTGTGGGTGCTGAGAGACGCGCGAGGGAGGGGGCGGCGTCCTCTACTTTAATTGCCTGTAATCACACACCTCCCATTATTATACACTACGAATTACTGCAGAGACAAAACAGTGTAATAACGTGCCCTATTGCTATCACGGCAGCCATAATATTTCGCGCGTTGCCCCGACACACATATTGTATACACACCAACACACAGGAAACCGCATTCTGTTTTTTCTCCAATAGCACGCAGTAATAGGTATTATAATGATAAAAAAAAAAAATAAAAAATAATAATAATTATCGTAACAGCGTAATGATGATGATAATAATAAAAATAGTTATTCTAATTCCAAAATAATAATAATAAAAAGAACGCCAACAAAACTACGCGTATCCGAAAGTAATTAACTATCTCAATTATTATTTTTTCTGCTGCAGAACACGTAAAGTAGTTATTAACCATCATTATGTCGTTCAAAAACATATATTTTTTTTAATATTAATTTCGTCACTACAAATATCTATACACACATAGGTATATATTTTCATGTATATATTTTATAGTGGCGGTTGGATAGCTATACGTTACATTTTTTTTTTTCATTTATCGACACACATCTTCGCAAGGTAATAATTATCATTGTTCGATTGAATGGCGATAAAAAATGCACAGTAAAACTGTCTAAAATGTCCTACCACCTGTACGCTAGTATGCGTATGCGTGTGACTATCGACGATCACTGATGTAGGCATCTATAGTAATGTTAATTATTAAAATTATCGACCAGCAAACTTACGTTAACACTCAAATGCTGTCGGTCTTTAAGTACTGTACACTTAATTACTAGAAATTTTTTTTAAATAAAATGAGATATAGCATGTAGGTACTACACTTGTACGGCTGTACGCGTTTCAAATGATATTTAAACACATTTTTCATTTGATCTTGTAGAACACGATCGTTTTTTCCTACCGCTGCATTTATAACTACACACTCGTAATTAAATCATATAAAAAAATAATAATAATAATAAAAATAGATTTTGTTTTTTATAAATCCCGTTTACACGTTGTTTTTACTCGGCGACGACAACGTGTCTTGTTTAAGTTTACGGCAAACGGATGGTTAGCCGGTGTGTCGGCGGAATTCAGATTTTGGTATTTCGAAAATAATTCATTGTGGCACAATATATAGCGAGAAACAAATGGCAATTATAATTTAATGTTATAATGTATAGTCTTCTTCTATATAGTAGACGTAAGAAGCAGTTGAGAGCATCAGAAGCAGATTAAACACATACCACGAACGTTTGCCAACCGAACAAGAGCGTACGCACGCGCGCGCGCATTTGTATGTGTGTGTGTGGGAGAGAAATAGACATATCTGTATATTGGACCAAGGGGTGCAAGAGAGAGTGTGGAGATGAGTGTATACGAGAGGGTGAGAGGAGACATCTTGCTCGACAAAGAGATTATGCGAATAAATCATCGTTTCGGTCGTTTCCCGAGACCAGTTTTATTTCTGGTGTGTCCGGCAATAACAATTAAACACACACAAAATATATATACATATGTATAATCTCTTAGCGCACACATAAATATATGCACATTTAAATAAATTAATATCACATATGTGTGTATACTGTATACACGAACAACAATCGTAATAATAAGAGTAAATTATATTTTATTAACTCATTTGGCGTTCCTTCAAACTTCTCCGAATCCTTATAAATAATAATAATAATAATAAAAAACACTCTTTGGGTTGGGCTCCGACACTGAATTCCACTGCAGTCACTGTGTGCGATATTTAAATAAATAAATATATATATATTAATACTTATAAAACGTTGTCGAACCCACGCTATTTCGGGTTTTTTTTTCTATTTTTTTTTTTTATTTTAATTCAAATTAATGACCGTTTCTTTGACACACTTGTCCCCTGCATGCACGCATATGTATATATATTATATTGGCCCCGTTGTCTCCTATACGGTTTTTAATTAATTCGCATATTTCATTAGAAAACCAACCGCCGCGGCGAGTTCATTAAACAACACAACGCGCGCGCTAAGAAGAAAACGTCCCCGGCTAATTAACGCGTGAGCCCGGTTGCCGGGGCCAAAAAATCTTTTTAAATATAGCACCGACACGTTTATTTATTTATTATTATTATTATTATTATTATTTTTTTACTTTAACGAGTCTGTTTCAATTCACGATTAAAAAGCCGAATCTCGGGCACACCGAGTTAACTCGTTTGTTGTCAACGCGTTCTATGACCATCGGTAATAATATCACCGGTACTATTGCTGTACTCTTTATACCGCGATAATCATAAAAGAACAAATCGTGCGAACAAAGCTGTTTTTGTTTTTTTTTTCTTAGTTTAGTTTATTCTGTACAACCACACTCATCGTTTACGATGTTGTATAGTTGGTACGTACATTGATATCGACGTCGTTAAAAACGTGAAACGCTTGTCGTACGCAATCGGGTCTATGATGTATAAATTATAAGTATTATTATTATTATTATTATTATTATTATTATTATTGTTGTTAATTTGTATGATTATGCTTTTCGTTTTACTTTATATTATACATTTTTATCGTGTGGATGACTCAGAATCCGTTCTCCTCCATTCTTGTCTCATCACCGCGAAAACAGTCGTGTTCGGTTCGTGTGTAAGTCGAGAATTTATAGTATGTTATGACAAAATCATGTCTTGCAGTTGTTTATCGTTACACTAGGCGACCGCGATTGCCGTTCGAACCGTGGACGACCCACCGCAAACGGAGTGACCGAAAATTAAGTATTCTATTAATGCGTTTATTTTATAACCGGCCATAAAGTACAACGGATGACGACTGCGGTAGGGAGGTGGAATGTAAAGAAAGAAAAAATATATACACATAATAATAATAATAATAATAAAAATTAGAATGTATATAAGGTGCTTGTACGTTATATGTTATACCGTTTTTTTTCTCTTTCTCTGCTGTATAGTTCTCGTCTCTTTCTCGCTCCTCCGTACACGGTAATCCTGGCCTGTGTTGCATGCGTGCGCGCCTCGGCTTTCACGGATACCTATTTTATATCAAAACAAGATTTCTCCGTGTGCGACCTCCTCCCCCTCCTGTGGTTCATCTTGGACTCTGTTCGCGCAAAAATACATTGATTTCAAATTAGCGACGACTACACATTATATTATTATACACACTCACACCAACGCCGTGAGTGTACTTTACATATGTGTATGTGTGCGTAGAGAAGAAAGAAAAAACTGTTAATTATCACTTCGACATTATATTTATATATATATACAACCCCGACCAACGGACGACAACGCCCACGTTCTCGACGGTCGCCGACTCCGCACATTATGAGATTATCTTTTAGTGGGTGTGTACGTTGTGCGTACATTTACGTGCAATAATACTAATGTGACGGTTTTTGGATGGACAGGGAAACATACTAAGGGGGCGAGAGAGTGTGAGAGAGTTGATAAATAGGCAAAAATAATAAATTAATGGCGCCCATTGGGGTTGACGTTATGTGTGTGTTCACTCGGCGACGTGTCAACTGTCTTTAAAAGGCTCGTATTGTTCTCAATTAACCGGACACAGGTACGTAAACGACAACAATGCGATGACCGTCGTCGCTTTTATATATAGAATATATATGTATAGGTATATATGTGACGCGCCACTAGATCTACACTTCTTCTTTGGCCGCGCGTATTTTTTTCCTTTTTCCCGTCCGATAAATCTTAAATAATGGATTTCGGCCCACGGAATTATATATATATTGTTTTCTCTTGTATATTATTCTGGCGCATATAACCTATTTCGTAGACGCCATTACCTTATTTCAATCCCATTGAAAGGCATCCTGATGTCTTAACCCCGCAGCGTGCGTAAAATGCATGAAATACTTGCTTCAATAACTTCAAACTATACATTGATTCAATCCGACGTTTGTACGCTTAATACAATATAATACGGTCGCCACTGCAGCAGGTAACAATAAAATTCGAATACCCAAAATCGTTGGCTTTTCTTGATTTTCAAACTTCCATTTTTCGATTGAAATTTTTTCTATCGTCTACAGTGTATTCACCCGTTTATCTACAGTATATTATTATAATCGTCTTGTATACGTCATGGGCCAACAATTTGGATACAAACATTTTAAATCGTTTTGGAATACGTTCAAATCCGTTTTTTCTGACGTGTACCAATTATACGTATATTTAAATATTATAATATAATATTATTACATTCGTCTTATAGTCGCACAATATTTAATATAATAACTCGTTACTCTTTATTATTCAACGGGATCCGTGTACTTCAGTCGCCCGTTCTTGCTCATTATTCATTAGACATGCGACCGTTGAAAAAGTTCCAAAGTGAATAAGGACAAGAAGAAGGTGGAAGAAGTTGCGATGTGCGTGCATAAACGATTGCTGCACGTGAACGGTTGTAGGTATAAGGTTGTCATAAACTGCACGAAATTGCTTTGAAATCAAAAACCGTTCGAATTTCGAATTTACCTTTATAGAAAAAAAGGATAAATCAAAAGATTTATTTGGATAGATTTTTCTCATCCTTCTTTAAGACTATCACCGACGCTGCCGCCGTAAACTTATACCTAATACTAGTATACTACATACATTCAAGCTTTTGAGGTGATCAATTTTTCAAGATTTTTACACGTTTTAGCGTCCAATGGGAAATATATATGTATATATTTTGTTTTACTCTACGCTTGGGCCGTTTTATTTATTTATACGAAGAAATGTTGTACGCCGGAGAAATAAAAACGTATCGCCAAAAGCCGTATTTGCAGGGTCTCGTCTGTCGATCGCGTAGAGCTTTTTCGGAGAACATATGCCACCTCACCACCGCTCTTCTTGTGTTCTTTCTCCATTTTACTCGTATACGTGCTATATGTATGAGAATTTTTCCTATAAAACTGTTCTCCTCATATAAGAAATAATAAAAAAAATAAATATAATATGTATATAATATATATATATGTATAATGTAAGTATGTATGCGAACAAGAAGGTATGCCTTTTCCCGACGTCTACTTATTCTTATGGAAATCTCCCTTTTTTCTTTGCTACCGCTCTCCCCCGCGCACAGCCGTCTTTTCCTTCTTATTTCTCCCTTTTTTTTTGTCTTTTTCATACATGTTAAGTTTCTCTACTCCCGTTTTTCATTATTACGTGTTCTTTCAGTTTCCCGCATTCAAACTAATGTATATGTATGGGTGCCCATTTCCATTAAAACTTTTCCCCGTCGCGCCGCTGCTAACCATCTATCCCTCTTCACCATATCATCCCCTACCTTGGCGCTCCGAACATCCGTGAACCCGTCACATCCGCGGCTACTATTTTCAAGACGTACGTATTTTATTAATGCCCACCCGCTACTCACCGTCGCCCCATTAGACGACCGTTGAATTATTAAACCGTTTTCGTTCTTCCTTTATACGCTCCCGTCCGGCTTTTGCGGCCCGCTGCGTTCGTACATAAAAAGCGGTGCTTTAGCTCGTGTGCGTATATATTATTATATTAGATATATGTATATATATAATCAGCTGTAGTTATGTTGTCCACTTTCGCAACAATTAGGCCAGCCTCGAGGAGATTATTGTTATTATTATCAATAATATTTTAATATGTATTATATACCTATTATACATTATAGTGGAACTCACGTATACATGAAATAATAATAATAATGATTCACGAACGCTAAGTGGTTTGTGTAATCGAATGCGGCAGATTGGACGCGTGCTCGCGTAAATAGAAAACGTCACGACGACGAATATTCCGGCGTGTGTTTTGCATTAACGTAAATTTATTATTATTATTATTATTATTTTTAATTATTATCATTTGACAGGTCTTTTGAGAATATTTTTTAGATGCGTTTTCCGAATACCACCGCCGCTTCGCTTCTTTGAGCCCGCGCCGGTTTTTATGAGTCGCAGACAAAATATCTTCGTGTACACGCGTACATTTCTTCGTTCTCCACTTTGTTTTTTTATTACCAACACCGAAACCCGTTTGCCCGCATTTTTTTTTTCGTTTTAATGTCATCCGTGTTAATTGCCCCGCCAGCCACACGTGTGTGTCTGCAGTGTGGTGTCTGTCTGTGCGTATAAAGGTGCAAAAATATCGGCACGGTTGTATCGAGCGAACTAAGAGAGAAAGAGAGAGAGAGAGAATGGGCAAGAGGAACAGAGACATTGAAGCAGAGTGGAAAGAGAAAGGGAGAAGAAGAGAACCGAAAATCGTGTATATAAATGGTATCGGAATGATTTTTAATTAACAGTAGGACGGCGTGTGTTTTTCTGTTATTTCTTTCTTTCGTATTTATTTTTTATCATTCTCTCCGGCTGCTCGGACAAAAGGGACTTAATTAATTATATGATTGATCGGGCCATTAGGTACTAGCGTGGGCGACTCATCAATACCTATCTGATTTCGCGTCGCGCGCAATTTATAACCTCAATGACAACGCGGGTCTTGTGTTTCTTCTCCGGTTCAATTAACCCCGTCGGGGCCCCGCGAAGGTGATTAAAACCGACACTTTGGGTTGTCATTTCGATAGCGTCATTGCCGCCGCCGCAACCGTTGCTGTCGTTTGTGGGAATATGAAATTAGACGGTTCTTCTTTCTGTATAGTAGTCGATTATTTTATAATTATGTATATATATTTCTTTCGTTCATTATATATTTCATTAAGCATATCTCTCCGGTAAAATTCGCAGGCGGAATATTATTTCAACGATTTGTTCCACTGCCGCCGCCGCCGTTATTAAGTCCGGTAATGAAAACTATAGGAGGATAGTTGGTAGCTAACTGCTGACGGATGTCAAGTGCCCACTTACGTTTTGACGCGTCCGGCTGCCGGCCAAAGAATTATAGCTCATTTCTTTGCCCACATTATTATGATTTCGCTAACAAATTGTTTCCCGTATGCATTTCATTTCAACGGCGTGCAACGTTTTTAGCAACGTATTTTCTCATTATTAATTTTTACAAAAATATTTTGTTTTATTAAATTACACGTACGTACAAAATCATGTTCGTTTTTACTGTTTTTTTTTTTTTTAAGAATTAAGTTAACGCGTAAAAAAAGTTTTTATTTATTCTCGAAATGTTTATATACTCTCTTACATTTTTTTTTTTTTTTTGATTTTATTACCTCTAAAAAATCTATTTCAAATCATTTTGAAGTTTATAGTTTTGTAAGTTTACAAATAAAATACAGTGTAACACATCGTTTGGTTGTATCTATACAAGTGCGTCTATTTTATAAAACATTTAAAATGTGAAAAATACTTGCGGTAAAACAGGTTTTAGTGCTCTGCACGTTATATCCATGCGTATTAACGAAATAGCAAAGACGTCTTAATTCGATTATAATTTTTGTATCGAAATTAGTTTAAGTATTTAAATCAAAATTTATTTTAAACAACGTAAACGTAATAACTTGTTTCCATTCGATTTAAGCTATTTATTATGGACCAGCAACTAGCAGTGGAATTTTTCCCAATATTGAATAATAATAATAATAATAACACAAAGTCTCCATAAACTCATTTCAATTTTCTTCCGGACGATATTGGTCTGGTCCTTCAATTATACCGAAGAAGGACGAAAGAATGAGGTACAGATAGGCAGAGAAGATTTCCCCCTAAAGACGACGTCCTTTCTCGATAATATTTAATATATTTAGGAATGCAACCCTACGAAAATATTGGGCTTAATGAAAAAATATATTACCCGATTTCTCATCCCCGGCATTTGCTCTGTTGAAATGGCTAAGAAGGGTTCTGAAGGATTTGTTTATATACAAATCGAAGGTCAAAAAATGTCCGGTTTAAAAGCTCATTTTTTAATAATCTTTTTTTCATGCTTATTTATGTTTATTTCAGAGAAAAAAATGCTCCCCTCTTCGGTTTAAATTAATTTCTTTTTACACGATCGTTAAACATAAAATCCTACTAATTAATCGCTGAATAAAATCGCAATGGTCATTAAAAAAAAAAAAAATCTCCCCCATTGCAAAATATTTTCCCCGTTTAAGATGTTAACAGGTTTTTTTTTATGATTATCATTATTATTATTCGGTGTAAAAATACTAAACTAATTTTTTTTATTACATTAAACTTTTTCATCGTCGTTGTTTACATCGGCTTTTAATTGCTGTAATAAACACGAATTTCCAACGGTACGACAGTTTTCCCCCTCTGGGTATCAAGTGGTATTAAATTGCGCACGCGGTTTTACAAGCACAATTAACGCAGCAACAGTTTACCGCCAAGAATGAATTAATTAAATTTCCATATTTTCCGTCTATATAATTTCGTGACTTAAAATCCGCGTTATTTAACAGGACAGAAATAGGGGCTTTTGTTGCTTCCCCTCGTTGGACGTTATTGCACTTAAGTGCACATGTGACACATAATATAATAATACAGTAGGTACAGTAACGTGTATTGGATTCGTTGGACTTGAAGAACAGAAAAAAAAGAAGTCATTCGTCTTCGTTATAGTTTTTAAAAGTTTTTCATCGGTTCTCGAAAATGATCGAGATCCGTTCATCGTTTACCCTTGTATGTTTTGTATACATATATATCTAGTGCTTAATCCTTTACGCATAATAGGTATAGTTATATATATAGTATTAGAACATCGTCTGCAAGAGGGTTTTTCCTAGCTTACATGTGCGACGAGCACAAGTGTGAACGTATAAATTGGCTAGACGGTTTATTTTTTTCCCCGTATAAACACGCAGTGCAAATAGGAAACATTGTACGATAGGATTTTCCGCTATTTACTACAACACACCGCCACAACACTATTCTACGACCGTACTACTATACTACTATACTGTTACTATTACTGCCACTGTTGCTCTATATATATATATATATATATGTGTGTGTGTGGGTATATACCACTAATACACTAATACTATACAACCGCACGGCCGTGTTTATGTGCATTTGTGTGTGTACGCTCGCACCGAAGTCGTTACTTATATACGACCTATAAGCGCGCGTTGGTGCGAAAATTCCGGAAAAACCATCGACCGGCGCGGCAGTTTTCTCTCACACACACACGCACACTCGTACACTGCAAGTTTCTCTGGTATATATGGTCGTTTTTAATTTCTGCGGGCGTCCGGGCAAAAACAACGGGCGGTCAATTAAACCCACCGCGCGTCTGTGCTTCCTCTTCTCGCATGCACACGCAGTGCTCACGTCGTCGCTTATATATAGAAGAACGTATGATCGGTAGGAATGGGTAGGTGGGGTGGGTTGCGGGGCGAGCGTGTTAGCGGCGGCATCGACGACGGGCGGATAGGCTGGCAGGCGGGTGGTTAAATCGCCGGGGCACCAGGCGCCGGCCGGACAAACGACGCGGTCTTTAATGAGCTTTTGCGCGTTCATTCTGGCAACGCCGCCGCCACCGCGCCGACCGCCCGCCTTTGCATGAGTGTGTGTTATTCGTATACATATATATATATATATATATGACGAACGGTGGACTTGGGACGGTGGTGGCGGTGAGGAAGTAAGTTTTTCCCCACTCGGTTTAGGCTTTTAATTAATGGAAAAACCCGTGGTATGTGCTGGTGCGCGCGGAGGGAGGGAGAGGCGAATGGCGACTCTGAGATATGCCCGGGACCCGAAACGTAAGCATCCAATTTATCTAATTGTTGAAGACCTCGGCAAAGAACCAGACCGGGTACGACGATGATCGGCGGAGTGGTGTGGGAGGGAAAGACAGAGAAAAAGAAAATAAGGAAAAAAAAGAATAACCCCCGCGCAGTATAAACCATCGTGTAAACTGCTGCAGCTCAGTCTTGGGATGCGTGTGTGTTATATTTGCGCTCGCTCGCGTGTGCGTATCGATGTGGAGGATGGTCGGAGAGAGCCGAATCGTGGAGGGGGGCGGTGTAGGGTTAGGAAATGAAAAATAATGGCTGGACTCGGGTCAATATTAATAACGGCCGACCGTCGCTTAATTAATGTGTGTGTATTTATATATATATATATATATATATATTATTTTATCGACGCGAAAGAAAATCATATATGAATGCCGCGTTTGGTCTTTCCGATATAATATGGTGGTTGTGACGGCGACGCGTCTTTTGATGAGGTGGTCGAAACAGATACGATTGTCTTACGAACGACGACGAATTTGGATATCGTCACCATCACGACGACTATACTGCTGCACTGAGTTTACCGCGGTGTATAGTAGTACATAGTCGCGCGCTCGTGTGTGCGCGGGCGTGTGATCGCGTGTGTATATGTTTAGTGGTCGAGCCCTTGACCTAGTCACAGGTGACGTCATCAGGGGCGCGAGTCCCCGCGGACTTCCATTCATCTGCCTTCGCGGCCGGCGGTCATCCCATTGAAAAACTCCGTCGCGGTACGAATACACACACACATATAGTCGTGCGCTTGTACACACAACCCGGAAAGCCGGAAAAGGGTGTTTTTGTGTGATGTTTACGCGCGCGCGTGTGTGTGTATGTGTTTTGTTAGTTTTATACACACTTTGTAAAAGTCCGTCGCACTTGGTTTCCGCACACCGCAAACACGTGGTGGCGGCGGTGTATATAGTTATATTTCTCCAACGTCCCGTAAACCCAGAACCGACAACAATATACGTATCTATATAATAATGTATTATATATGACGTGTTTACATAATATATATATATATATATATATTTACACAGTACACACGCGATTTTCCACTTGCATGTACAGCGGTAGTCAGATTGCAGCTCTGTGCGCACGTCTCAGTTGCAGTTACTTACATTGCATTTGTATAATATACGAGTATAATGTTTAATTTTTATTCGTTTTTCATCGATGTATCGGCACGACGCGTAAAAAAAGGTGTTGTTGTATCTGCACTCTGCAGTGACAGACCAAAAAACTTTTGAACTGTTTCAGTCAATTCGAAAGTATTATAATAATATTTCTACGGAACGTGTCCAAACAACGGTTTTTGGGCGTTCGAACATTTTTCGTAGGTTGACAATGTTGGACTGTATACTATATGCGTGATTTATAATATACCGGCAGTAAATGTGCATATATATATTATGTATATATATATTTGTATTTTTTATAGATAAATCATTGAATCGTTATTCCGCCTAGTGATATATTTGAAAACCACTGTGGTGGTATACCGTCTATTGTTGTAGGCGACGATTTGAAATGAACGTGTGTGGGTTGACAATGTGATTTTCAAAGAAATGTCAAAATTCGGTTTTTACCTGTGTGTGTGGTCAAAAACGATCGATAATATGATGACGGTATACGGTACCTACATGTGTGAGCTGCTGCAACGTGTAATAATTCTTTGACGAACGAAATCCTTTTTAATACCACTGACATGACGTTGACTTATCGATGGTTTCGGTCGTACGTATTTATTTCTTTCTCACTATTCAACACCGTTTATATACATTATTATTATTATTGTGTATTACTTAAAAATCATATTGTACCATGAAAAGATATTATTTTCATTTAACCAAAGCGTTTAGGTCCCGAAGCGAGTGACGTTAAAATCGACAATGACTCTTTTGTTGTTGCAGTATAACCGAGAGAAGCGTTCAGGCGGGATTCGTGCAAGGTGTTCTATATATATATATATATTTATATATAGTGTACAAATAGTCATTTCCGCCCTAACCTATTATTTATCGCCAAGCAGTAACGCCGAGATAATTCTTCGAATCTGTCTCAAATTCGTTCTTTGTATATGATCCTTCACTATAAATCGATTTTTGGATTTTAAGGTGCGCCGTATTATAGTCTTACCTGAATAAAATATGATGTGTATGCGAGACGACGACATAACACTATTGTTGAACAATATTGGTCGCATTTTGTGTTTTTTTATATATTGTTAGATTTTCGGGAAATTATTGTTATAGTTTTAAATCACGGCAGAGCCATAAGTTTTGTACGTCCTAAATCGAACGACAAAGAAAGATGTGCTTAATCGCGATAATATTGTGTTTCGGTTTTCGCGCGTCGGTTCGTCGGCGAGTGTGTGAGAGAGAGCCGAGTGACCGCGTGTAACCGGCAGTGCTATCTTTGGGTCGCGCCGTCAACTAGTGTCGTCCGCCGCCTGAACGCGCGCACAACGGGCTATACACTTGAGGGCCAGTTGTATTGTTGACGTGTAAATGAATGATAATTCACCATGAAATAATTTTTTAATCTTTGTAATATGAAGGATATTTAGTTGTGTGTCCCGTAGCCGCCGAGGATTTTTTGCACAGCATTCGGACGGGACGTGCGCGATTATGGTATTATTTATAGTAGTAATTTTACCAAGTCGATAATCCACATTTCATAGGTATATATTATAATATTAATTTACGTGCAGACATCATCAAAAGCGTAGCGCAAAAGAAACCCTTCGCCGACGCCTCGAGCGCGATTAGCGAATCCGATATTATTATTTTATAATATTATATTTTTATCCGCCTCCGGGGGTCGCGTTATTCTCGTCGTTTCTTCCCTTCCGATTTTTTTTTTCCTCATAATATTTTTTCGTATTTCGTTTTACGCATTTCTGCGATCGTAATTACTTTCGGTTTTCGGTCGCGCACACCCTTCCAAGGCGCGCACTCACCCCTCCCCCACCGCGTCACTTGCCGATGGCCCGTTCGGCCGCCGTCGTCTCCGTCGTCACCCTTCGGAGGACGCCGCCGCCGCCCTCTCCCCTCCGACCCGCCGACGCTGCCGCCCCGCGCGACGACGGCGACGGTTTGACGTGCCGCATGCAAAATATCCCCACCACCGAGCGCGCGAATGGGTGGGGACCGGTCGGGACTCCGCCCCCCCGTGTCCATTGCAGGGGAACCGAACCGAGCGCACCGGCACGACGCGCACCAGTCTCCCGGCACAGAGCGCGCCCTCACGTACTGCCAGTGTCGAGTGATTTTTTTATTTTCCATTTCAAACACTAGAACGCATTATTATTTTTTAAAAATTATTTTTTTGTTTCGGTCGATCGTTGTACATAATTATGTTTAGATAGTATATTAATATTCGTAAGTTTAATATCAATTATTATCGTATACATAAAATTGTGTTTTATAATTATTTATTTTTCGTATGCTAAACGTGTGTTTTTTGTATTATAAATTATAATATTTTTTACCGTAAATCTGACGGTAAATATTATTAATATTCGTTAATCCGTTTCGCCGTCATCGTGTGCGTTCGTCCGTCCGTAATAATTCAGTTCGTTCGTTCGTTCGTTACCGCTGCGACATCAGTTTCGAGTAAATAAATGTCTATTTACAACAAGTGTATTCGTGTGTGTGTTTGTTGATTCGTCGTAGAGTGATTATAACATACTCTGTCGTCGCATGATTTTTTTTACCCAGAGGATAGCAGAATTATCATTTTGGATGTCCAAACGACATGTTTAGAGGTATTTTTAACGACGCGAATTTTTTATAACTATAATGTTTACGATCGAAATTCATAATTCTTTTAGATAGACGCGACGAATAGCATAAAGATATAACTCGTGAAGGATTTTTCGCGTATTTTTTGTTGTGTATCTATAGTTAGGTTGTCCACAAAACTTTTTTTTAAACCGATTTCGTACAAATGATATATTTTAAAACTGCGTTGGTTAATTACTTATTATTATTGACGACACTTTATATTATTTTCGTGTGCCTATTTAACCTATCTACAAAATCGATACGAACAGCGAGCTTATTGTTGAGATATATGTGCAGCCGACGCTATAATAGGTCCTTATTAATTATATAAGTGTAAAAAGTAATTAGGCGCATCGTTTTTCGGTCGGTTAAAAGTCCACTGTTATGATGTGTCGAGTTTACATAACATATGTACCTACGAGTGAACGAAAACAAAGAGTTTGTGTCACCACGTGCTCGCGACATATCTAAAAGCACTCACGCGCAATAATAATTTACGCGCGTTATCTGCAATCCACCGTGCGGAGGTGTATAGGTCGCCAGATAAATCAGAAATTTCGTGTGCGCCGGAAGTTTATATTGTATTTGTTTTTATTCTTAATTAAGTCATCGTTACATATTACGGCGTAAATATCTATTATTAATTAATGAAGTTTTTATTATTTTTTTCAATGGCGTACCTTACATATATTACGCCAATATGTTTGTTTTTTATTATTGTATTATTACCTGCTGCCGTGACAGCAGTAGTAATACCATTTATATTTATATTTGTCTCCCGCTACTTTGCATATTATAATATAGTTTCCCCATAGACGAGACGCTCGTGCCGAACCAGTTTCACGAGAAATTCAAATGAGACAAAAATTCGAAGTCTATCCCCGCGTTTCGTGGTACAATATTATAATGAATATATTGACGCTGGGCCCCGCGCGCACGTGGATTGCTGCACCGAGGGAACACCGCGCTTATGTAAATTTCTCGGGCACGTGACATAGTAGGTATTAGGTGTATATACCATAATACTATAATAAATGAAATTTTACTCGACTTATGACAATGACATGTCTGGCATTATTTTTTCGTGTTAAACAAATCCTACATGTATATAATATATTATTATTAATTATACTTTCGAAACGGGATTAATGTGCATGTTTTGGCCATTTCGAAGCTATAAGCAGGCGCTACGTACAAACCACGTCATGCAATAAAAATAATTGCGCAACACACGAGCCTCGCGTTTTAATCTTTATTAATTCCTTATAAATAAAAGCGCACACAAACGTTTCTCAGTAATGACTAATGAGTAATAAAGTATAATTACTGTGTTAAAAAAATAATAAATATATATAAAAAAAAATAATAATAAAATATACTCGTTTGTGTGTGTATATATAAACGTTTCTATGTATATATACATATATTTATTAAAACGTGTGTTAATTAATGAAGGAAAAATATGGGTTCCAAACGGCTTTGAAATTATTTATGTCGAATATTATATTTTATTCGCCTGTCGTGTTGTTTATCGCTCCGGGAACAAAACCGCGGTAATTACTATATACGCGCGGTGGCCGGCGGACCAACTAAAACTATAGTAATATATAATATGATTAATTGAACTCACGAATGTTTTTTAATTAATTAAACGCAATTAAAAACTTACAATAGGAAAAATCGTTTCTGGACAATCGAACCAGTCGGTGCACGGCCAGGGCTCTTGCAGCGCATTCCGGTTTTTTCGGTGCAAATCGATTTTAGACGAAGCAATAATACGATATATTATTATAATACCGGTCGAAAAAAATGTATATATATCGTCATATCAACATTTATATATATATAATGTCCTAGGGGTAATTATAAATAATAATAATAACTCTTGACCGTGTGCGGACCGCTGTTATGTTCTATAATATTAAAGTACTTTTGGCTTTTACGACATTCTTTTTCCGATTTGACGCTTGCACACATGCATATTTACAGCCTACCTCTATAATATATCGTGCATTGTAATTATATTACCTATATTGTATAATAAATACTTGGCTTTTATCGGCCGATATAGCACATGGTCAATTGTGTACCTGAACACGCGTTGTATAAAAAACATAACTATTTTATTGTGGTGTCCTACGCGCGATTTTTGACATTTTACGACGCCCCCCCCCTCTCTCCACCTGAACTTGGCGCGAGCCATCGAACCGTTTGTTAGTTTGTTTGTTTTATTTTAGTTTCTATTTTTTTATTTCATTTACAACATTATCGAAAAAATAAACGGTCGTATAAATAAAAAATAACGTTCCACTCATCGTCGGTTTCTTTGCTTTGGGTATTTTTTTTTCTCCAAGTCTGCGTCTACCGTGGTCCCAAGGACCATGAATAATTAACGAATCCGTGCGAGAGAACCGAGTATAATTAATAGACATGCGTGGGGAAGAATTAAAAAAAAATAATGTATATGTACACATATATTATGTTATATTATATTATATTAATAATATATACCTGTATAATATATCGGCTATCGTCGTAGTCGTATTCGTCGGCGGACGGTCGTCTCCTCTCTCTGAATAACGAGAATTACTGGTTTTTTTTTATATTTTCGGTGACCACCACGTTTCCCCCCGCAGCGGGTTGCCGGGTCAGAGACAATGTTATCGCCTCGAAATCTCGTCGTGTTTTATTATCTGGTTTCTGTGTACGCGCGTGTATAAGCATATTCACATTATATTTGTATATAGTACCTATTCCGCGTTATCCGCGATTAGGATACCCGATGATTTTATATTCCAGTAGCGTTTTTAATTTTTTTTTCTTAGAAAATCGTACCATTTTCACCTACTATCTCGTGTCGTCGTTACCGTCGCTGTAGCAGCCACTCGTCGACAGCTCGTCTATTATAGCTAATATACACAAAATGAGTGTATATTTTGACATCGTCATGTTGTTCATCGTATAAAACTATAAACGGAATAATATTATGTCATTGCTACACATTCGTATTGTAGTAACTATAGTGGTGTATATTTATTATTTATTAATTTCATCTTATATAACATTCGGAGGTGTCCGTTCTTACTGTATCGTTAGTCATTACTATATGGTTTGAATGTTTATGACCTTAAAATTATTAAAAGAAGGATGCAGATATATGCTGTAAAAATATCATTGTATGCTCTTACAACAGTTAAATAGGTATAAGACATTATTAAAATACATTAAATATTGACACCCACATTAATAGTACCTATTTACTTAGAATAAGGGTATTGCCTACACGTATGTCTGTAAAATTGCATGTATAATACGTTTGTATTGTGAACGAGCACATGTATGCGATAAGCGTAATAATAAAACATTATTATTTTTTGAATGTTCTTTGAAATCAAAATTTTAAAAATAATTACCTACTGTGTAATATTTTAATTAGTAAATTATCTTTAATGTTAAAAAATATTGTTAAAAATATCATCAATAGCTATAAAAATAACCAAATATGCGCAAAATTAAATATATCGAAATAGTAGGTATAACTGCTATAAACCAAATGAATTTATAATCTAGTTTCCGATGTACATGATTGAAAGAAAGAAAATATTATGTAAAAATCATAATATACACATTCTAACCCCCCTAATCATTGCTCTTACTATAATGTTAAAATAATAATATATTGATGACGGATACACCGGTAAATAATAATTATTGCGCGTACTAATTATAATTATGTATATTAAATACAACGTGCACGAATGTGGCGTATTATTATTGCAAAATTCTTGAGTAGATTTATAATACTATTATATATATATATATATTTACGCGTTTGTTTCGCGTGAAGGCCGTGTTTCTCGCATATCGATAATAATAATTATCAGATCGGATGCACATAATATACAATAATATATCGTTCAAGCTCGATTGTAGACGACCGTTAATATATATTATATAAAGTATAGATATACACTCGCGTGTACAAGTTGATCGGTGTATTAATTTTTTGTTCACTTCCCGCACGTCCGCGCGATTTTTGGATCTTCCCCTCCGGTTTTTTTGCAAATTCAAATTCGGCCTCTACCGAGCGTTTCGTTTTCAACCGAGACGTCTGGTCCCGAGAACAATGACGATTGTACGCACTGGTGTGCGTGTGTCGTTTGTTGTGTGTACCTATAGATACATATATATATATATATATATATATTTATATAATATGTGTGTATGTTGTGCGCGCGTTTGACGGACCTCATTTGGAATTCAAGATGGCCGGTGTCGCCGGGCTGGTGCGAGGGCGGGTGGTGGTTATTATTATGTGCCGGTGTTTTATTCTATTTCATTTTTTTTTCGTTAGCTGGTAGTAGTCTTGTTCTGGTCGGATGATAAATAGGAAAACGGCAATTATATTATCGTCGTGTCGCCGACGGGAGAAAACGCGAAAACCGCTGTAGCTCGGCGTACGTATAGTACTGCACTAGTACCTGCTCATATACATTATGTAGAAGTACATACATAGGTATGCTGGATATTTGTACTAGGCAATAGGCATATATGAGTAATAAATTTACGGGTTTTCAAGTGACCGTCGACGAAATATCCAACGGATTTTTTTGTTCCTCAAAAAACTAAGCTCCGGGGGATGTTTACTAATTAATACCGGGTAAAAAAACGAAAACGAAAAATATTTGTTATAGGTATGCCGGGTACCCGGAGGCCGTATGCATACGTAATTAACGCGCAAGAGAGCTATAGCGCGCGCGCGCTCTTGGAAAGCGTGATTTATCATTTGAACAGGTGTGTTTCTTCTTCTTATTATAATGTATATTAAAAAAAAAAACCATCTTCATTGCAGTATATGCGAGAGGATGTGCTGCATATGGGTAACAAAAAAACGGTAAAAACTATCTTTTATGAAACAATTCCTATAAAAATACCTGACATAAAAATACATTAGATAAAGCAAATCACTTTTACGAACATTATTTACAAGAATAACAATTAAAAACAAAATAATCTTTCATAAATATTTATAGATAAAACCAAGCTTGCACGTGTAGGCCCGGGCAATATGCATTATGTGTAATTATGTTAAAAAACTATATTTGTCATTAATTTTCATAATGTATTATTGCCAATTAAATTGGAACAAATCAACAGAAATCATAATATATGAAACGAATAGTTATAATAATAATTAACTTGCTATGTTCGTTCATGAAATTTATCACATTTAATATTAAAATAATAACTGATTACGAACAAATATGATCCTTGCACTGGCTTGTTCCTATTAATTACATCAATAACTTCGTTATTGAACTAAAAATGTCTTTACGGGGATTGCAAAAATATAACGATTCTGTAACGTCGTATGATTTTGTACCACCGTAAACTTAAAAAAAAAATAATAATAATAAACTTAATGCGTTATTTTTAGGTGTGCATTCGATAAATGCGTTCTACGTCATTTATTATAGTGTGTTCAAAAAATACATTAATTAAAATGGATATAAACAAAGTAATTAAAAACGTAAATGCTATATTATAATAATTAATGATGTAAAATCGCCGATATAAACTTTAATGTGTGTGTCCGATATATTATGTAACGCGTTTTGATGTTTTTTTTTATACGTTTCGCCATACTCGTGCATATAGATACATTAGTCAAGTATCTGTGAACGCGTGTATAAGTGTGTCCTCCATTTGGGCTCGTTATCACATGCTACTCATATCACGGTTGGTGAGGGGGAAAGGGGTGAGAATAATCTAATAAAAACCGTTAACCGCATATACTCCTATAAAATTATTATACGTATACCCGCGTATAATAATAGTGCGGGCTACGAAAATCGTCTGTCCGGAAAATGTTTCGTTTAACACGTCGTCTCGAGTCGGGCGGGATTCGGTGCAAATTATTACATCGGTTTCCACTGGAAACGCCGCCGCCGCAACGGTCATCTGTGTAAATGAACACGCGCAGGCTCTCGGCGTCGAGCGAGCTTTTCCTCCTCCCGCTAAATGATGGCGGCGCCAATGGGAAATCGGAGGAAGGGCTCGCGAATACACGATATCTTTTGTATCTGCAAGAGCCGTTTTTCGCTCGTACAGTATTGTATTTCGACCATAGCCGGTGAATTTTCGGTCCCCCGCGGCCACGTGCTCTGTGTATCGTTCGATCAATTAAAAACTGACAAACGGCGTGTACTTAACCGCCGCCGCGCATACATATATAAATGCGTATCGTTATATTATTATTACTAACGTCACATGTATATATATATTTAATATCTATATACTTACTTATATATATATATATATGTATATTCGTACCGTCTATATTACCGTCGCCGTCTAGGTCGTGTGTTTTGTGTGATTAGGTTGAAAAAAAATTGTACGTAATGTCCTGAAGCCGAAAAACTCTTCGCTCGGACTTCTCGGCGTCTTTAATCGCCGTAGGTACGCCTATAATGTATATATATATAAATATTTTATTATTTCGATATGTAATTATTACCTTGTATTGATGGTCGACCGCCGCCGCTAGTAATTATCCTCTAATTTGTCCCTGGTAGGCGGTGTTTTGGCGCCAACAATTAACCCCCTAAAAGACCTCTGCGTCACTTGCACCCGAGGTGGTTGCTTCTCCAAAAAGTATTATATAAACTATATAGGTTACATCGTGAACGCATACAAATGGCTGCGTCAAAACGTCGGAAATGTCGACCTGTATGTTTGGGTGCACGAAGTCAGTACTCAGCGGAGGAAATCGGCCGTTTCCTGTGAGTCGTCGTAGTCGTTTCCTCTGTCCCACATCGACGTGCGTTTTTCCGCTCAATGGTCGTTATTTGCTACGTTTAAAAATATTTTTTTTTCTTAATATAATTAGGGATAAACTTAATATAATGGAAAATTAATTAAATGGTTTTCTGTAAAAACGAAATAAAAATAAAAAATAAAGAAGACGTTGCGTGCATACGTACCTAATACTTATTATATGATTATATTCCTCGTTCGGGAATTATGTTAATGTTGTTGCAAAACACAAAAGAGCATTGTTTTTATCCGAATTCGTGAACAGAATGAATTATACATTTCGCGGACCGGTTGTGTACGGCGAACGCGAAACTGGTATAGGTATACACTATGCATATATAAATGCGGGGCGAAATAAAAATAGCCGAGAAATATTAACTAACGATTCGCCGAGAAGTATAAAAATATATATTCGGACGGGCTTGATTAGCTGTGGCGGTTTCCGAACAATGGAAGCGTTAGTGTCACATACCGCGACAACAGCTGTACATCACCTTTTTTTTCACGGACGACGGACGAACGCGAATTAAGACGGACACGTATCGAGTTTTTTTACATTTTTTTTTTGTTTCATCGGAATTGTGTACCTTCTATAGGCAGCTACTATATAATACGCTTAAGTATAATTTATAAAATAATAGGAATAATGATAATGGATGAGAGCAGAAAAAAATTTAATAAAGTACCTGTTTTCTTGCTACCGGTTTTCGTATAATATAGTGCGAAACGTACGTATATTGAGGGGGCGTGGTCGAGATCGCTGACTTAAAATTCAAGTTAAAAAAATACTTAACAAAATGCATATAGGTGATTTCGTTTGTGTATTATGTATAAATTTAACATTACTAGTGGTACCTATTAGCTACCATTTATAATAATATTATGATGATGATGTCTGACCCCGTGCGTTCTAATTGATTTATATTTTTTTTTATTCGGTCTCCAACTATTTGGTTACCACTCCAAAAAACGTTACTTACGGTTCGCATTTGTTTTTTTGTTTTCAAATAGATTGTGGTGTACGCGGGGTATGTCAAGGCAGTGGTGCGAATACATTGGTGATGATTGATAACCAGAAATGCCGTCACCGATACCAGTACAATCGTCCTCGCCAACAGGTGGAGGCCTAGTGGACCGTGCCGCCGGATGGACAACAGACACACCGCCCGAAACAAACAGCGCAGCGATTAGCAGCAACGCCGCCACCGCCGCAGCAGTTGTCGTGGCCGACATGAGTCCGGAAGAAGAGCAGTCAAGCTCGCCGGTGACGGGCGTGATCGCCGGCCGGGACGACGAGGAGCGCCGGCTGACCTCGCCACCGTCGGGTAGTAAATTCGACTCGGTGGCCAGCAAACCGGACGCCGAGTCCGAGTCGTGGGCGAACAGCAGCGACGTAGAAAAGTTCGATGGCAAGATCGTGTACAACCCGGACGGGTCTGCGTACATAATTGAGGATAACAGTGAGTTGAGTGAAGATGACGGCGTCGACCTCCCGTCCGAGCTCCTCGGATCCGGAAGTATCGTGGACGGCCGGGGCGTGAACCTGTCGCAAGCCGAGGTATTCCCGCAGATTGCTAACGCGTTCTACGTGTCCCGGGCTAACTATGGGGACCTATACGAGCAGCAACAACAGCAGCAGACCAATAGCGCACCGGCCGCCGCAGCCCTCAACAGGGTGTTCCAAGACAAGAAGATAGTTCCTGAAGTGCCGGTGATGCACAGCTACAGGGTGTACACTGTCCGTGATAAGGCGGGCGCGTCGGACAACCGAACGCCGCCATTATCCAACGACTGTTCGACGGTACCCGTCAAGCCGATACTCATGTGCTTCATATGCAAACTGTCATTTGGGTACGCAAAATCTTTTGTAGCACACGCCACCGGTGAACACGGTGTCACGCTTCAGGAGGATGAGTACAACATACTTGGTCACAAGAACGCGTCAGCCATCGTGCAATGCGTGGGCAAAGAAAAGGAGCCACTGGTATCGTTCCTCGAGCCTTTGGCCTTGCCCGCAAACAAAGCTCATACTCGGACCGCATCCCCGTCCCAGTCGTCGTCGTCGTCGTCGCCGAACGCCGCTCACAAAGTTCCTAATGCGTTTATTAATGACGGTAATCGTTCCTCCTCCTCCGACGGCGGTGGCGGCAGCGGTGGCGACCTAAAAGGTTGCCCGGAAAGCCTGGTGGTGCACAGGCGCAACTCCACGCCGCCCACCTCTTCTCCGAGCGTCAATACAGTTCCTGAGACGTCCGTCTCCCTACCTCAATCTGGTAGTCCTAGAAGTAATGTTAACTCGTTTAGTATAAGTAAAAACAATAATTGTAGTAATAAAGCCGCCGCCTCTGCAACTGGCGGCAGGTCCAATATGTACGATTGTATCATGGACCTGACCAGAAAGAGTCCAATATCCGCATTGGCCGTGTCGTCAGGCACGTCAGCCCGGAGTAACAGCGCATCGCCGGGTGCTAGCCCGTCGCCGGGCACCACACTCAGCCCGCAACTCATATCGGGCAATGCCCCGTTATCGTATCCACAACCGCCGCCCAACTTCATGACCGGCACTACAATTGGTGTGTGTCCAGATCACATGAACGGTAGGCCAAGTGGAGTGGACTGTGCCAGATGTGAGCTCATTCTAAGTTCCTCGAGACTAGGTGGCGTTGGTGGATCGCTGGTCGGTATGCACTCTAGAAACTCGTGTAAAACGCTTAAATGTCCGAAATGCAATTGGCACTACAAATACCAAGAGACGCTAGAAATACACATGAAAGAAAAACACCCCGAATCTGAGACGTCGTGCGTGTATTGTATCGCTGGTCAACCGCATCCGCGGTTGGCTAGGGGTGAGACGTACACATGTGGTTACAAACCGTATCGCTGCGAAGTGTGCAACTACTCGACGACTACTAAAGGCAACCTGAGCATACACATGCAATCTGACAAACATCTTAACAACATGCAAGAGTTACAAAATGGTGGTGTTGCCGGCAATGAAATGCAAAGGCACCAGGCTTCATCTCCGTCTCAGCACCCAAAACAGTCTTCAGCCATGAGCCCGGGGTCGACGAGCAGTCAACATCCAGCCATGAACAGTCCAATGATTAATCAGAAGCCCAAGCCTACGTTTAGGTGCGAGGTGTGCAATTATGAGACTAACGTAGCCCGAAACCTTCGTATACACATGACCAGCGAGAAGCATACACATAACATTATGGTTTTACAGCAAAGCGTTAAACATATGCAGACACTCAACGCTCTACAGACACATCACCAACAGCAGATGAACTTCGAGTCACTAATGCACTTCCACCCGGGGCTCACGTTACCCGGAGACAAGCCACCGCCGCATACCGAGGCAGCGCTCGCCGACATGGCTTACAACCAGGCGTTACTCATACAAATGATGACCGGTGGACAGATGCCGCCACATTTCGCGGGTGACGTGTCTCCTCACGTTGACACCGATATCGGACTGAACCCAGAGACCATGGAACCACCGCCTGAGCCAGTGGACAAAAATCCAAACTTCATGTTCCAATGCAGCACATGCAGCACTTTTGTCACGGACTCGTTGGAGACGCTATCGCATCACTTGTCCACTGATCGGACCAAAGTACGCGAGCAAGAAATACTCACTGTGGTGGCTGGAAACTACATATGCAACTTATGCACGTACAAGACGAACCTGAAGGCAAACTTTCAGCTACATTGCAAGACCGACAAACATTTACAGAGGCTGCAGCACGTCAACCATGTGAAGGAAGGCGGGCCGCAGAATGAGTGGAAGCTCAAGTATATGTCGTCGCCCGGTGGCGTCCAAGTCAGGTGCAATGCGTGCGATTACTATACAAACAGCACGCACAAGCTACAACTTCACTGTTCCGGACAAAGGCACGAGGCCGCCTCGCTATTGTTCCGGTATCTGCGGGACAACGACGCCAGCGAAGCTTCTGTTTATCACTGTTTACTGTGCGAGTTCTCCAGCAAAGACAAATTACCACTATTGCAACACGTCAGGACCGTGAAACACATGCAAATGGAGCAGCTGCACCAAATGCAAAGACGGTCCGACGGCAAAGACATACAAACTGACATTAACATGGTGTTCCAAGTGACTAGTGCTCCGCAAACGTCTATGTCTGTAGATAGCGACCAAGAACAAGGTAAGTCGTTACATGCGTAATAATATAGTTATTAATTATAGATTATACAACACAAAACTATTTTTAATAATTTTGATCGTCAATGGTAATAAAAACGCGTAATCATTAATTTCATATTTATTTATTGTTATCAAAATTACGTAGAAATAAAAAATCGTGTCGAATAATAATTAAATTGCATAAAATATGTCTAGGTATTGCAGAATATAAAAATAATTAATTTTAATTTTTTTTTTATTTAATACAGTAGCATTATTGATATTATGCTGATTGTGTTATAAATAATTATTCATATCAATTAATACGTTTTTGTAGAAAATAATCTTTCCATTTATTATAGCTATGATGCAAAGTACAATACTCGTCTCGTTTATATTATAGTACATTTATATAAAAATTATAATTATTTTAAAATAATGAAATTATACAATATTAAATAATAATTAAATTTAAAATAGAATCCACTTTTTACAATTACCGTGTAATTTTGTTATTACAAAACTATTCGTTTTAAAGTCATAAATTATTTTTTTGTTAAGTAATATTTCGCTTGGTATTTTTACAACACGACGACGAATATTTAATGACTGAAATATACGTTTTTGTGTAATTGAGATAATTAATTTAAGTTAGGCAATTTATGGAAAGAATTAATGATATAACGACGCTGAAAAAAGCATTGCTCAATTGAAATTTGTAGTTTATGTATTAATATTGATTTGTTATAAGTAAATAATAATTTATACTCGTTCATTATACTTTATGTGTAAATATTTTTGAATTGAGTCGTGCTAGTTCCATCCATAGTAAACAATATCTCATATTAAATCCCCATTGACAATCAGACTTAAGTGAATGTAAATCATTACCGTATTGTACGTTTAATTATCAGACAGCACAAAGACCTCTGAACGTGAAGACGCGTATCATTGTGTGCCATTTACGGAATAAAGAATTGATCTCATTGGTTGAGAACTTCACGATGGTTATTAAATGTCTTCAATTCTTTTATAGGTTAATTTCTATCAAAGAAATAAAAAAAAAAAAAACACGAAATGAAGTTTTGATAATAATTGCATTAATTAGTCAACATTAAGTTCCACCTCACAATGACATGACATAAACCGTTGCGTCTTTATTTTTCTATTCTTTAATGTTATTTTTCTTGAACACTTGATTACATTTTAAATTATCTTTAATTGTATAAAAGTGACGGGTTGTACGGTAACAAAAATCTTATTCTTGTTGCTCACTCATTCAAAGTATGGTACGCCCATTGTTGCTTTCATACTCCGTTGACTTCGGTTCCCACAACGCCGCCTTAATACAGTTAATACTTAATATAGTAGGATATAGATTTTATATAAATTTTTTTTTTCATTTTATTTTTAGATCGCGAAAACAAAGGAGACAACGAAAGTCCTAATATGTCTATGGACGCAATGAAAGCAGAAAGTTCCGAACAGTTCGAATTAGACTCCAATCTCAATTCGCCAAAAATTACCGAAGGTCAAGAACAACTGACTCCGACTGACCAAAAGAAAAACGAATTGTACTGTCCTCTTTGTCAAGACGTTTTCGAAGATTTAATCAATTTCGAAAAACATTTAATGAATATTCATAGTGTCAACTCTGAAGGTCTCCAACGGTTGTTGAGTTTGGTCAACCAATCACATTGGTTGAACTCGTCAAAATCTTCACAGCAGAGTCCTCCTCATACTTCAACTAGTCCACCATCGCCCGACTTAGACAAATCAATTGAAAAATCTGACGAAATACAAGATCAAGATACTGACGAAAATAAATGTCCAACTTGTCAAAAAGTGTGCAAAAATATTGATGATTTGTGTCAACATCAAAACGACACCGGCCACGTTGAAATTAAACAAACGCCAAACGGACCAGGATACCTGTGCTGGAAAAAAGGTTGCAACCTGTATTTTACTACAGTGCAAAATTTACATATTCATTTCCGCGAAGTGCATGCCGGACAACAAAACATACTTGTGTCCGAAAAACACGTTTACAAATACAGATGCAATCAATGTAGTTTGGCGTTTAAAACACTTGACAAATTGCAAGCGCATTCCCAGTATCACGCCATAAGAGACCTGACAAAGTGCATATTGTGCAGACGTAGTTTCAGGACTGTTGCTACATTTCAAAAGCACTTGCAAACCGCCCATCCAGATTTAGCGCAAGCTGATCTTGAAGCGTTGAAACAAAACTCCATGCTCCAATTCGAACAGTCAGCTGACGAAAAAATGGAAATCGATGAGTCTGTCGACGATGAAGAAGAAAAGGACGAAGAACCTGAATGTGACAACAGTGACGATTCGATCGCGTTCAAGCAACAACAATTAATTGAAGATTACATGAACGGACAAACACTAGCTGAAGACGGTTACAACGATTCAGAAAGAAAATACAAGTGTCATCGGTGCAAAGTAGCATTTACCAATCAAAAGTACCTAACGCATCACAACAAAACACTTTTGCATCGCAAGGGTGAAAAACAGACTTATCCAATGGAAAAATATCTCGACCCCAATCGGCCGTTTAAATGTGAGGTATGCAAAGAGTCATTCACACAGAAAAACATACTTTTGGTGCACTACAACTCTGTTCTTCATTTACACAAGCTGAAGCGATCCATGCAAGAGCAACAGCAACAGTTAAACAACAATAATACACCAATTGTATCAAACAATTCATCGTTCGCCGCCGTAAATGCGTCTAAGACATCAGGCTCGACATCGGAAGACGACGACAAAAAACCTTACAAGTGCAACATATGTAAAGTCGCTTACACTCAAGGATCGACACTGGACATTCATATGAGATCAGTGTTGCACCAGACTAGAGCTTCAAAGCTGCACGATCTCGCGTTGGCTGGACAGGTAGACTTGACCAAACCAATAATCGAGCAACCAGAACAGGGCAGTAGACCACCATCACAAAACCGACAGGACGCCGAAAGCCAAGCGTCCAGCAAAGATGAGCAACAACAAATACAACTACCACAACAACAACAACAACAACAACAACAACCACAACAACCACAAAACCACCACCAAAAGGGCAATCAGCTGAGCTGTCAACGGTGCAACGCTTTGTTTTCGAACCAAGATCAACTCAATACTCATCAACAGCTGTACTGCATGTTCGGAACTCCGATGAATATGTTGCCAATGAATCCTACGCTAGCATTTGCGGCCAATAACTTAAGTGCTGCCGTGCAGGGTCCAAAATCGCCATCACAACAGATAACACTGACCGAAGAACAGTTATTAAAAGTGCCATTGGCGCTGCAAGGCAAGAAGCACTCGCATATGTACAAGCTCTTGGAGAGTTATGGATTCGATCTGGTAATGCAATTCAACGAAAACCACCAGAAGCGGAAGGAAAATGAAAAGTTACTACAAGAGCTCACCGCCCAGATAGAAATGGAACAGCAAGCAAACGCTGTCAAAGAGGAAATAAATGAAATAAATGAAGAAGATACCGGTGACTTGCCAGAAGTTGCTAAGTCGATATGCGTCCACTGCAACAAGGAGTTCTCTAGCGTGTGGGTGCTTAAAGCTCACTGTGAAGAAGTACACAAGGACCTTGTACCTTTCGATTTTCTTGAAAAGTACGCCAAACAGATTAAATGCGAGATAGAAAAGAAAGGCAACGAACCTTCGACCGTCAACACAACTACGTCATTGCCATCATCGACATCTGTGTCTACCACTACAACGCCGACAGCCAGGATCGGTTCGCCGTCCGAGGATGTGTCCGTGAAGACGGAAAACGAACAGGATATCGAAGCACAAACGGAAAATGCCGATTACATGTCTAACGCGGCCACATCGTCGACTGGCGAACCGTCCAACGTTAACATGTCCGGTGTACCACCAAACATCCCTCTATCAGTCGCCCAACACTTGAATGAAATGCAAGCGGCATTTAATGCAATGGCCGCGTCACAACTTACCCAACAATTACAACAATTTAATCCTATGATGGTAGCCAGTATGGCCGGTCTCGGTATGGGACTGCCTTTAGGCCTCAACATGCAAGCGCTTGCCGCTATGAATCTTCAACCGCCGTTGGTCCCAATGATGATGCCGCCCCCGAATTTCGAATCCATAATGAGTTCACAACAAAATACGATTTTCCAACAACAGCCCAACTCCATAGACCCGACTGGAATCCTAGCTAAACAACAGCAGTTACTCCAACAACAGCAACAAGTGGTTAGTACTGATTTTGATTAATGTATACTCTTAAAGTGTTAAATACAGTGAAATAAAACTCATTATATTTCAATCTATAAACAATTATAAAATATTAATATAAAATGAAAAACATATAATATAAAAATTGATGATATATTGATATATGTACACGTAGATAGAATAATATTGTATCATGTAATTATTTTCAATACTATAATAGAAAAAATTTAAAAATACATATTAAAATATTATAATACAACACTAAAAATATATTTCTTTTTACAAATAAAATTATTAATTTAATGTATTTATTTTTAAATATACATTATACATAAATTATATAAAATATGAATATGTTGAATTATAATAGTTATAATATTTTACAATAATGACTGTTTATATATATATTGTATAATGTATATTCATTAAATCGAAAATTAAACGGTGTAATATATGCAAGTTAAAATTAAATAGTGGTAATAATTATTAAATTCAACAATTTCAAGATTTTTATAAAAAATGTATTCATGTGAACTTTATATTTATTTAATAATAATTATTATTATTATTATATAAGAATACAATATAGATATATAATTTATTTTTATTATTAAATTAAAAATGTATTGAAATCTGGAAATAAAATAAAATACTCATTATTTAATAATTATTACGCATCTTTCATGTTAATAAATGAATACGTTATCATGTATCATTTATCATTTTAATGAGTTATTTTTGAATTAAACTAAATAATAATTAACAATTATTAATAAAGAGTTCTCTTATAACATATTATGAAAAATAATTTTTAATGGTACATTTCTTATGATAATTATACGCTATCAAATATTTATAATAAATTAATTATTATATTATTATAAACTATTGTATTTTATATTTCATTTTTTTTTTGCATGTGAAATAAACGGTATAGCTAAATTAAAATAAATTCATTACACTTCGATATGCAACGGTATGGAAATTATTATAAAAAATATTAATAATATATATTATAGATATATTTAATAATAGAAAACAATATGAAACTATTATTTTATTTTTCACAATAGGTTTATTATTATAATTTTTTTTTTTTATTTTAATCTATAGGTACAACGCTTATTATTTTTTACTACCTACATTTTTGATTTTAATTTTCATGCTTGAACCATGTTGCGTCATTAATTTCTCATAGAGCATTTTATGTTTAAGCAATGGTTAGTTATTTTATTATTAGTGTTTTATTGTCATGGTTTAATTTTTTACAGCAACAAAATTCGCAACAAAAACGAGCGAGGACACGCATCACTGATGATCAATTGAAAATCCTACGTGCTCACTTTGACATAAACAATTCTCCATCTGAAGATCAAATTCAAGAAATGGCTAGTCAAAGTGGTCTCCCGCCCAAAGTCATCAAACATTGGTTTAGAAATACATTGTTTAAAGAAAGACAGAGAAATAAAGATTCTCCGTACAATTTCAATAATCCACCATCGACTACATTAAATTTGGAAGAATACGAGAAAACTGGCGAGGCGAAAGTGATGCCTCTTACTCAACCATTACCAATAATCGAAAACACTGACGTCATCGTCATTAAAGAAGCACCCAAGACACCTACATTCGCGAAAAAGAAGCCCTTACAGACCAGTACTCCAAATAATAACACTGTTGTGCGAGCACAAAGTCAAACTCCCACTTTTCCGCAACAGCAGACATTTGCTCAAAACTTTTCGAGACCATTCACCACTCAACCGATGGAATCTCCGGTGAAGATGGAATCACAAGTTAAACCAGAACTGAAAGATGCCGAAACCAGTCAACCTGAAACGAAATTTCCATGGGGCAATCCCGAGTCTCCGTCCAAACGTAGAGATTCGGTTGAAGAAAAACAAAACCTGTACCTCCATCACGACAGAGGGTCCCCTCTTGACTTAAACGCGGCCGAAAATCTCACTTTGTCTTCAATACTCACTTCTCAACATCAAGAAATAAATATGTCAAATGCAATTTCTACCAGCAATATGCTACCACCGAAAATATCTGCATCGAGTTTTACGTCACCACCACAAATGTCGGTAACTACACAATCTGGCCCGAGAAGCATTAGCCCTGGTAGATCTCCTAATTCATCCGATGGATTTCCGCATTCAATCATGATGAACCAGAGTAGCGGTGGTTCCGGTGGTTCCACTTCATCTGGCAAACGGGCAAATAGAACTCGTTTTACAGACTGTCAGATCAAAGTGCTTCAAGAGTTCTTTGAAAACAATGCCTATCCAAAAGACGACGACCTCGAGTATTTATCTAAATTGCTGAATCTGAGTCCCAGAGTGATTGTCGTGTGGTTTCAAAACGCTCGTCAAAAAGCTAGAAAAGTTTACGAAAATCAGCCAGCTGTAGAACCTGCACCAGGTATTGTTGAGGAGGGATCAAATCGATTTCAAAGAACACCTGGTTTGAACTATCAGTGTAATAAATGCCTGTTAGTGTTCCAGAGATATTATGAACTTATTAGACATCAGAAGACACACTGTTTCAAAGAAGAGGATGCTAAAAGATCAGCTCAAGCTCAAGCAGCAGCCGCCCACATTGCAGCTGCATTGAGCTCCGAAGATTCCAACTCAAGTACCGTAGAAAATCATCAAGGACAAAGTGCCAATTCTAATCCGATGACTCCAAATCCGACACCGACTCCAAGTTTGACCTATCCGACATCACCGATCCAAACGTCATCTTCGCATGACAAAGAAAATGTTTATAACTGCGAACATTGTAACTCGGTGTTCACAAAACTTGATCAGTGGAAAGAACATCAACAAGTTCATTTAATGAACCCTAATTTGTTTCCTACCTATCATCCAGAGAGCGCTTTCGGAATTTTACAACAACAGGCACAATTACACCAACAACAACAGCAGCTCCAACAACAACAATCCCAGTCACAACAGATGAGCGGTACGTCCGAAATGAACGCTAACCCTACATCATTAATTTTGTCCATGATGCAACAGAATAATAAAAGGTCATTTGATGAATTTGACGACCACAGTGATAAAGAAACCGAGTTCACAAAAGACAAACGCTTGAGGACCACTATTTTACCAGAACAGTTAGATTATTTGTATCAAAAATATCAAATCGAGAGTAATCCATCTAGAAAGATGTTGGAAAGTATTGCGCAAGAAGTGGGTCTAAAAAAACGCGTGGTCCAAGTTTGGTTCCAAAATACCAGGGCCAGAGAGCGAAAGGGTCAATTTAGAGCTCATTCGCAAGCGATCAATAAGAGATGTCCTTTCTGTTCTGCCATTTTCAAAATCAAATCGGCGTTAGAATCACATTTACAAACCAAACATCCGGAACAGTGTTCCAGGGGATACATTAACGTAGATAACATTCCGGATGAAGATGTAAGTATGGACTCGTTCGCATCGTCTCAAATGAGCGAAATTGGGCAAAAGAACCAGACATATGCCCCAAACCCATACTATCAGAATGCGGATGACGTGGAAAACTTGGGTAAAATGTACCAAGAGTCGTTGAAGAGATACATGGAGGAAATGCAACAGTCAAGCATGCAGAACGGCGTTCTGTCCGAGGGTGGTGAGAAAACCAAACCAGAGGGAGACAGTCCGCTGGATCTGAGCAAGCCTGTGGATTTACGTATGGATCAAGAACAGGACGATGACGAAGACAGCATGTCAGAGTGCACGGATATTATGGATGACGAAAGTCCAGCGTCACCGGCGTCGAGCACTCAAAGCGGTCAGCAGAGGGTGAACGCTCCAGGTGGCAGCAGTAGCAGTCAAAACAAACGATACCGGACACAGATGAGCAACGTGCAGGTGAAAGTAATGAAAGCACTATTTGATGACTACAAAACCCCGACGATGGGCGAGTGCGAGATGCTAGGCCGTGAGATTGGCTTGGCAAAGCGCGTAGTTCAGGTGTGGTTCCAGAACGCACGGGCCAAGGAGAAGAAATATAAGTTGCAAACGAAACAAAACCAAGAGCTGACCGGACCACCGGACGAGTGTAAATATTGTCGATTCAAGTACACACACAAGTACTCCGTCCAGGACCACATATTCACCAGCCGACACATCGCCCTCGTAAAGCAGCACGTGGAGAGCCGTATGTCGGTGTCTGACATGTCGGGCAACTGCAGTGACGGCGACTTCACGGTGCCGCCCACTCCAGGCGACCCGCACAACAACAACCTGCCCAACCAGCAAGTCAACCAGCTGCAGATGCTCCAGCTGGCCGGGCTCATTGGCCAGTCACCCGTTGCACAGGCCGTGGCCATGGCCACTATTGCGAAGCTGGATGGCAAGGACCAGTCGCAGATGACCGCAGAGGAGCTGGCCTTGTTGCCGCACCTGTACAATCTGGGCGTGAGTTTCCAGCAAGGATTCATGCACCCGGGCACAGCCATGATGACGTCGCCAGGTCAGTAGTCATAAATCAGTGTTATAATTAGTATTATAGTATTAGTATTATTATCGGTAGTATGATACGTATAGTTTTCTATTCATACGCGAATATTATGCCCACCCAATACGAAAACTCTCCGTGGTCCATAATAACCGCTATCACGAGTGATTTAACACAATGTCTTCATATATTGGAGACGAACCGTCATACGCACTCGGGTAACGACATTCGTGGTTTGAGAAAACGTCACGTGTGATGGACAGTTATTATGCCTACAGGGGTGTGACCAAAAACAAAATCAATCTCATTCGGCGTGCAAATTGTATGCTGTTTGCAGTGTGTGATGCATAAGCCACACACCGCGCCAACGAGATACCTTATTATTATTATTATTATTATTATTATTTGGGGACCTCGAGTGAGAGAGAACATTAAAACTGAAAGAACGCGTGAGTGGTATATAAATGAGAAAATACGCAACATATACACATTTGTGTATACAAATTCTTTCGTGATCCGATTGAGATATATATATATATTATTTTTAATGAAAAGGGTTCCGTATCGAACGTACACCATCTCCGGTGGCGCACACATTGTGCCGCGCTGGGATTCGCTTGGGGTACGTTAATATTCTGGAAACAATGTCGAACCGCTGCCGCCGCTCCCTGGCAACATTGATGTGTGCAAGCGGTGGAGATTATTACAGAAATTCGTTACGTCGAACGTGAAACCGGAGAAAGGAACATCTCCCCGAACAAAAAAAAAAAAAAGAATCGAAATAATAGAACGTTTCTATACACTGTATTTATGTATGTGTGAGTGTGAGTGTGTTTTTAAAGGATTCCCTGATATTTTGGGCTGGTACAATGTATGTGTATGTATGTGTGAGGTTCGTTTTCCATTGTTATCAGCCCCGTTAAAAATATAATACTCGAGTGCTCTGATTAACGGCGGCCAACCGATCTGATACACATTTCTATATAAATATAATATTATATTATATGTGTACTATATACATTCTGCAGTTGCATGGTGTGTCTTCGGCAGTAGCTTCTCGAGAACAGTTTTCGAGTGCGTCCATCGGTCGCGTGTTTTTGTCACCCCGATGCCGCCCGTATTATATGCGTGAAAAATTAGCGACCACCTGCGAAAGCTTTACGTTCCCGTCGCCTATACGTTTTTCGTATGGTTGTATTTGTTTTCCACCGCCATGTTTCCATAGGGGTGAAACATTAGTTCAAATCGTTTACCTATTGTAGTCCCCTGACCCGCACAACAGCAATTTTACCCGATTTACTGCCATTATTGCTTGTCGGAGGCGCGCTCGTATCCATAACATTATATTACTGTTTACAAACAAGAAATCGACGAGTGTTAGGTGCATAATATTTTTTATTTTTCACGATATTGTAATATATACAGAGCTTTGCCACAACATATGCACCGCTCCGTTATTTTCTCTACCCGCGCGTCTCGATAACGAACTGTCGTCGACATTTCGTGTGGCACGTTATGTGTGTGAAAAGATCGAAAAAAATGATATATGTCTTACGACCGGTGTACAAAAACGCAGTCGTAAGTAATGCGCGCACACACAATGACCACGGTCCACGACAAATCACCTCTCCGTGCGACGATAATCGTTCGGAGGTCTTCCTAACCTACTCTAGCGTTATGGGAATCGCGCGCGCGCTCGTATATCATCTCGTACATATTATAATATACCTACGACTCTGACTCGTCATATATTTATATATTATACATATTATATTATATTGTTTTTATACCATTATTATTATTAATATTATTTTGCATGCATTATTATTATTATTATTATTATTATTATTATTATTTTGCCGTTTGTTTTATGATTTATATTTATTTATTTTTTCTTTTGTTTTGCGCTTTTTTTGTAGGATAGAAATGAGTGATAAATGAGCTATAAAATCGTAAACATTATGTTGTTCTCCAAAAACACAAACACACAGGAGACCTGACGACGACGTTTTTACACCGTTTTATATTTTGATCGGATTCCGAATGTACACCTTGTAGATATATAAGATAATATAATTAATTACCTTTCGAGGTTAGTCCTAGGTATAAATTATACCTATTAATTATTTGTATACAAATTGTTAACGCATTAATAATATGTTTTTATCTTTTTGTGATTCATAATTATTGTCTTTTTTAATTTATTATTTAATTAAAAATTATAAAATTGTTTATTCGATTTTAGTATCATAAAGAAAAAAAAACAACAACAATAAAATTGACGAATTTGCCGTCAGATATTTACACATAACATTATATACTTTGACAAGTGTCTGACCCGTATTAGTTATTATTTATTACCTAGACAAAATTGTGATATTTTAGGTTATTTATAATTATTTAGCATTTTGACTATGCTTGTTATTTATTATTTTCTTTTTATCTTTTTTGTAACGTAATTTCAAAGGCTTCGCCTGTATACGCAATACATAAGAGACTACAATATATGTTGCCCATTATTGCCACCCTCAACGACGCAGAGAGGGTAAACTAAGCTTTAAGTGATAAAAAAAAAATGGAGGGCCAAAAAAGTATTTTTTCCTGTTAGTCATCGTCGTGTACTATATGTTAGGATATTTTCTCTTTTGTCTCGCTATATTTAAATTTATAATCGAATCTCATCCAAGAGATGTACCAACCCACCAATACCTTCTTCACTGCAAAACGGCGAAGCCCTAATCATAAGACTGTTTGTATAAGCATATATATATAACGCAAAAGACATTTTTCATAAAATTTCCTTTTTTTTTGGTTTCATCATATTGATTCGATTCCATCATGTCACTTATTTTTTTTTTACACCCATTGTAAAACATTTTTTTAATTAGTTACATTTTTGTGCCTTTCCTTAAACGTTTTTCATAAGAAAAATATTGTTTTTCTTGTTGGTGTACATAAACGCGTTAATGTTAATATTAAAGAAATCAATAATTAAATAAATATATATATATATATATACATATACATTTATGTATATAAATAAATATTCATGAATACCTGTATATATATTATATACATATGTTTGTATACGCATATATCATGTTAGTTTTTAGACATAATATAAATATTATATATTCTTAAGTTTATGTTTTGACTGTTAATATTAATTTTAAAAAACAGTCGCTTCGGCGGCCGACTCACCGTTGAGCGGTTCTACTTGTGTACACCTATTATATATACGTATGCAATATAAGTGTAATGTATACCTAATATAAATTGAATATAATCTTATTACGAATAAATGTATACATTATTTATTATTATATGCGTGTGTGTATATAGTATATATATATTACAGACTTACATAATATATACATACAGAGTTTACCTTGGCGATTTGCGTCATTTGTGTTTATGATATTCTGTAATTTTAGATAGGAGTGCATTTTATATATTATAGTTTTTAAAATAATTATGTATTAATTTTATACTTAAAAAAAAAACAAAAAAATAAACCCTAATAATGGAGGAAAAAAATAATGTCGCATATAACTTGAAGTTATTTTTTACGTTTTGTATAGTTTTATACGTTTTATTATTTCGCGATTTTTATTTATTATGCCTTTTTCGTTTTGTATGTGTACATTATATGATTATTATTATTATTATTATTATTATTATTATTATTATTTTATTATTATGACTATATGATGATGATGATGATGATGATTATTTTTTTTCATACTAGTTAAATGAATGAAAAGGAACAAACGAAATATACTCAATATTAAAAAAATACACATGTGTTTTGTTTTATTTTGCATGATGCCTGCAGCAGTTTTTTGCTTCTTTTATGTTACGTAGGTTATAATATGTATAATTGTTTTTGTTTTTTTACGTGACCAATGGCTGCTTCAGCCACTGTTACAGTATATTATAATAAGTACAAAACTATACTTTAAAACAGACGACGGAAATACATTATGCATTCGTAAATAGTATAATCCGTATGCTGGCAGTGGACGACGAACCACCCCGTGTGACACACCCGGAGAAAGGGGTCGGGCCGCGGCGAATGGTAAGAGTTTTGGGATTGGCTCGTGCTGGGTCCGCGATATTTGCATGACGACACCCGCAAAGGTCCGGCACGGGTCTGCTATTGTTGGCTGTGGATGGCTGGCTGAAATGTATAGAAGGGAAGTTCGTAGGGGTCGCCGTCACCACTACCACTGTCGCCGCCCGGTTTATAAAAATATAATATTATACACTCTGCAATAGTATATCGTATTCGTGGTGTGTATATTATTGTAATGAGAGCGCGTGTGGTAAAAAAAAAATAATAACAATAATAAATACAAATTATAATAATAACAATTCACCGTCGTAGTAGTGCGGGATGTGTGCGCGCGCGCGAGCGCAATAAACACGAAATTTGCATATCGCAGGGACCCCCCCCCACCCCGGTACAATAATCGTCGTAGTAAAATGTGTAATGTCTTCCTGCTGCGGGCGTGTGTACCTATGCCGTCGACGTTTTGTAACGGAAAAACACTCTTTCCGCGGCCGAAGGGGTCGGCTGTACGGGAAAAACCCTCTGTTCGCGACGATTATTCTAATTCATATAGTATAATGTACGATGGGCCTATACCTACATTATAATATCACGGGCTAATAATATTGTAATTTATTTTATTATTATCCGTCGCTAGGTATGTAATAATATGATGGGGCGCTCGTGTTGCGCATTACATTACTATATATTATTATTGTAATGTGTTTGACAATAATAATTATGTATGTGATATTTTATACATATACGTACGGGTAACGGAGCACAGCGCACGCGCGCAACCAGTTCCGCCGACCCTTTTAGATAGATGCAAAAATGGCGGTCGTTTTCGTTTTCGGGAAAATCGCAGTGAAAAACGAACGGCGGTGGCGTGATCGCCGAAGACGAACCACCCGCGCGTACGTTGACGATGTGGTGTAGATAATAATATTATGACGACGACGGTGTGGTAATAATAATAATGGTTGCACCGTCGACGACGACGACGACGACAATAATAATAATAACCGGGATAACTGAACCGTGTCACTAAACTACTACGGTGATGTGTACCTATATAATATATCTGCAGGTAGTTAACTGTGTACACGTATATCATATACTGGGCCGCCACAATATTACCTATTACGTGTAATATCTCTTTCCTCCCGCGCGCGTGATAGTTACGCTGTGTGTGTGTGTGTGTGTGTGTGTGGAAAGATAATATTTCGTATGCGCGCACGGGGAACTAATCGTTAGTGCGTTACGTCGTCGTGTACCACACCTCAGCGGCGGTGTACGGAAATAGTAGGAAAAAAATGTATAACATTAAACGCGCGAGAAAAATTAAAAGAAATAATAAAATATAATATAACACGTACCTTTAAGACGAACGAGTGGAGGCCGACGAGTGGGAGTTGAGGAGAGAAAAAAATTATGATTATTATATTATATAACGCTTCCCGCGATCTGTAACATGGTCCGTGGCCGGTGAAAGCGACGATCGTGTCGTTTTTATGGGCATATTCGTTGTTATTTTTTCCGTCATTTTCCCCGAAATATAATATCGAATAGATATAATAACAACAACAATAATCGTATTCAAGGATTTCGTCGTCGGCCGGGACAAAAAAAAACAAAACAATTACGAGACGAGGACTTCTTCTCTGCGTATTAGCCACGGAGGATCGAATAAAATATAATCGTTTCACCGTATATATGTAACACAGATGATAATAATAATAATATCGAAAAACAACACATAGATATATAGTATTATATTTTAACATCTTTGGAAACCGTCGCGACGCAGTCGGGAATCGAAGTCCGCAAACCCGACCAGCCGGACTCGTAGATCGAAAAAATATTACATAACCAACTTAGGATACGTTTATAATAGTGTAAAAATACGATTGGAATTTTCACAAAACTAAACGGATGAAAAAATACGCGCACCGAAGAGAAATCGCGTTAAAACAATAACGTCTGGTCCACGGGTATACCTATAATATCTACGATAACAATGTAACTACGGCGAGGAATACGGTTTGAATCGGTTTCCGAACAATGTCTCGTTTTTTTTGGAAATCTCGCAGTCGGTCCAGGAAACCGACCGCAAATAGATGTGCCTACTTATAATGTCGTGCTTATTATATATTAAGACAACGAATCTAAATTACAATCGACGGCGGCGGCGATTAATCGGTCAGAAAACCAATCGAGTGGTATAATAATAATGAACCAAAATAAATGAAAATAATTATTACAGACATCAATATATAACAACGCGTAATGGGTTTTCCGCGCGACGAAAACCGCAACGGGCGCCGTACAATATTTTACGTGTGTTGCGGTCGCCGCGGGAAGACAATCATAGCAAGTGTACTATGTAATACGTGAGAACGACACACACAACAGCACTGGACCGACCGTGTTTATTATTATTATTTATTATTACTATAAAATATCGCGGCCGCCGTCCCGTCGTATTCGTGTGTGCGGGAAATTATAATCTACCGATAAACCCTAATTATTATTACGAGTTCGGTTTCGTTTAAACGAGACCTCTCCGTCTCCTCCTCGCGCCTGGCCCACGTACGTATGTATATACGTTATAATATTATTATATTCGGTTGCGAGGATTGCGCGCGACCGTACCGCCACCGCCGCCGCCGCCGCCCGGGTAATGGACCGAAATTACACACGTACTTAATGTTTACCGGAGTGATTAGAAATCCGCCGCGGCCGCAGCCGCATTTGGGTTTTCGTCCGCGTCTAATAACAACGTCCGAGCTGGCGCGGGCGAGATAAAAAGCGGACGACGAGTGTGCGTACGGAAATTATATGGAAAAAAAGAATTAAAAATGAAAAAAAAAGGTAGTAGACGGAATTTAATTCTACCACCGCCGCCACACTGCCGTCAGATGACTCCGTATTTACTAGTATATACGATTAAAAGTAATAATGATAATAATAATAATAATTTCTCTCTAATGAGCGTCTGCCGGCCGGTCACCATCACGTCAATTATATACGGATATAATATCTCGCACATATATATAGGTACCAATGTTATGTACCTAGCTATTGGCTGGCAGGGTGGGTAGGTGTATCGTGCACCGTCGTCGTAAAGCCCGCGAGAATCTCGATTATAATTTCGTTTTTTTTCCTTTTCCCGGTTTGCCGGAAAGATGAAAAATAAAGATTTTACAAATTTTATAAATAATAATCATCTTCGTGTATAATGACCGTTCTTCAGACTCGTTCGGGATGAACATTTTTCAAGAATTAATTACCTACTGTCGTCTTTCTGTACGCTGTACGACAATTATATACTTATATAAAGGTGCGGCATCTCGTCGTTATTCTATAGTGTTATAGCTTATAATATAACCTACATTAATACATTATGTACCTACGTGTACAAGTCACAATAACCGTATAGAAATGTGTAGGGTTCTTAATTGTCGGTTTTTATTATATTTCACGATTCGATCAAAAACTATAGAAGACAATCGGCCATGATTCTGTTTGTTGATCGGCTTAGAAAACAATAAATCGATAGAGTACTATTTAAAAAAATCGACGAATTTTGAAAACGCGCACATTATGCTGCAGACCAACGAATTCTTTTTATAGAAACGAGAGAAATTAAGAAAATGTATGTATTAAAATATTATGATCATGATGTATGCTCAGGTTCCAGTCGGTATATATAGGCTGCAACATAAAGATATATTGTATCTGTCGCTGCTGCTGCAATAGTGATGATACATTATATAACAAAACCTACCCCCACCTGCAGGATTTGGTGCTATGGCGTGCGAAGAACGACTAAAATGTGATCTTTTTTGTTTCCTATAATGTACATATACATTGTATCTCGATATCCGGTCGGTGTGTTTTAGACGCGTCTTGTTCTCAAGGCCGGTATTATTCTACACGTGGCGGGTGGAATGTATAATAAAAATAACAAATTCAAAACAGTAATCGGATCCATACGTCATGTATATAAGTAATAACACCGTGCATTCGGTGTAGGTAATAATTGCATTTCGAGTAATTTCTAGTCGACCGACTGCGAAAATTCATACGACGGAGGCGGTATAAGTGATCTACTGCCACACGTCTCGTCGTATACTATACCTATACTACCTAGTTATTATATATTATGCTATATACATACATACATAAGCATACACATTCACGACGTTCCACGGCGGTCAAGGTCTGTGCCCAAGATTGTGTGCGTAATATCGATCATCGTTGGTTTGTACTTTTTTCGTTTAAAACAATCCTGATCATCGACTCGCTGATATCGCGTGATAGTAAAAATCGTAATTATACGTATATTTCATTATATATTATTATAATGTATTATTTCGTCCCGTTTTTTGGATTGAACGCCATTCTGCGTTGTCAGGTCCGTTAGGCACATGTGTAGGTTTCTATAGAACATATATTTTTTATGATTTTGTCCCTAGAAAAAAAGATTATTTATAATTATTATCACCCCCTCCCCACCATCAATAAACCGTGACACGCTGTGAGTCTAGCAAGAAGGGAGCTTGTGATTTACGCGTCAAATATACCAAACTTGAAAATGTAGCGTATATACGCGACGTATTTAATTCTGTCCGCCATAAATATTATAATATATGTATAATTTATTCACGAACTGTGACGAATTCATCACTAACCATTCGTCGGGTCGATCGGGCGGGGGCGTCGGTTTGATACGGATGGGGTGGCTGGTTGTGGATGACGTGTCAGTGAACTACGGCGGAGTTGGAAGAGGGGGTTTAAAACAGTTGACGGACGTGATTAAAAAAATCGGTTAATTACCGGGAAAAAAACCAATGAAACCTATTTAAGTACAAATAATCGACACGTCCTTGCTTGCTCGAACCGACCGCGACAGTACCTTATAACATATTATATATACTTACATGTAAATAGAGTTTCAGATCGTTAACGGATCACAATTATTGCCTGTATTGACGAATGGCATAAAAACCCCGTTTATTCGCATAGTGTATTATATATGTGCCTATAAGCTAACCCCTGCACGCCACTGGAAGTCTGTCGACTCGCGGTCGTACTTTGTACACGTTACACGGAGACACGCGCTATAAGCTTATGGTGCCCGCTAATTTTCGCCCCGGAAATTTCGTGCGTTCAATCCATCATCGTCATCGTGCATAATATACATTATACGTATATTATAATATAGTGTACTTATACATAGTATAGCCAGAGAGATCGGTGCGTAACGAGCGGCGGCGTGGCGGGCGGAAATATGTATAACGGATTTTAATAACAGTCCGTCGTCGGCGTGACATAATTATACCACTGCTGTGGATTGACTTTTTCTCCATACCCCTACCCGATATAATATATGGTGTTATATATAGTATTTCGTTTTTAAATGCCCATTTCTATGTCTGATAGCGTTGAAAAGCTTCCTTCAATATCTATATATCCGAGCAATTCTTTTCATATAATGTAGGTGTATATGATAATAGGTATATAATATCATATTATTTTTAGGTATTTGCGCGTCTGTGAGAGGGCATCCCTCCCTACAAATGTTCATTGCGCTGAAAAGTCGACGCGATTTCACCCAACACGATATATATTATATTCGTAAACGGGACAAGTATATAATATAGCTGTACAAAAAAAAAAGAAATAGGAATTATCGCGTATTCGAAATAATCGCGTGTCGGACGATTAAAATAAAATAATCGTAAAAACGTCGGCCGCCCGACATCGTTCCCATCACACACACACAATCCATTCGTTCCTTTTTTTCCTGTAACAATATCACGTGCATCCCGCGCTAAGTCGAGTAAATCACGCGCTCCGTCGTCTACAGTATATCTACCTATTTATATATATATAGCCGTACAAACAATGGGCAATTTGTTTATAAGTGTGTGTGTGTCTGTCTGTCTGTTCGAAATCGGGGGAAAAATAAAATGAAATAAAACCGGGTAATTACCCATCGCGTAATTCGTCATAATTGCAACGAGTTTTTCGTGCAGAACACACGATCGGAGCGGTCTGTGCGTGCGACCCGGACCCACGCGATTATAATTATTATGTATATTATCATGTATATAATATGCGCCGCAAGTCGATGAGTATTCGTCTAACGCATATATCTTTTATCTTGTATATATATTATATATACATAGGTATATGATATGCGTAGGCGGCATACGCAATATAATATCGATCGATCGCGTTCACATCAAATCCTAGCGCGTCCACTCTCCACGCAATCGTCACCGCTGCTGCAGGTCTCTGTGTCCGTTAAACACACAAGGTTTATACCTATTACCTCTATTATAGGTACCCATTATATATATATATATATATATATATATATGCATAAATAACATCGTGACGTCCGTCGTCGCGAAAATATACCGTTCGCATTCGACGTATACGTACGCATTATAATAATATATTTGTTTTCGCCTTTCGCGCACACGTACCTACGTGGTACGCCTTATAATAACGTACATACGACGAGTTATTAACGTCATCTCATACGGTTACGGGTTAGGTACACTCGTCTAGGCACGAGTAGGTTATATGCGATGTCGCGCATACAGAGACGCATCCCTAGCGCGGAGGCTGCGTGTGCGCGCTCGCCAATATATTACACGAGGTCGGACAAAATGGCCGCGTGCCGCCCATTCATGCGCGCCGTATGCACACACTCACACACGCACACCCGTTCGCCCGTCCGCCGGAGAAAAATATAATACAATATCCTTTCGAGGCCAAAGTTCGGCGGCGTGTCCTCCTCCTCCCACTATACGCGTATAATATCGGATATGTATATATATATATCGTACACATACTCTGTCTCGCGGAGTATACATTATACTGTATATAATAATAATAATAATATGTATAATAATCGTGTGCGCATATTGATTTTGTAAACTTATATACGTACATAATATATATATATAACCTACTACGTATAATATTATATTATTATATGAGCGCGTTTCGTTCATTTGTTAACGTCGTCGGTCGAACGGGTCGCGCTCACACGTGATATGTATATACTGCTATATTTACACACAAACGGGGTCGTATTATAAACGAGTACATTAGCGGGCTCGTGTGTAATTTGATAATGAAATTTCGATTATCCGCTCCCGCAAACATGGCCGCCGCGCGTTTTTATTTTTGCCCAGCTGCGGTGCGCAAAACAACGCGCTTCCCATATATATCATAATATACTGTATTGTGTATGTACGGCATACGTTGTATTTTTGTATTTTATAGTCTTACGCTTTGCAGATTACCCATACGCGAACGTGTGTTTAATATTATATACGAAAAGATTTCGTAGGGAGAAAAAGTTTAAGATACATCGAAAAATTCGAGACGTCCAGTGGTTTTATGTTGTACGTGCACAGTGATATTTCGGAATGACTGTATATAGTTTAGTAGAGAGTATTTCAATTCAATTCGAGATAGTTCGAAGTATTCGCCAAGCACGAGATGGACGACGATATCGAGTGTGTTAAGACTGCGGACCGTACTTGCGATTACAACGTGCATTGCGCATGTGGGTGCAGATTCGGCGACCGCGAACTCGGAGGCTGCTCGTACCGATCACTTGCGGTATATATAACGAATAATAATAATAAAAATACACAAACGTATAATATATATTAATCAACGACGATAGATGAGAGGTCGCACCGTCCAATTAGAGTTCGATTGTACGTGAATCTCGTCGTCTCGTCTCAGCATCGATAATAGTGTTTAATGAACGATATCGGTTATACGCGTATACTATCCTGTGCATATATATATATATGAGAAAGAGTTGTTGATGAATATCCAGCTATCGCCCGTGTTCTCTATCCCCCCCCCCCCGTATTCATAACTACCACTGCGGAGTCGCTGCAGGTCCCGCAGCTGCGTCGACACACGTCTATTAGATTAATTCCGTGCGGGGAAAAATAAATAAATAAGTAATAGTCCAACCGCCGCGCAGTGCTGCTGATCGAGTATATATAAAAAAACCTTTATAGGTATATATATATATATGTATATTATATATTATAGAGTACATAATATTATAATAATAAAATATTACATCGTATCGAATTTATACTAATTTATAACAATAATAATAATGACGGTGCGGTGATGACTTTTCGAGTTTTAACCGTCGTCGTCGAAGACTTGCACACGTACCTAACATGTTATATGTGTAGTACCTCTAAATCGGTGCTGCACCGAACCGCGTGCATTATACTATTTATTTTAGAAGGTACCTACACAACATAATTCGACGATCACTATTGTACATCATATTGTGATTGTTATTTTATTCCGCGTCCTCCGCGACGTTAGAAATCCGTGTGGCCAATGGTTAATTACGGTTAAGTGTCTTGGACGCGTATATTATAGGTTACCGCACACGATATAACTGTGTATAATATCATATATGTATAATATAACGCGTATATCATTATACTGTACCTACTCCACCGCCGTCACAATGGTTCGAAAATATATTTATAATATTAACGTACATCGTGGGAGTAGGGGTGGCAGCGGGGTTATCAGAAGACAAATGGCGTGTATATAAAAACTTCACTTTAAAGGTCATACGAGGGGGCGGCCTTGGTTTAATTACAAAAGGTGTCACCGCGCTACGGCGGCTTGGCCGTCGCATTGTGCGCGCCCGATTTCTATACGTATTATATTATAATATAGGTACACGATAATAATAATAAATCGTGATAAATTAGTGCGTCTCGGATACGACGACGTTAATTTGGTTTTCTCTATTTTTCCTTCTTTTTTTTTTTTGTCTTTGGAAATATGCACGCGAAAGGAAAACGCGTTCGTTAATCGTGGACGAGGTCGGCAGCGTTTTTATTATATTATACAATGCGATATTAATTATTGTCAAACGTTCGTCCACCCAACGACTTTGTCGCCAAAAAGTACCGATAATTCGATAAGACGGAAAAACGTTTTTTTATTGGTATCATCATGCATTCCCTTGCCCGCTGAATAAGGTGACTAGCGTTTTGTAAGTTAACTGTATATGTCACAGTATTATTATATTACAATAATATTATATTGTGACGTGCAAACCATTTTAATGTATTTTTTTAATTTTCAAAAATCTTGTAAATGTCAAACTACCGATTAATAATGTTTTCAATAATTGATCTTTTGTGAAAATATGTCCAATTATTCTACTAAAAAAACCAAAATATTCTACTCTGATTTTTCCACCATTCAACATACTTTACATTAAAAACAGCGTTCAAACATCATTAGTTCTACCTATTAAGCAGTATATTATGGTTAATAATCTATGGTAAAAGTTTAAATCTTTAAACTACAATCATCGCTTTCTATATTATGTTGGTTAAAAAAAAAAAGTTGGCCCCTCATTGTTGATGTCGATTAACAGAAATAATTTTACTTGTTAAATGCCCCGTTTGAATAATTATATTGTTATAAAATCGTAATGAAATAACCGACTTTCGTAATTATTATTAAAATATTATATTATTTACAAGTACAACGACATAATATGCCGTTTAACGACTATAATTGATAAAAACGGCCGTCATTATTACTTGATTGTATTATTTTACCAATTTCGCCATAATATTTTAAAATTAGTCGAAAACATAAAACAAAATTAGGTACTCATTCGGCACCACCCACATTCATTTCCCGTTGTCGTAATCACTGTAGGTCGTATATTATAATATACACATAGGTACGCAAAACCCGACGCTCAAACGAAATTAGGTTAAGTAGGGTCAAATCGAATCGCGTCTGTGCGGTAAATATATTATACATTGTAACATACTCAGTCGATATTATACGCACGCCTAACACAAATATATACACATATATATATATATATATGTATTATATATTATATAGATTAATATATGACTTTATATATATACGCGTCCACGTCGACCCCCGGCCAAGCCAAAGACGAAGCAAAACAAAAAAACAATATGCTTAGACGGTACAATAATAATAAAAGTATATTATATTTGAAAGCCAGTGCATACGGAGAGAGGGAAGTGGGGCACACAACGTTCCTATATCTATGTATAATATGCGTATAATATGTAATATGGTCTGCAGGTATTCGATTTATATTTATATACATGATTATAATAAATGGACTCGTGTCCTTCCGCTTCGGTCGTCGAAGTCTCGTGTACAAGCGATAACATCGAGTTATCTACAACACACCTCTCTAATAAACTAATCGTCAAATTGAATGTGAAGAATAAAACGGTATAGCTATAAAAGTTCAAACCGCCGTAGTTATCGTCGAATATAATAATTTTGTGCGCATTATAATATTGTCGTACCTACTCGTGAGTGATAAAGTTATAATTTTGATCGAAATTATTGGTAAATTTCCTTTATCATTTGTGTTTAAATATATAGGTTTTGGTACATTAATATTGTACAGAAATCTTACCATATGGTATCCGGCACGTCGTAGGTGAGAGCGAGTGTGATAGTTTGTTTAAAACTGAAATATATAAAGCCAATATTACCATAATAACATAATATATTATTATAAAGTTTATACATATACCTTGTGTGTGTAGCCATTCAGTTATATGTTTAATATTATATATACTGTACAAGTAATACGACCAACGTTTGTGAAATATCTATAATGAACAAATATATAATAATAATTGTAATAATAAGCCATAACGATTATGATAATATTGCGTATATCTATTTCATGGTGCATACCTATATGTACGTTTTTCGTCGAAAACAAAAACGCCGCACTTTCTCTGCGAATTTTTCCCGGCCAAACCGAGTGTTGCACGCGATAAAATACGTCGTTCTGACGTACTCCCGCGCGCATGCACACGCGACCGTTATATATATATATATATATATATATATATATATTTATTTACTATATATTAATACAAATTATAGATTATACTTTACTCGTATACAATATTGTTGTGCGGCGCCCGATGATAAAACAGTCTCGTTTTAATCGCAATGGACCAGAAAAACCGCTGCCAACAACACGCGGCGGCGTCGACGACGATCTACATAATAATATTATCATTATAATATTACCTATATGTTTTATTTTATATGACCACTACCGATATAGGTAATATATTGTAATGTACGACGATTGCGAGAACGGGATCGCGGTCGATCGTCGGCGTGACCACCTGCAACCATATAATATATACCAAGCGTTCACTCTCATACATGATAGGTACACACAATATCATTACTATAAGTCGGATAAAATAGTTCAGTACTTATATAATATAATATACCTTGGGATCGTATTTTTACTCGATATTTCAACCGTTACAATCGTTTTTCGCGTAATACATGTGGGACGGTCAGTGGCGCATACAAGGGGTACGTTTGGAGAATATGACACCCCCTTTTAGCACTTATTGTATATAAATTATTTTAAAATCAAGTATGAAAATATTAATCTTTTTCTCTAAACATACACGACACGAATGTCTTGATTGGCCAATTGTGTTTATTAGATCATTTTTTCCCTTTTATAATCTATTATTCGATATATTTAAATTGATGTAAAAATGTTTTGGTGATATCGCTCTTAATAAATCCCAGACACACTTCCAGGGTAGGTCATAATTATATACATATAACGAATAATATCCCAGATAGGTTTGACCAACACAACGGCACGTCTTCAAGTTATGTGCTCGTCATCATTTACAACCAATTGTTTGTATACATAGTATATAACCTCTATTTATAATATGTATACCGATACATCGTTTCGCGTATTTTTCATTATTTTTTTTTTTAATTCTCCGTCGCACACTAAATCGCATTACTTACAACAATAATATCATTATACATATTACACTCGTTGTACTCTCGCGGTCCGATCGAACATAGAGCACGGCATCGGTTCATTGGCCACCCCTTCGGCCCCCGCTAATACGTATATGATATATTATATATATTATCATCGTTTCGCCTACTCCGCCATCGCTATTGTTCATTATCGTTTCGTCTTCGTCTCGTGAGACCATAATATTATCACCGTCGCACTGAATAAATGGTCGTCTTTCTTATACATTATAATATGTCAGCGTATATAAAATAGGTACACGACGACGATTCGCATTGGTATTTATATATATATATATATATATACACCGCGGTTATATTATGTTTGTGTTTTTTCTCTATTCATTACACGCCCCCGCTATGTTCTCGACGACTATTGCAGACATCATTGCACCCGACTGTGAAAACGAAAGAACAATTCAGTCATCGATACAAAATGTATATATATATATTTACAAGTAGGCATATAGCTGCGCGGTAATGACTATTCACGAAGACAATAATGCCGTCGTCGGCCATTGGCGTTTAGGTTTTTTTCACGATTTTCTTTTCGTTTTCCGCCCAATGGTAGTCGCACGGTTTTTCACGACTTCAATTTTTTTTGTGTCGTACTCTTTGCCTGGAACGCTCTCATAACACACACACACACACACACACACTCATATATTTTATAATATATATAAATTATTACTGCAACGATTTGGTGGTCTTTAAATTTATTTTTTTCTCTTCCGGTGAACGCGCGCGCGCGCTTACGTTTTTCACACTCAACGTGGTTTTTCTCACGGCGGCGCGAGCGTTATACAAATACTTATACTACAATTCCCGTCGTATATAATATAATAATCACTAACTTAACAACTATATTATAATATATAATATAATATAATATACATCTTTTAATAAATTATAAAAAGAAAACGCGGAATCTGGTTTTAGGAAATACAATGATTTTTTTATTACAATTTAATATAATATACGGAGCATTTTGATCAGAAATTCAAGATTATTAAAAAATATATAAATCTAAATTATTTAAAATTATTATAATAATATATGATTTGGGATCATTTATAAACAACGTAATATTCGTTTTTTTCATACGTGGTTAAAATTATTGTAGACTTATAGCCGAAGAAGAGGCATCTATAATTTTAGTAACATGCAAAACACGATACAACTAAACAACAGTGCGGGGGTGTTATGAAAATTTGTTGTCGTTTATACACTTGAATGTTTTTCTCGCGGACAGGTAGCGTGTTTCTCTACAATATACGTACACCACGCATGTAAATACATAATATATAAAAGTACAATAAACATTTCTGGTGAGAATTTTTTAGGTGTGGAAGTATGAGGCACCATATTATATGCAACGTAGATACAAATATAACTATATTTATAACTATAGATAGGTACTCGCGGGTACATACTATTATTATTATTATTTTTATAACATATAAAGTCGTTCATGAAAACCCGAAGCCGCCGCCGTCCGGTTCTGCGCGTGTTGAATTAAAAAAAACTCGGGTCGACTTTGTGTTTGCGCCCCGTCGTCGTATATGTGTCGGCGTGGCGGTCGTGCCCGTCGAGAGTCGTGTGGACCGCTCGTCGTTGGACTTTGGCCAACTTCGGTCGATCGCATCGAACAAATAGGTTTTTACTTGTTTTTATTATATACCGCGCGTATTATATGCATATACACGCACACAGTGTTGTCGTATCGCATATATATACATCATGTACCGGGTTAGTGGTGCCTATATTATGGCGAACGGGTTGGAAGAGCGAGAGAGTGGGAGAGAACGCGTATGTATACCTTTAAACGTAATATATAAACGTGTCTCGTCGCCGCCTCACGTGTCGGACGTCTTTATTTGTGTAATTAATAAAACTTTTTTTTACTCTCCCCTCGTACGGTTTTTTTATTTTTATACAATATTCTTTTTAGTCACCGCCGCCGCCGTGTCGTGTCGTGTATGTATCGTCCGCGTGTGGGTATATAATATAATATCGAACATACACATATATACGAATATACACATAGGAATTTGCCTATACACGTATTATATTATATAAACAGACGAGACACGGTGCTAAATTAACGTCCAGCGCGACCGCCCGGTAAAATAATATCTATCGTGCGTCCTCCAATCTTGCAGGTATAACCCATCTGGTGTCATCGTTTTAATTTTCTTATGGTTAATTTCGTACCGGTGTGGGCGTCTATTAAAATTGCGTCTCGGTTCAATTTGAAACGTGCTGTCCACACATTTTGGGTAGATATATGTAAGTACATATACGATATAAGAATGACCAAGTCTGGTATAAAAAAGAACTATCGATAAATAAATCATAAATATTATTAGCGTAGGCAAAGTTATCAATTTTGCATCGAAAAAATTTCCAACCCCTACATTTTACGGTTAAAAAAATATTTTGGACAAAGAAAAAGAATGTAATAAACGATTTGTAATAATATATTGTCTAATACGTTTCCTCTCACAAGCGATTATATTATTATAATTTTTATTGAGGTGAAATACATACTATGGCTATATATTCGTTATATAGTCGCGTTTATTTCGTACCTAAACCGCACCTCCGAGGAAGTGTTGTAAGGATTTCCGTGTATAACAACAATGTAATAATAATTAACGAAAACAATATATTATGTATAACGGCTATATTATAGACGTTATATAGCGTGTCCGGATATTTTCATGAAATAAAACGATAAAATAACCGATGGTCTCGTGACGGCGATCGTGGCGAGAGGGGAATGTAATTGACGCTGTATGGACATCCATGGAGGCGGTAAAACAGACAATCGGTAAAAAAGTATTTAAAAAACATATACATAGTATATACCTATACATTTATAGATCAGATTTAATCGATCGGACACAGATCATTACCCCGCCGGTTTTCGAGTCGTTACGTCATGTCCGCGTTTTAATCAAACGCGCGCGCGTAGCGTATACCACATTGCTACAGCGGCGCGACGGTCTAAAGTGCTAGCGGTATAGGTATCTACAGGTAGATCACCAATCATAATAATATTATTATATGTACTGTACACATATTATAGTATAGTATACGTAACATAAGCCCAACTTTATCAAAACAACAATAAAAATCGCTTCGTTATCATTGAAATTTCGCGCGATTTCATGCGATGATAACCATAATAATGTATAAATATTCGCGGGGCACTATCGTTTTTGTCGTGGTGTCGTTTACGCGTGTATTATCAGCTCCCGTCGGACCGGCACGATCTCATAACCGTTGCGATAGATATACGCAGTATTTATGTCATAATATAGCTATTAACGATTGTCTGACCATAGAGCAGAGCGAAACCGCCGAGATGACGTGATATAGAATTAACGACTTTTCTAGTTTCGCATTAAAATAATAACACTCGTGTAATACTGCAGGCTCGTGTGTTTAATTTCAAATCTGTGCCGACAAAGTGCCGCTTTTCCCAAAAACCGCGTGGGAAATATTAAAAAAAGGTTTGTTGTCGAATGGTTAAAAGCGGATAACTGTGGCGCAAATGTTTGCCAACTCAAAGCGGCTGAGGCGGCTTATTATAACAATAATTCTACCTATACCTATAATATTAGGTTATATATTATTATTGTATTGGTAGGTGTGTGGCGGATGCAGAATGACACATAACAATCGTCGTAATGTTGTAACGACGAAATGTTCTTCTATCCACTGCCGTTCGTGTGACCCCTCCAATATATATATACACACGAGGATGTATGGTACTATATATAGATACATATACCTACACCTTTATAATGTAACGCATTTAATATTATATGGTATATATAGGTATACGAGATACCTACCGTGTATGTATTTATATATCGTATCCCCGTAAAACGTGCACAATATGTATAAAAATATTATTATTATTAATAATAATTTAAAACCTTGACGACCTTGGAACACTCGCACGGGGGTGGAAAATATATACGGCACCGGGGCAAGGATGGCGATGCCATTAACTCTCGCGCGCACTCACACAAACACACGCGGGCCCGTTTACGAAGACCACTCGCGCTTTTTTTTAAAACACAATGCTGAGACGGCGAGAGGATTTCCAGGTGCACCTCGTGGGTACACGTAGTTCGACAGAGATACTATACACACACACACACACACACACATATATATATACAAACACAAGCGCGTGCGTATGTGTGTGTGTATGTGTGTGTGTGTGTGAGAGTGTAATATCTATAAGTATATATACCGGGCGGGTGCTCCACCGCGTGATGCGTTCCGACGATGATGTTTGTTCTTCGCCGAGTCCCATTCTTCGTATTCATTCATCCGGGTCTAAGGTATTTTTCATCATACATCCACCGCCCCGCCGCCCTCTCGACGATCGACGTCGACTACCTGCCCCCGTGCGACACACACACACACTAACACAATATAAATACACACGTATTCGATGGGTACCATCGCCGCACGTCAGTATTTTTGTATCCTTTGTGACGGCCAAATGTGTGTGTAGGCACGTATATTCAGCGGTTATTAAATGTTATAAGAATTTTTTTTTTTACTCATACTCTGCCAAAATATTAAACTCGATCCGCACACGTAGCGAGGCGCTGATTCATTTCGGCGCAGATATATATATTCAGTATTCACTTATATGCTTGCACCAACATGGGAGGCCTGCGGCGTTGCGTTTAAATATATACCTGTATTATAATATATATAATTGTAAGATTTTACCTTATGTGTCGCATACCCATTATATTTTACAAACGCGTTTTCCCTCCATTTCGAACCAAACGTCGCCGTGGCATGACCACTAGAGTGTAGTACATTATAAAATTCCATATACTTATACCCATTTTAGTCAGGAACTTTTCGTACACGATACGCCTATGTATAATATAAGGACAGGCTGTCAAGCTAACGGCTATCAATGCGAGTACACCATATTCGTTACACATGCAGTATATTTAATATTCTGCAGCGTGTTGTGCGATCGAAAGCGGACGATTGTGTGCATAAATTAGCCAAGACGATTTTCTCGGCGTTGGCCAACGTCCGCGGCGGCAATGAGTGTGCGTGTTTCGTATTATCATCGGTTATAGTAATATACACCTTATTTTGTATATATATAGGTACACGTCGCGTTATGTAATGATGTATAACGCGAACGCGTTAATTTCTCCGCGAAATTCTACAATACGTTTGCGTGTACAGAAAATGTTATAGTAATACGGTATACCGATTTTCCGACGATTTTATTACTTATATATATACATATATGATGTGTGATAATTTATACATTGAAGGCGTTATAATATACATGCGTATCTAGTTAGAAATCAACGTGAATTTCTCCTCTCTAAACAACAAAATTTAGACGCGTTAAACATTAAGCCTCTGGAACCATCTGGACTGACGGAGCGGTTGCTAGGGTGGTAGAACAAAACGTATACATCGTCCCTCACACACATACACATTTTATATATACATATATAGAGAGAGAGAGAACTATTCTCGCACACGTGTATTGTATGCGAGTAGATATTATATATATTATTATGAAATATATATAGTGCAGATATCGCGCCCGAGTTGTAATTGCGTTTGCTTTTTAACGCTCCACCGAAGAAGGGGTTATAAGAAACTGCATATAGGTGTGCGAATACTATATATATAGGAAATTTCGTTATCTGGACTCGACTAATAAGACAGGGGCTCGTACGATAACGCGGGCGGATAAGACTCTATAGTGTGCAGCGTCGGGAAAAATGTTCGGTTAGTTTAACTTTGTTACACGCGTACATCCAATGATCTGTGATACCAACGACACGTATTCGCATCCGTCTATATATATGAGCGTTTAATTCCATGCCATTCTCACCTCGTCATCTGAGCACATTCGTGTATGAGTACACAAGAGGGGCGATAATAATTCAATTATATTATACATATATATATATATATGTGTGTGTGTGTGTGTGTGTGTATGTGTGTGTATTTCTTTATGTGCGATATTATATGTGCAGAGAGTAGTGTGTACATATATATATATATATATAAATTACAAAACGTGATACTTTTAAAATTTAAAAACGGAAAAAAGTTCGATCGGATTTGCACGTATGAAATAATATAACATAATATATAATATTATTTAACCAGCGAAAAGAGCTGTGGATATAAAAGCAGGGCCCACGAATTCGAGTGAAAGAGTTTTTCACTGTGCCCGCTTAGAAAATATATAATATTAATATAGTGTATCGCTGCAGCAAAATGGCGTCCAAAAGACAATAATATAATGCGCGGGGACGAACGCGCACTGGCTGTAAAAATGCAAAGGGGCATTTGAATTATAGCAATTGTCGCTGGCGTGTGTGGAATAAAAAAAATAATGTATATAATAATAATAAAATAAAAATGGCCGTTTTCCTGTAGTGTCCGAGGGTGTGATAAATGTGTCCGTTCGATTTTTTTCTTATAATGGTCATTGAGAGAGAGAGAGAGAGAGAGAGAGAGAGAGAGAGAGAGAGAGAGAGAGAGAGAGAGAGAGAGAAAGAGAGAGAGATTCTGCTGTCGTTGACGGTGTGTTCTGTATGTAATGAAAAAAAAATGAAATATATAGAGAGGGTAGTTTCATATTTTTTCTTTCCGTATAATTCATTGAACACATAACACACGTACGTCTCCCGATCTGTATACCTATAATAGGTGTAAATGCAATATGAGTTTTTGAATTATTATTTATTATAATGCGTTAGTAAATACGTATGTTTACTTACGAATAATATATTTTTACGATGAAACTGCTGCATTATGTGTCCCAAATAATTCACAATTATTATCGCAACAAGCCATGTCCGTCGAATAATACTAGTATTATATTATAATGAAAATATTTTTAACACTTTAGATTTTGTGTACGAGTAATTCGTTATTTTTTCTTTTTTCATATTATTTTCATTTACAATTTGTTTTATAAGTATTTTTTCTGAAATACCTAATTAGACAAGAAAAACGAATATTAATAAAATAAACTAAGGTTAAATTCTAATCTGTTTATAGATACATTTTTTTAATTCTTATAAGATAAACAATTTTATTTTCATATAAAAAAGATTACTGGGCCTCACTGAGTAAAACTCTTGAGAAATTATCTTGTTTAAATCATATTGTTATTGATATACAGAGTATTTCAAAATTCTTCATCCGATTACATATTTATATAGCTCGATAATTTTTAGCTGCAGATAATCGACCCATATACTAATTACTAATGGAAAGATAAGATAACTAAGTTTATTTTAAGTTATTTGGATAATAAATTTGGCAACATAATGATTAGTGAACTAGATACTGTTACATACATTTTTGAAATCAGATGAAGACTTTTGATACACTCTGTACATATAAAAATTAAAATCATAAATTAAATTAAAAATGGAAAATTTAAACATAATAGAAAAATAAATAAATAAAAAGGAAAATTATAATTTAGATATTTAGATCTGTTGTAAAGATTTTATAAAGAAGCCAGAAATATATAATATAATATTCTGCATTCAAAAATATTTTTGATTACGTAAATAAAAATGTGCCTGGTTTAATCTAATTTCAGAAATTTGAAAACTTCGGCGTTTTAAAATCAATAGCGTCTGTGGTCGAATAAATACATATATCAGTGTGTATTATACGGGCAGATTTAGCATTGAATCATCTATGACAGTTCAAATTATGATGACACATAATATGCAGTATAATATTATCTATATAATACATACTATGAATATGGCGGCTTATGTTATATATAGTAAAAATCGAAATTTATGATAATACCGAGCGGACGATTATATTGATGCGCACACGGTATTTGCAGTACATGCGAGTGTGCGTAAAGTTTATTTTTTTAACAACAAATTGATCTCTGCGGGGAAAGAGATAAATAGAGGGAGATAGAGTGAGAGTCACTGTGTATATAGAGAGAAGAAAACGGGTGAGAAACGAGCACGCGTTAACCCAACGGGGGTAACAACTTTTATCTGCGAAAAAAGAAACCCATTTCCGACACTCGCCCCGACTAATCGGCTGACGACACCCGGGAGACGGTAGTTTTTTTTTATTTTACTTTTTATAATGAGGGAAACGACTCCTCGGGCCGTCTCCGCTGTACCTACGCACCGCCACCCCGGTCCGCGCAGAAAAAACTTACATTTCGTGTATACATACACTCACTCTCCTCGCGCAAGGGATCAAACCCTAACTTTATAACGTTTCTTTCCTTTTTTTAAAAAAAAAATCTATGCTCGTCCCTCCGAAGGGGACCGTTTCTTCCGGTTTGTCACTTCAATGCAGTTCGCGCGTTATATATATATATATAGTAGCGTAGCCCTTTATTTTACTTTTTAAATAATAACGAGACACACACACACACACACACATTGTATCTATATACTGTTGGTTTGGAGTGATGGTGGCGAGGGGGTGGAAAAGAAATCAAATTCCCTCTTCGGAAGCGCTAGCTGCTGTGACTACGCCAATTTAAAATCAAACACCCTCCACCGTTCAACATTTTTCGCTATTGGATTTTTCCTTAACTCCCTTTTTTCGCAGTCGCCCTTTTCCGTACACTCTGTCATTTTACAGCAGTATGTGTGTGTTTTTTATATTTTTTTATAATCCCGACAGCTCCCCGTTGTACGTTCACTCACACCTACACGCACATATACGTATACACACACACACTCATACTTACATGCGTTGCCGGCTCGTGCTTGTCTTGCGCAAAGTCTTACGAAGATATCGATCTGCAGACGAGTGGTGAACGTGGTGGATATTAATTTCAAGAAAAACGAAAATTAATGTAGGTACAGAAATACGTCTCGATATTATGTATGTTCTCGCACGCGCGTGTGTGCAGTATAATATTGAAAGTCGGCATTATTATAAACAAGAGTTATAACGGGTATACGCGCGCAAACGATGGTATATACGACGTGTATAATATAATATACTATAATATACCGAGTCATAAAAACCGATACTTGGCGGCGGCGGTGGAGCTCCCGATACAATCATAAATTACGGTTAATTTATACAAAGAAATATTTTTATTTATTCGTATTTTTATTTTCCCCGCCGCTATTAAAACGAGTAAAAAATAATAATAATAATAATAATAATAATACTTATTTTTCTTCTTCTTAAAAAATATTTACGGCCGACTTAAAACCCATTGTCCGGCGCGCAAGCCCGAGATCGGAGGCGACAACCCGACACGTAGACATATACGCATTATATATACACACATTCATTTAGATATTTTATGGTGTTTTTCTCTCTTTCTATGTATTATTATAAGTTATAAGCGCAGTCGCGCAGACCTGTGTGTGTACAGGCGACCCGCTCTTTTTCGCCCGTACATTGTGATCGTATATATATATACATATTATATTTTTTTCCAGTCTCCGGTCTTTTATTTCTTATTTTTTTCGGTTTCAAAATTATTGTTTATTATTGTACGCGTATATATTAATACGGGCATGTGGCGTATGTGTGTGTATGTGTGTGTATATGTGCGCACCGAATAGAGGCTCCCGGAGCGAGAGGTTTTTAGTATTTTTAATTATAAGCCGAACGACGCGTAAAAAGTCGGTTCATTAAAAATACATTTTTATTTCGTTTCTCCCCGTGCGCCATATACACGGTATACATAAGTTTCTCGACGCGCACATGCGTGTAATATAATATATTATTATTATATATACGGTCGGTTTTACAACCGAAACGTGATTTTATGTACCAGAGCCGCGATGACGTTCGGGCGCGCGCGAACGGCGTATTCCGGTAATAACAATAATAGTATAATGCATGTTATTTAGGGCCAAATATTGGGCTTTGTACTTGTATCGTTTCTTTCGTGTGACGATATGCGCACGCACTATAATAATCGTTTCGACCAGTGAAAATGGCGAATAATAAGCATAGTAAAACGATCAGGAAAATACTCGAATAAAAAATCAAATGAAACACTTTTATATAATCTGGACGGGTCAATTTTGTGCTACTAGTATAAAATATATTGTCGTCGATGTCTCCGGACGCGCTAAAATAATGGGATTTGAAGAGACGCGTTTCAATAAGCGTGTTACAAAGCTCACCTAGACTCAGCCGACAGAAATTATTTTTGTGTACGTTTGAATAAAAACGAATAATCATATTATAATATTAAACACGGATACGGTATTATTATTATTATTATTATTATATAAATGGAAAGTGCGTTTGAAAGATATTTAACTCCTACGCGAAAAATGGCGTCATCGTCGTTGTCGTCGTTGGCTTAGTCGGTCCCGACTCGGTATTTATGCCTATATAATTCGTATATATATATATATGCATGTATTGTAGATACACGCGTATACATAGCGATCGAGGTCCATGCAGCGGTCGCAAGTTAATGGATAACCGTAGTCGCGATTTACAACGTTCTCGATTTTCAGGACTCGGTCGCAATTTCTGATAAAAAAAAAAAAAACGAAAACACGCCTACGACAGCTGTATACGTTTTATACTTGCAACGACGATAATATACGATGTATAACAATAACGCGTTCCACGAGCTCAGGATGTAGTTACCAACACATGCAAATATACAGGGTGTAATCTCGAAAACTCGACAAATATTACGTTGAAAAGAATCGGACGTGTCGAAAAAAAAAATTAATACATCTCGTAAATAATTCATTTAAAAAATCCATTTTGACAATAAAACCCGATAGAATTCATATTATATTAGTTGAGCAGGTATATATTAAATCTTCGTGTGCGGCAGTTCGAGACGATCGACTTTGCGCTCAGCTGCAGAGATATTTCAGAATTCGTTCTTTCCGATTGATTACATATGTGTCGCCGTAAATCTCTGTCTGATAAAATGCGCATCCCAATGAGTAGCATTCGCCTAACGGAAAGCCGTCCATGTCTATTTCGACTCGTTCCGGAATGATAAACATGCACCTATCACCTATAATATGTATATAAATACACGGAGATTTTGGTTTGCAGTGTGCGTAATGGTTGTTTTTCGAGTATTTTTTTCCGTCTGCATATGTGTATGTGTACATAAACACGTCGACAAATCTCGTCGTTTTTCGGTTAGATAAATTAGTTTCGGATCCGCAGTAGCTCTCCGGCGGCGTATAGGTATATATAGCGTGTGTGCTGTAGTGTGCGCGCAGCTGCATCTCGATCCTCTCTTTATGTACCTACATACACACACACACACACACACATTATTATATACATTAAACACCACCGAAAATCTCCGCACAGCCCCCACCGATTGTTTTTCCCGCTCAACAACACACAAATATGCAGCTGGCCGTTTTTGCAGATCACGGGACATTAGCCAAATATCGGGCAAAACAATCGGTTTTTCAGGTAAAAACCGCCCCAGCTGGTATGTACCGCACATAAGGGTGGCGGCCGGTGACAATGAGAATATTTCCCATCACACACAAGCGCGGGCCGTAGTCCGTTCTCCACAAAAACGAATTTCGTATATAAATATATACGTTGCGGGCTAATGTATAAAATTTCGCATAATCGGAGGATTCTGCGTAAGGATCTCTCTCCTCATCATCAACGTATTATTATTATTATTATTACTTATTGTAATCCTACAACGGCCACGTGAAGTATTTATAAGAGTTTGTACACACACACATACACACAACTTACATACATATACATACATATATATATATATATATACATAGAGTATATTACAATGCGACGTATATGCCCGCTCGGCGCAGCGAGTATAGGGACAATGGCCCGCTCGCCGCGCCTATATCATGTTTATTTTTACCAATATAATAATTTTTGCCGATATACGATTTATGCGTTTTTAAAAGCGCATATACATACACGTACACACACACACGCAAATTTATGTATAGGATCGCGTATACAACGTATCTATATAAATAAATGATATGTACCTCCATATGCACACATGAGTCCAGTGTACATGTATTATATTCTATATATTATACTAGCTATATGGTCATGGAAGCAACTCCAAAGTACATAGAAGAAGGAGTTAATCTGATTCGCGAACGCGCATTGTTATGGTAATTTACGACCAGAAGTTTCAGACAATATAATATGCTTGTATTCTTCGACGAGCGTATAAATGTAATATATAATAATATTATAGAATAGAACATATTTTATGTTATACAATTATTATAATAATAAATATTGTTTCGGTTTCTCCGTGATATACGTACTGCAGTGGATGACGAGGTGCCGTGTTTTTTTGTTTGTTTTCGCGACGATGGAAAACGACCGAGTCGCGTATATAGTGTTATAGCTGTTTTCCGGTCGAGCGTCGATGGCGAAGAAACGTTTTTATAGAAAAAAACGTTAGACACGTATATTATGTCGTAGGGAGAGAAAGTGAGAACAAGAGGGCGCAGAGTCGCGTCTTTTGTGAAACCCTGTCCGGTTAATAATATAACGTCATCCAGGCGCAAAACACAAGCTGCAACACAACCCCTTTTTGTAGTCATTATCGCCAGCGCATCTTAAAGGTCATTATACAACATAATAGCGACGAATCTTTTGAAGCCGAAGGCGGTGGTTGCGGCACCTGCGGCAGCAACATGCCCGGTGGTCTGCGTTTATATACGTTTATAATAATTTTTTTGTACTGTAGTTCTTTTCAGTTTCGACTTTTATCAAAAAAGGCTTTCTCCCTCACAACCCCTTCGCTTGCAACGTTACCAGGACAATCGAGTTATCAGTTCGTCGTTTGTCTACACGTATATCCACATAGAAATATAATATAGTATGTGATATATTATTAAAATCACGGGCCATTTGACGCGAAATGAGTACAAAAATAAAAAGGCTCACGCGACAATGCCGACTGCTGCCTGTACCAGAAGGGTTACCGCTTTTTGTCTGTTATTTATTTATTTTCGCGCGCGTGATGTATGTTTTACATTTTTAACGAAAACCCGGGAACAATAAAAAGTTAAAATTTATGGCCTGGCCGTGCAAATTCGGAGCGCGTGTGCGTTTTGTTTTTTATTTTTTTTTGTCCTCCGCGGTAACCCGGAAAAAGACATTAAAGGGGATAAAGACAAAAATAATACATATAACGAAAATAATTTTTTATGATCATATATATCCTATCGCACGCACACACAATCGCGGGCTATACTGTAATGTGTATGAAAACGGTCGCACACAATAGCGGATAGGCCACGCGTTGAAATGCAGTGAAAATATAATTTGCGAGGACGCGTCTCGTGTACATGTAATATGTATATAATATATTAGTTTTGTGTATTTTAATACATTTTGCATTATTTTTCCGCCCCATGTAAGTCGAGCGCGCACCATTTCCATAAAAACGCATCTATATAGAACGTGTGTTAGGGTTGTCACAAAAGACCCCGGTGTAAACGATACACAATCCTTTTGTTCTGCAGCGGTTCCCGGGGGCCTGTTCCTGATTTTTATTAAAAATTATTATTATTTGTCGTTTCGAAAAAAAGGTCGTTAATTTTCCTGGAGATTCGGACTTTTTCCGTCCTAGGGGGCTCTGAGGGGCGGGGGAGGGGGTGAAACGGTTTGACAATTATAAATAATATACGTACTCGCGTTTTAGTCCGTTTCACCCGTTTAATATAATGGGCGTTTTTGACGAACCATTGTTCTCGCAATCGTTCCAAAAATCCATTTATCGTTGTTATAACTTCGACGTTCGGATTCGCAAAGGGTTATACGCACATACAGTGTCGCATTACTGCCGCAGTCCACACCTAGATTTCATTATTATACAATATGACATGGCTGGCCGTGCATCACGTCATTGGCGCGGCGTATATATATATATATAGTAGGTACGTGTTAATAATATAAAAGTGTGACATTATATTATAATGTCATCTAAATGTATATATATAGCCTAAACGAAACTTAAGACCCCCAACGTCCCTTAACACAGCGCCGACGTTTTATACGACTTATCCGGGGTTGTGGTACATATGCGTTCACTCTGTGGTCTTTAAAACGCGATTCCCGAGACGGAAAGGCAGTGGCGAGAGATGACATTATCATTTATAACTCTGCGAGGACTGTAATATTATTTTTGTTGTTATCTCGTCTATACAATATAATAATTGTGGTGCGTCATACTCATGATCGTGTAATACACACATGTGCATCGCAAACACACACATACACAAATAAATACACGGGTATGTATATAACTACACGCGGTACACACGTTAATTACGGACGAGTCGAAGCTCAGCCGCGTATACACGGTATAATATAATACTATACACACACACACACATATATATATATATATATATATATATATATATATATACGTATACGTATGTATAATATACGGCGACGGATAAAAATCTTAATGACCCCGTTCTCGTCATCGCATATAAAGTGTGATGATGTCCGACCCATAATAATTTATGAAAAGGGAGGTGCCCCCGTCTTCTCCGCAGCGACGAGCACGTAGCTATCGTTCGTCATAAGTATACATATATACACCTATATATGTATATATAATATAATATCGCCACCCGCACTACAACACAGGTGCGTGTGGATTAACACCTATAGGTTCGGATCTAATATATAAATATATATATAAATAGACAGGTACGAACAATAACGACTATACGGTACGCAATTGCACACGTACCTCCTATGCACGCGCATGTGTATGTGTGTATGTGTAAGTTTGTGTGTGTGTGTGTATAAGGTTATATATTAATATATAGGAAAATATCGTTGAAACAATGGTCGTGTTTTTTTTCGGACAACATTACAATATTGTTATTATCATTATTATTACAGACGCCGTCGACGCGGTGCTGTTGTTACGATTATTATTATTATTATTATTATTATTATTATTATTATTACACTTGTAACCGGCTCGTGCGGCTCGCGTTGCATTCCTAATGAACCTACACGCCCAACAAACTCGTTGCACTTTTTTTTTCATATAAAATAGGCTCGTAAAATAAGGTTTACTCGCACCCGATGTAGAAAAAAAGTACATCAGAAATTCGCCATATCCACATAACAATATACACGATGTATGATATTTGCGAATATGTCGGAAGCGTCTTCGACGGTACACGTATATCGAAAATGGTACATACAATAACATCATAATACTTCTAATAGTTTTAGCATCTCGTCGTCACTTTGTAAATATAGCGTGGCACGGTTGGTGCAAGACCCCATAAGACCGAGAATAGGTATGACGTAAGGAGTCCAAATCACATCATAATATATAATTTAATTAAGAATACAATTTAGGTAAACAATTTTAATAACACTATTGAAATATAATAAATTTTTCATTTTTATATTAAGATTATTTTTGTAATTTAATGCACACGTATCTAACTATAATAATCCAAACATTTTGTTTTCACTATTATAATCATTCTATATATTAATACCTATAACTTAAAGATAACACTTTACAGAGATAATCCTGTGTGAATAGTTTAGCAGCTTAGTATTACTTTCAAATGAATAAGAAACAGCTTGTTAGGTGGATTTTGAAGGAATGATCGATGTATTTATGAAAACAAAAATAGAAAAGAAAGAATTTTAAAAATATTTCACGCTGTTACTTTTGACATTACTTATGTCATTTATAAATTATATATACATTTTAATGGGTTTTTTAAATTTTTTTAAATTTTATCAATTTTTGTTAAATTAAAAAACAATTAATTGTTGAGGGAAGAGGTTTATAAAAATACATAAACAATTAAAGCCTACTAGTTTTATTTGCCACAGGCCTTTAAATCATAGTTACACCATTCCATATAGTAATAGTACGCGGGAAGTCTGATGATCGTACACACACACACATAATTGCTCGCCGTAGGCGGTGGTATTTTTGTTTTTTAAGTGCCGTTAATTAGGAAGTACGTAAAAAGTTCATCAAGCTTATACAATATACACACTGCTGCTGTATATGTATTATGAGGTATTAATTATTGTCTCGCGCGCTCGTATGTAATATAATAACGACGGCGATGATGATGATTATGATACGAATAATAATAATGTAGTGTAACGTTTTGTCGTTGCTGCCGCAGCTCGGACCGCGACTTGGCGCTGTAGCTCCGATTGTCCCATTAACGCATATCCTGTTTCGTGATTCCGCGTCGCGAAAGCCCGGCGTGTATATTAAAACAACAACGACCACGACGATAATAATGATTGTAATAATAATGAAAATAATAACACCAATCGTAATATGAGTGTGCATATAGGTATATATATATATATATATAATTGTACTTATATACATAATATTATAGTGTATACGATGCGGCTATTCTCGAGTGTAGTTGCCGACGCTCCGCGGCTCATCACAATATCCGCTGTAAGCCCGTGACTAAAAAAGTGTGAAACGACTAATTACCCGTAATTAATGTCTTACGGTGTGTGTCGACCGGACGGCTGTGTGCGCGCGCGATAGAGTGAGATGGACTGAGTGGGCGGGAGAGAGTAAAAGAAAAGAGAAAAAAACCGTGTTTGGTTAATGACCGACTTCCGGTGTGTTTTTCGGTTTATTCTATTCATTATCTACCTACTACTACTACTACTAATACTAATACTACGACGGTATGCGTTTTATTTTCATTCTCTATTTTGTTTTTTCTTTTTGTTTCGACAGTGGTTTTTATATAAATTTTCATTCCACCGCCAGTTAACGAATTATCATTATACCGCGCGTACCCCCGCAGACCGGTCACGGTCCATGCTCAGATGCCGTGGTATATACCGTACACAATATATATATTATATATATGAATATATCCCGATCTGTTATATTATTGTGACAGATCGTCCAAACTGTTAAACCGGTAGGTAAGTTGTGACCGACGTTACTTATTGGTATATACAGGTCTGAACGATTTGTCGGCGCAAGTTCGCTTCGAACTTCGTAGTCATCTGCAGTATACGGCGCAGGCAATACACTGCTACAATCTGCTATCACTCCATTCCGGACATAGACAGTGTGAATGCGTGCAAAATATTATTGAATCGCTTATACATAGAAATGTCGAACGGAAGTCGTTAAACGCGATTATAATTACCTTACGTACAATGTTATTATCGTTATTATAATATCGCATCGAAATGGCGACGGTCGAGAGAGCTGTGCACGGTCGTGGCGAATCGATTTTTATCGCCACGTTAAACAAAAAAAAAAAATTCGTCGATATAATAAAATAATACTGTACGCGCCGCGACGACCAAAAAGGCTCCAGCCAATCAGAAGTCTGACAATATCTGCAATGATAACCTCCAAGATTAAAATATAATTATTTCCGTCGTCGTCGTCCATTAATATCGTTAAACAATATTACAATATAATATTATATTATATAAACTATAGTACGCGGGGCTATCCACAAGTCACAACGCACCGCCGTCCAACGTCGATGGTTTTGGATTTTATGTGTTTTTCCCGTCGTAAAATCGCTCCGAGAGTGCGTCTGCTGTGAAGATTTTATTACTCGCTTTTGTGCGTCAACCGCGCTTGTCGTCCGATATCGTAATCTTGCAAAGTGGTTAATGAGTTTTACATTTTTATTTCGTAGATCGTTTTTGTTTTGCTTGTAATTCAGACGTCGGCGAGTTTACAGTTTTTAGTTAAGTTTTTTTATATACGACGAAAACACGGTGCAGCTAGTAGTAGCTGTGGCCTGTGGTACCTTCCAAAGAATATCGCTCGCATAAAAAACTTAATAATAATAATATTTATATTGTGTAATATTATACCTGTGAAAGAGCCGGTGTGTATATTTCCTCTATTCGCCAATCGAGAAAACCTCTCCACGCGGGGTGTTATGATCCGTATATAATATATACATATATGCGTGATGAGAAGGGAAATTTTTGCCCTTCTAATAAAAGGGACAAGTTTGATTATTTTTTTCTCGTTCTTTCTCGCGCGAAGAGACCTAAAGAATGACGGCGACACTCGCCCGAGGGATAAAAAAAATGTATAAAACGAATTATTATTTTTCTGGCCAAAAGCCGATCCCCAGTGATGTAAACACCATCGTCGCCTCTGCCGCCTCTTGGGCTCACGAACCAATCAATAAAACGGGACTTGTATCGGCGAGCATCTGAGACTACAACTCAGCGTGTCACCACCCCAGCGTGGCGTGGGCCCAGATATTAAAATATTATTTTCGAAAGCGCCCGGCTAGGAAGAGCGTATAAATATTAAATAACATGCAATATTTCGACGAGGACGAATTTACAGGATTTATAGATGTGCCGCATTGCTATCCCTTCGATGATTTATACGCGAGAATCCTTTCGCCAACGATAAAATATATATAATATATATACGACACGTGTTACGTATATAACACAAGCTATAGTGTATACGATAGTTTAGGATACGCGCCATATAATATATTCAGATCTGTACAATATCGTCACACTAGACAGATGACGTAATTATAATAATATTATACTAATAATGTCGTTTTACCGTAGTTATAATGTTTTATATGAACATTCGTCGGTCAGATAATGATATGGGAAAAGTTGAGTTTCACGTTTCGATATGGCAGTGTGTAATCGGTTACAGTGTGTAAGTGTGTGTGGTGGAACTGAAACCTCTGTATATTTCATAATAATTGGATTACCGTGCGTGATTAGTCGACCGCATACTTCCGACTGCGGTGACGATCACATATACAGATATACATATTATTTTTATTATTATTATTATTATTATTGTACGTTATGCGTATATACGGGTTTAGATAGAAGGAGAAAGAGAGGGAAAATAAATGAGCGAGAGAGAGATAGAGACAAAATGAGTGTGACTGGGTGAGAGAGCAGTGATTTATTAAGTGGGAAACCTTTGAATGGTATTATATTAATATATTATATACCTATTACGTATAGTCTTCTGTTCATTGCGGAGCTATTGTAATCCGCTAGGCGACGACTATAATATCGTGTTATTTTCACGTCATTATGTCTTATTAACGACAATCAGGATAGAAAAATACGCTCTATGAGTATACAGCATAGATGCGCTAATCAGAATTTGTGTTTATATTTTTATAGTAATTGGAAGAAGTTTGGAGTTTTTAATCTCGTACATTGCATTGCGTTTTGAATGTCTCTCGATCACAAATCTATTGGGAAAATAATTGTACAGACTTTTAAAATCGCAATGAAATTGGAATTTTTTTAAGAGTACCCAAATTATTTGTTGGTCGACTGTATTGCAGAGGGCGATCGCTCGCGATGACGATAAATCCCACCACCCCATGTCTCTGGACTCTCAAGTGTTTGGTCGTAAAGTGTAATAACTACCTACCAATAATGTACACAGCTTACCGCGGGTGTAACCGCGTCGTATGCCCGCATCGATTGTATAGCATTTTACAATTTTAAATATCGCAGTTAAACTCGACGCGATGTGGTTTACTGCACTATGTTATAATATATAATAATGTTATAGCCATCATAATACAATAATATAATATATTGTATAATACGGAGTATCGACAATACTATTACTGCCGTTTCCTGTTTAATTTTTTTTCCCTCAAAAATTATCGCCACGTTCTTCCCTGACTAACATAATATACGAAACGTATATACCACATCTCTCTATAGTTTACACGCACCACAATCATACAACCTACGACTGCGGTACACAATATTTTGAAATGCAATATCACCTCGTACGCGCGTCGACCATTATGTGTAGATATATAATATGTATAAGTCGTGTGTGTGTGTGTGTGTTTGTACGACGTGTACGTTTTTTAATATTCTTAGACGTGTATAATAATATGTATATTAGACGTGCGTATCCATACACACACAAGCTCGCGCGCGCTCGCGACCGTATATTATATATATAAATACAAATAATGTGTTCCTTATTATTATTATTCCTCTCTATATATATAGGAGGTCCTGTATATGATTTTTTTAAAGAAAATTTTTTGTTCTTCCACTCTCGAGTTTGGCTTGCCAAGACCGGTTCTGCTCTGTGGTACGGAATACAAATTAAATACACTCATACATACACACTATCACATGCGCGAGCGCGCGCGGCAGAACAAGAGACGATTTTGTAAAACAACCGTCGCGACCTCGTGATTTATAGGGAATCAGTACGGCGCGGCGGCGGCGAGCGAGACTCCTATCTAAGTGGATTTAGATTTTATATATACTTACGTCACTTATATCCGCAAGGTTTTATAATATATTCATGCAACTATATCGTCATGGTATACAATTTTTTTTGCGTTTTCGATGTTTTTCATTTTACCGGATGTTCGTTTACTTTTTTTCCAATCCGACCGCTGTGACCTTTCCACAAAGTCATGTAGGTATAACCTATACATCAAACTATAACACAGGTATATATATATATATATAGATCCACGTACTAGCTATACTAAACCGTTATCGCCTAAGGCTTCCTAAGGCGTAAATTGGCTTTGCCCGAATAATTAAAACCGATGATGTAACTCATCGGAACCCCCGTAATTAATTAATCCGATTACATTGTTATTGCATGTCTAATCCGGTATAGATACGCGTACAATAATATATTATATATATATAATATATTATCACATGTACCTATAAACTGATAACAACAACACACTTATTATATACCTGCAGCTAAGCGGGTTGTCAAGGAAGAAACCGTATTATAGTCATTGCTCATCATCGTGGTGAGAGGTGAGATCTCTAGAACTATAAAATCTTATAAAACTTAAAATAGGTTTTTAAATAAAAATACCTCGTCGAGCAAAAATGTCGGAATTTTTGAGTATAATTACAGATATTGTAAAAAACATTTAAAATCAAGTAATCAGCAAATTATGGTTTTATTTTATGGTGATATCGATTTTGAACTGGCGCGGAGGTACTAATAATACCAATATATTATATAGTATGCACAAATGAGTGGCAAGACGAAAACAGCGAATTTGACGATAATAATAAGGGACGTTTTACTCATAAATATAGTGGTCTTTCGTTAGTGTATTTCGACTTCTTTGAATAGTTACCGGTGGTGGGTGTGTGTCGTATATATAAGGCAAAGTGTGTATATTTAATAATAAGAGAGCGGCTTCAACGGCGCGCGAGAACAAGGAGAATATTATAAAAAATATATATATAAATCAGATCATTTCGTTTTCGTTCCACACGCCGTCACAAGGGGGATATATATTTTTTTTAATAACCGTTGCCTTTCACGCCCACCTTCCTTTGCCTTTTTTTTTTTTTAATTAAGGAGCCCTTATTTTTTTCACTCCTCCGTGGCAGTAGCGGTGTGTGTGCGTGGTGCGCAAACAAGACACGAACTTAACAAACTGTAAAGAAGTAAAAATAAAATAAACCGCAAAGGGTCTTTTCTTAATTTTTTTTTTCCGTACGTAAATATAATATGTACACAATCCGTCGAAGGTGATGGTGGCGGTGGCGGTGGCATTAGCATGAAAGTCGTGCGCGCGAATCGAATCCTAAATGAATCATCGGGCCTGGTATAATAATAAGAAGCAACCGGCGGGGAGCGGCTATGCTGGGGAGAAAAAATCTCCGGCGGAGGGTGGTTGCGTCGTTGCATCACAGCCGCAGAAGGGCGCACAGACGAATTTTAATTATGTCGTTCTGGCAAAAGTATAATATTCCAAACCAGAGCAATACTTAATACTATATACATACACCACGCTTAATAATAATAATAACTATAATGCCGTGTATATTATTATTATTAAAAAAAAAATGCGCATACCCGCTGGAGTTGTTGACAAACGAGCCGATGTAACTGGAATAATGCATTTTGTATATTCTTATCGTTGCGCAGTTCGTACTGCTTTTATTCGCTCTCTGCAGGAGGCTTTCGTCTTAACGCCGCGCTAATAATTATTGCTTGACACGACTAGTCACGTTTCGCAAACAAGAAACACTATACGGCTATACTGCTTCCCCAGATTTTAATACGATCCTTTCAATTGACTACACTTCTTCGGATTCTTAGCTGATTTTTGGTTTTACTAAGTTGAAGTATATATAATTACACTACTTTTACGATTATAATTTTTTAGTTTTTACAGTGGTATCCTATTTTATTTTATGATATGAAGCTAAATATTATGTACAAATTATAATTAAAATAATATGTAAGCTATTGAGAAAAGTTGGTTTTTAAAATATTAAAAAACGTTTATAGTTTTGAATTATCAATGACCAATATGAAATAGTAATCTCTTAGATACTGCAGTATTTCAACCATATAAAAAATTATAAAAATGTAGTGCCTAATGTCCTACTGCGAAGCTCAAACCGTATAAAAAACAAATATTTCTGAAAAACGTGAAAACTTAATGAGAAAATTAACACGCAGACCATTTAAACAGACACTCAATATTATATGACATCGCCGCCGCATACTGTAGGTCAATATTATAATAATAATATAATAATAATGTGCCCTCCTCCCCTTAGCAGTCGGCGTGGCTCCAAGTCGTCGTCTGCGCATACATTACGCCGTTTTTTATACATCAATAATAATAATAATAATAATATTATCCCAATTAGTATTCCGTGAGCGTTGTTATGAGCGCGTAGGAAGTTTTTTCTTCATTTTTTTTTTTTTTTTTGTAATACCTCGTTTTATTATTATTGTCCGTGTGTATATATTATAGAGAAGTACGCGTTCACCCGAGTATATCTATGTGTATACTCACTGTATAGTTTTGTGATCGGAGGGTATGCGACGCGTCTGCTGTTGTTATTGCTGCTGCTGCTGCTGCTGCCGTTGTTTCTCATCTTTTTTTTTTTTACCTTTCTTTTATTAAAAATAATTATTCGGGCAGGTGTTCGGGTCGACGACGAACGGATTACGCTCGCGCTCGCGTGCATGTGTGTGTGTGTATGTGCGAGGACGGCGATGATGTGCCAGTCATTTTTAGTGTATTTTTTTGTCTCTACAAAACGCGCGCTTTAAATTTAAATTATAAAAAAAAAATCACTCAACGAGTTTTATTCATAAAACACAACAGGGCGTGGGCGCGATGAAACGCTCATGAGCAAACAGCCGGCTTTACGCGTTTCCCCACCCTCTACCGCGTGGCCGTTATATATACATGTAATAATACCTATACATGTTATATCCCATTTTTACGATTTTTCTTTTCGTTTCAACACCTCGTTGTAAAGTAGCAGAAATTAACGCGTTAATTAAACGTTATTTCCGCCGTTTGTTCCGAACTTACCGTTCATAATATTATACGCCTCATTTACATAACCCATATGTGTACGCAGAAGCTGAAAGTGTTAGCGTGGTGCATTCGAGAAAATCAATGTTGTCGTTGCTTGAATTTTGAAGTTCGTCCGCGTCGTATAATATTAGGTATAGTCGGTATAGATAATACCTACCGCAATATAATGTAATATAATATAATATATTATTATGATCGCACGGGCCAAACGATTCCACATTCTCACCGTCAAATAATATATTGAGCACGATTTGGAAATCCTAACAAACGAAATGCATCCAATTCTAACTGCAACATGATAACAGATATATTTTATATTATAATTTTACTAAATATTATATCATCATTATTATTAGTTTCTATAAACGTTATGTATATATAAGCTATACGTAGGTATATGTACGTTCTGTCCATGTACGTCTATACTCTATATGGTACGACGAATTACCTTCGCCGGCGGGTCGATCATCAGCGAAACGGTAATAGTTTTGTAAACGTCTTTTGCTTGAACTGTATGGAGGAGGAGCACTTCAAATAGGTACCTATAGGGGTACGTGGTAGCGCATAGTGCTGTAAGTATGTTTGTTTTCTCGGTGGCTTAGAAAAAACCCGATCGTATATATATTACATACGTATAGTACGGATATTATATTATACAGTATACATAGTTGGAGTAACGGCGTTGGTGTGTTGGAGATGGTATCGGGTGTTAATGGCGAATGCCGCCGCCGACGTAGGTATAACACACACACGTACGGCGCGCGTGAGTATACCATATAATATACGCGCTAAAAAATAGTGTTGAAAAAAAAATCTTACTCAAATGAACCGCCACCGACCAGTTTGGGTAACCGCCGCCCGGATGTGTCGGGCTTAACATGATTCGCATCCAAAACGACTAATTATCGTCCGGTTTCAGAAATGCAAGTTTTTTCTTCATTCGTTTCATTGTCGATTTTTAATATTCGCGCATTGTTCTCTTCGCCGCAGAGTCCTTTGTAAACGATTTTTGGCCGACAGAATAAACAAGAAAAAAAAACCAATGACTACGATTTCATCGGGTTTGGTGCAACGCAGACAAGACAAAAAAAAATTCACACTCGACCGAAAACCCGTCGTCGTGTTGTACAGCATCATCACCCCGCTTATACGGCCACTATAAAAGTCTCGCTAGGACGTGTTTATTATTATTACACACGTACAATTATTATTATTATTATTATTATTATTATTATTATTACTTTGTTATACTATAATAACAATAACGATATCTTAATGCTCGTATTTTTTATTTTTCTTCTCTGTTTTTCCGCCCCCAGGAAGTATTGCGTGAATATTTTTTCACGCCGAAAATGTCACGACGGTTTTGACTATTATTAAATTATTTACACAACACCGTCGAATTATATCCGTGTAGCATGATCATTTCTATATAATATATTATGTATAGGTATTCCTACACGCGTTTTGTTCTCTCGTCATCCTGACCTATGCTGCATAATAATTATTGTTATAATATCGACCCGTTCGCACGGTGTTCTTTTTAACGGCTGACGGTTTCCGATCTATTGATTTTGGTCCGAAACGATACACTGTTGCTGCAGATTCCCCGGTTAGCCCATTCTCGACTCTACGCGAGTAACTATACCTATAAATAATATACCTGTAATAATATAATGACGCATATAAAAGAACGCGCACCTAAAACCGGCGTCATAATGCCACCACGACGTGTACCTATAGAGGTATTATTGACGTCTCGTTTCCGGGGTCGATCAATATTTGGGTTGTCGTAATGATTATTATTATATTACTGTTGCTGTTGATGTTGCTGCCGCTGCTGCTGATGCCGCCGCCACATTGCAGTACGGTGAAAAGGAAAAACTACACACCGTGTGAATCATTAGCGCGCCGCGTATACATATATAAAATATAATAATAGTATGTGTATATAATGTACATAATAATATATATAGTAAACGGGGTTTCCGAATCAAACAATCGGGCGCTAATGACTTCGCACGACGAAAGCCGGCGGGGCGCCCGGCCCCCGGGTGCCGACGACGGTGGCCAAAATCAAAGTTTACAAAAGGATCTCTCGCGAACTTCTCGATCGTCGATCGTCGCAGAGTCCACGCCGTGAGATATATCGTGTGGTAGATTTGGGTGTTCCTCATGCCGGAGAATAAGGAGGAAACAAACTGAACAAAAAAAAAAAAAAAAACCGTGTATTATATTCAACCCGATAGGTCGTATATTGATGAATCGTATGCAACATTATTATAATAATATTGTCGTGATTACGATAATATACGAATATTATTATTCCGTCGTTTATTATACGCGTATGAGTATGGGACCGACGTGTTTCTCTGCAGAGTTTAGACTGCTGTGCAAAATAAATAATAAAGCACCGTTTAACGTGTTTGTATATAATACTCGTATATATATACATCTGTCCACGTCACAATAAGCCATCGAAAATACGCTATCAAAGACCGCTCGCTAGTGACTTTGGTCGAAGAAGAAGCCATCCTGAACTGCGACGTTTTCCCAGACGGCAATTAAAACTTGACCCAGTTTCTTCCCCTCTTTTTGGGTGCTAATTACTGGCTGCGACAGGTCTTAAACGGCCCGGACGATCCCTCGGGTGGTGTCGGCACGAGCAAGCAACAGGCGGTAAGCGGCGCGGGTTAATTAAATATTCTTGTGTGGTTTAGTGGCGAAACGGGGGAAAAGACGAAATAACGTGTATATTATTTAATATAAAAACGGATGAGAAATTAAATATAATAATAATATGTATAAAAAGTACGCGTATACAAAAGATCCTATTTAGCTCGTGCCAGGTTTATTATACACGAATTCTTTGAGTTAATGAAGGCTTGCGATGCAACGGCTTGGCAGCAATTACAACAACAGCAACGACGACTCCCTTTCTTACATTTTTTAGGTATTTTTTTTCTCATTCTTCTTTTCATTCTTTTCGATAATTGCTTAATATCCTCCTCCCGAGACTTGTGCGCGCAATTAAAACCCTCATACCTACAATATATATATATATATATTATTTATATATGTGTATATTCGGCCGTCTCCGTAGGATAATCGTCGCTAATTGTTTGACGTCGACGTAACACAAAAGAGGGGAACTACTATACACAACACGGGCTGCTGTACGTAAACGGCTCGCGGGCCGGGTGGAAGGTAATGAAAAAAAACACAATTTCCGGAATCGTCCACTTATTACTTCGCATATATAGAAGACAGAACCCTTTAATTTCTTACATCGGCGAAAAAGCACATTTAAACACACACATAAACATTTACACGACATTATACGATATGTATAGTTAACTAGAAAATGTACGGAATGATCCTAGATGCAGTATTACAATTATTTTCAAACTTTTTTCCGAACTAAAATAAACATTTTCAAAGCATTAATAAACGATAATGTTATCATCTATTTGTTTACCACGATTACAGAAAATTATTTAAAAATTAAAAATCTAATGTACCTATACATATATATATATACAGATAAAATAGGTTGGGAGTCAAGTAGATGCTAAATGTCCTTTTCTGATTGGTTTCTATACGTGTCAGCAGGTGCCCAATTTATAAAATCACTTCGTATTGGACGAGCTTTGAAAACGAGGAAAAAAGATAGGTACTCATGATGTATATTGAAATACAAATAAATGGAAAATCGTGGAATACTGCGATGGAACGATTATGTTTTGATCGGTTGTCTGTGGTTATCGTGCGTAAAAGTATATGACGAGGAGCGTATTAAAAAAAAAAAATTAAAAAAAAACAAGAAATAGAAAATACTAAACGATAATAAAAACGGTTACGAAAATGGTAAAAACAATACACGACGACAATGTAATCGCGGGAACGGTGCTCGTCTGCCTGGCAAACTCAGGTACGGTGTGCCGTGCCCATTAATTTCATTTTCAGATCGCATGACAATTCCTACTTGAATATTATTATACGTACGATTCTAAAGAGCCTCGCACGAAATGCGGGGTGGAGGTGCACCGACAACGAGACCACGTAACCGTGGTTTATAGTCGAATTAAATTTGTATGTATATATATAAATATAACATCGTCTATGACTATTGTAGTATATTAAAAAAAAAAATGTTTATACTGAGACATTTCAGCAGTCAAATGTGCACCCAATCAAATCCAAAATTAAGCATTATGATATTGTATTATATTATCGTATTACCGGACGGTATGGGCATTGTAATCGTTGTAGTATTTACAGAATGAATACAAAAAAAAATATATCATTTACTAAAAATTCTAAATCTTTATGGTATAAAATCAATTAGATTTACGAAATTATGATCTATCGATGAATACAAACAATAAATTTGTTTTAAAGTAACAAAACGTGTGCTTTGTTTGTTTCAAATCGTATTTAGGTTTGCCCTAAAATACATAGAGACTATACCTATTTTCTATATTGTGCCGGCGTATAATATATAACTATATGCTGGTTAACTATTTTTTCATGGGACCAATGCTACACATTACAATATATATTATCCTCTTTCCATCGCAATGTACTGTTAAAGTATTGTAGGTAGGTACATCGTATATGTGCGTGTGCCAACGTTTTGGATCGTAAACGATTACAATTTGTGTCTTAATCCCGATTTAGTATAATGCACACGTACACGAGCGTATATATACATGTATAATTTGATGTATACGTGTATGAATAATGCACATGGGTTATATGTATGCACTGTATACGCGCGTGCGCAATATATTTGGTTAACATAACGCGCTGATTGTTAGGTACCCATCCGTGCCTATTTATATATATATATAGTATATATTATGTAATATTTATATGCATATATTATAATGTATATGTGCAGCAGTGAGCCACCTGTATATTATGTACCGCGATTCATATTGTAATATTATGTTTATATTATTTTATGTATGTGCATTTTTCTCCCCGTATATATCGCGCGCGCACCCGCCGCGGGGCAAACTGCAGCAACGTCATTATATAATATATGTACGACGATATAATTTGAATAACAATTTTTTTCTCACATTTTCTCCCGCGAGCGCACGCGCCCGAAATAAATACAGATGTCACAATAATTACGGTATCGGTGAACCCCTTCCGCCGTCATCCGATGAGCACATAATATACATATATTATATTATATTATATAGAACAGGACAATTTTTTTTTGGATCTATTGTGTGTCGGATGAAAGAAAAACAAAATTCCACGCAGCGTAATAAAATAATTAGGGTCGGGTGTATAAACTATAAATACATTAAGCGTGGAACAAAAAAAAAATATAGTTTATTATATTGTACACATCATGCTGCACGCATAACAAATATATATTTATATATTATATTTTATTATACATATATTATGCCGTGGAAGCTGCGGTATGGATTGGGTGTTTTGTTCTGGGCAAACTGCAGTATATAATATATGTATACGATGCGCGCATAAACGGATGAAAAGGGTTGAAATTTGACAAGTGCGGAGAGCTGTAAAAATAAGGTCACCGTATATGAGCGGCGGCGGCGGCGGCGGCGTGCCTATATATGCCCGACAGTGTTTTACACATCGTACAATATTTAGGCACAATAATAATACACATCGGTTGTAAATCGTCCGGCGCCGATGACGGTCCAAGGACTCGAAACGACGTGATTTCGATGACGATTTACAACACTGCAGCTCTGGTGGAAAGCATAGTCGTCCGACAAAAAACTATAACATAATACGCGCATATACATACGTACGATGTGTATAAGACGCGCGAGAAAACAAAACGTAGCACGTGCCCGGAGCAGTGTAAACGAGACGCATTTCGGGAGTGGAAGAATAACGTACGACATTATTATTGTATAGGAAAAAATAACACAGAAAGAACGATCGACCCTTTGGGCGATTTCACGTTCTCCCTCCGTATCGGTCACAGTGTACACGCGTGTACGACAAGACCACGGTCGCCGCCGCCACGTCCGTGTCCGAATACCTGTTCGTTGGTCGTCCTGCCCGTGAGATAACGCGCACCGCCCCCGCTGTTTACACATACTGTACCGGGGGAGCGTGCGACCGCAAACAACTGTGTACCGAAGCGGGGGCGGCGGACGTACGGGAAGCTCACAGATAAAAGTCCGTTTCCTGTTTGTTTTGGGACCCCTAAAAAAAAAAAAAAATTTCACGCGTAATCCCGGTCGAAAATCCTAACAGTTTGCCGGTTCACATTATTCGAGTCGAGGGAAAAAGACGAAACCGATTATTTCGTGCGTGCGTGCGCTCGCGCTGGATATAATAATAACATATACGCCCGCAGCTCTGTAGAGGCGTGCAGGACAATATAGTCTGAGGCGAGATTTCGGACGGGTGGAAAGAGTTTGGGATAGGACTGCGCCGCCAAAATAAGGATTTTTAAATAACTTTTAGAGTTATTCTTTCACGCGAGACAATTTTTGGCTACTAGAATGGACGAGACAAGCGGATTAGTTGAAGTGATTCTTTTCTGGCCACAAAGTGTCACGTTCTCATTCGATTCAATTGTTAAATGCTTGGGATGAGTTATAGGACTATACTTCTTTGGTGTCAGTCCAAAATCGTTTTTGACCCGTTGCATGGGAGAGTTATAAATATTAACACCGAATCTATATGCATGTCTTTTGTGCCTGATAACGCTTGGTGGACGAGAACCGTATTATATACATATTATTATTTATTATAGAACCACAGGTAGAAAATCATCGTTACCTTGTGTGTGTACACAGAATGAGTACTGTCACACGTACACACACATACCACTCGTGCTAACGCACAACGTCCATTGTTAGGGACGAAAAACTGTGAGCGACCCAAATAGCGTTCGGCAGGGTTTTAATAATAAAATATATCATTCGGTTTTACTATTATTATTTGTATAATAAAATAATATATTACACCTTTTTCAAATGTACCTATATATACCGCGCGCGCACACACACACACACATATTGTGGTAGTACACTGCTCCGTACAATAATAATATAATAATAATAATAATAAAAGAGACATTTCGAAACGCGATGTTATGTCGGAAAATCTTCGTAAACAGTGTGCGGTGGGTGGCGTTAGGATATTTATATTATGTGCCCAACGTGCTGTGTACAAACACACAATGGCCGTCTTGACGAAAAAATGTCACATACGTACAATATAATAATGTAGGTACAGATAGTATAACGTACGACCACACCTACCTCCGACTTGTATTATATATATTTTGTCCTTTATGTACAAAAATGTCGAACGATTAATGTCATTTATTTCGTTTGGACGATAATGAAAAATAAAAATAATATATTATATATTATTATACCGTAGTAAAACGGTGTGCGGTACGTGTCCCGGGCGCGTATGGGAGCGTTGTGTGCGGCACTCGGTGATATTATTATAAAATATAAAATTATGAGTGTATGATGTCGGCGATGGTGTTTTAATAACGATTATAACAACGTCTTACCAATTTTAAATGCAAATCGGATTCCTAGGAATCACGCGGTGCACCACTACCAATGCTACTACAACACAACACCGCACACTACAATATTATACCTCCCGGTTGGGCGGCGGCTACTTTTTAATAATATTTGTACCTATCTATGCGTATATAATCGAACGATAGGTCCCGCGGTGGTAGACGTGGTAGAGGTGGTGTTCGGTATGGGCCAGGTATATGGTCGGTGGTCAGTGCAGGTATAATATAGTGGCGGTAGACAAGGAGATTTACTCGCAACAGGGCCGTCGCTCATTAGTAACTGTTACTAATTTACATATTAAAGTGATGTTAAAATTAACAACCACACCTCCGGGGGATTTCCGTATATTCCGTAACACTCGCGTTCAGATTTCTTATTATAATTATATGCGAGCACATCGCATGCGCACCACGTTTAATTCTTCTTCTTATTTTTATTCTCAATCTCGTCCACCACACACACACATACACACCATATAATATACATACATATATAATATTATTATAATACTGTGGCGGTCCGAACGTGGGCCCCTTGTCCGACCATATTTCATTATTAGTTTCCATTATTTATTTGTATTTTTTATTTTTTTTTATTATAATTTTTATACTCCTTCACGTGGTTATTATTATTACGCTCATTTGCATTTGACACATTTTATATACGTTATCCACCGACGCCGCCGCCCGTACCTATAGGTATACACATATAATATAATACAATATATGCGACTCGGCGGCGTTCGTTAAGGAACTAGTGCTCGTCGAGCTCACTCACTCACATTACTTTCTTGGAAATTAAAAACTGGAAGCCATTAATAATAATAATAATAATAATAAAAAAGGCCATCCGACGGCGGTGTCGCGACGTTTGTATATACACATACACATACATATAAACGTATTACATTATTTTATACAAGAAAAAAAATCGTACGTGTACACAACCTATAACATAATATTATGTACATGTGTGTGTGTCGATCCGTCTCATTAGCATAATACGTATATATAATATAATATCTTTGTCGTTGTAATAATATAATCCGCCGGCAAGGACTTATTCGTTTTCGGAATGAGTTTTTGCCTCCCCTTCTCCCCACATCAACACCCTCCCAGACGTATGTTATTAGTTTATTACTCCGATTACACATCGGCGCAGTTAATATAATATATTTTATACATATTATACAAAATACACACACACATATATGTATTATATTATGTGGGACTTTATACTACGTGCTCGTATATAATATAAATTATTAGAAGACCATGTCTCCGCCGCTAATTATTATTGCAAATCCAACCGCGGCGAATGATATTATACTCCGATCATGTGCCGCCACAACAATGAATATTCCGTAGAGCGCCTGTGTGCCAGTCGGTGCGATATGTTTGCTGAAAAAACTTCACGCGTACTTATATATATATTGTGTCTGCGGTGTATGTGCGTGTGTCGTGTCTGGACGTCCTTCGCAGACGACGACAAAAAAAACCGTAAAGACAATCGAAATCGAGTGACCGGTCAACAGTATATCATACGCACTATACGTGTATTATAATGTTGGTTGTAACAGGAGTGGGAGTAAAAAATTGTTACTGCGATTGTAATATGTTGTGACGATACTTGGCCCAGTCTAAAATTTCAAAAAAAAAATAAAAAAATAAATAATAGAAATCCAATGAAATGCATCAAGTTATAATGTAAATTAGTTGTGGTTGGATCTAAAAGTGTCGATCTCACTTCTTATTTAGCTTTAAGTAGTTAGGACTTTTCTAGTATATTTTAAATTCAAATTTTCATGGACATTTTATTTTACAATCCCACAATACAAAAACATATTTTACGATCGATATTATCGTATGTTTAAGCGTCGTCTAAATCGGAGTTAGCCTCTGCCACATTATTGGAAACGCGCGATTCGAAACAGTTCTATTTGTGAGTCAGATTTGTAAACTCTCGTAGAAACTTTACTAATTTAATGATACATTCTAGCCGTTCGGACGCATTGATGGAAAAACGAGTATATTAGTTTGTAATAAAATTACTATTATATTATATACACGCCGTTTTCGAAAGAAAATTCGAAAAAAAACACTCATACAGGACTTCGTGACAATGATCTAAATAAAGGTACGATTTTGATATAGACCTAAATTATAAAATCGTGTGACGTCGCATGGCTCGTATACCGTCTCTGTCCGTTGTTCTCGGACCGTTTGACAGTCGAATCACCCTAATAATAATTTTACGCCTCGGCTCGCTTGTCGCGCGTTCGTCTGTATTTTTTTCCTCAGTCGTTAATCGATCACGTCATTAAAACACGCGCGTAAAAAAATGTATGCTTTGGAAGAATTACTCGTCAAATAAAATAACACGTGTACGACGCGTATCGGGCAAACGAGAAATTCGTTTGGACTATCGAATGAAATTGAAATGTAACGAAAACGTTCTATTGCCGTGGACGCCAGCAGCCATGTAGGCACCGCTCTGCACAAGCCGTAGTATATTATATTATAAAGTACACATATACCTGATAGCGGGGAAAGAATACAATAATATTAATAAAAATATAATGTGTTACGAGAAGAATTTAAATAGAAACGGACGTGAAATGATGAAAACGATTTTTATTATAGATATTATAAATACGATTTTTCGACGGACGATACGCCCCGAATATATTATGCATTTTCTACGGTACATACCTTTAATGATATTAATATGTAACTAGTGTACGCTCAATAAACTGATTACTATACGTGTGTATCTATATGTGTGTCTGTGTGTGTGTTTTATATGTTGTTACATTTAGGGAGGTGATCAGGCGGCAGTCGCGGGTCGGTGCGCGCTTTGAGGCTGCGGGTCGTCGCGAGTGGTGTGTCTCTTTTTTATTTTTTTTTTTTAAATCATTACACTATGACATAGTTTAACATTAGATTAACTGTACGTCGTATAATACATCATACTACGTCATAATATATCGAATATTTTGAGTATTGAGTATTGTACCGCAATATCATTTTTATTACGAGTTCTGCACGTGTGACAAGGCGTAGTATACAGTGGTCCTCGAGATAACCGTTACCGTCGCAATGACACGTTATGATTTTATAACACTGCGGTATAGATAACGACGACCGCCAGTCGGCCTTCCGCCTGGAAAGGTGTCTCCGAGAGAGAAAGAGTGATATAGCGATTAAGGGTAATATTATATATATTATGCATATAGGTATATATTTAGTACTATATATATATACTCTATTAGTATATATTATTATGTGCGTTAATAGTACGATAATATAGTGTGCTTGGGTGTGTGTATGTATATGTGTGTGTGTGTTATAAGTAAGTACATAATATTGTGTGTAAAGGAGAGACAGTTGTTATCGCTTACGAGTTACAGGTATACGCCGTGTACGCCACACTCGTCGCGTCCATTATCCGACCGTGTTGTGTTTTAACACGGCCCGCGTTTTATCGACGGCAGACTCGTTCGGTCCTTTATTATTTTTCTACTAAACTGGTTTTTTGTCGGTTTTTTTTTATTTCGTCGTTCTCCGACGACAGATAACGTTTAAGTGTGTCTTTTAAAATCACCACAGACGGTGTTCGACAAATTATTATTGACCGACCGTCGGCTCGTCGTCTACATAATATACGAGTATTATAATATGCACCTACCTAATATACACAAATAATATTATATAAACGTATATTACATGTATTATTATTGGTAAGATCGTTCAACGGTCCTGTATACGATGACTTACGCGCCCAATGCCAATATGGTTGACCTATCCATCGATACGATGTGGATGTAAAAAAAAAGAATAAAAGAATACGATTTGAACATACTTACTGTACCTATATAATATGATACACAAAACGCTGTACTTTTTTTACATAATATATAGAGGGTCGTAAACATTTTGCGTTGCTGTAAAATTTGGCTGTATCGTATATTTTGACCAAAACTTAAAATTTGAGCGTACATGTATATAAATACGAAGCATGTCGTAGTGCAGTTTTCTCGCATTTTTAATGCATCACGATAGATGTTGCATCAGAAAATAGAAAATTATGTCAGCCCAGTCCATACATATCTCATATATAAATACATTGTGTAAATCATATTGAACATTTAAGTCGGATTTTCAATGCACCGTGTAGCGATATCATATGTTCTGCGGTGTATTAATTACATGTATAGGTACCAAAACGTAATCGGCAATGACGTAATTTATTTCGACGGTGCCTTTTATTTCCCCTTCAGTGCTTCAAAAAAGATAAATTATATAAAAAAGTTATAGGACGTGCTTTGACCAGAATACCGAGCAAAGCTTATGTTAATAACCGATTATGAAAAGTACTATAAATAACAATTACAAACGCGTGTATACATTATATTAAAAATTATTTTAATTACAAACATCGATAACAAATTACTAATTCTTAGTAAATCATGATGGTCGGTCACACGTCACCTATATAAGTTGAATTTAATAACGAGACACACCAAGTAAAACCCGGTTTTTGCTACGGAAAAGTAATGCAGTGTGTCCCGAAAATCATATCCGTATTACACTATTCATTATCACGAGACCACGACTCATCAATATAATATATTTTATGCGGTTTTTAACAGTACCTACATGATTCATAGGAAAATTACGATTTGATGGCATACATTTTTCATGGATTACCGTTGAAAATGACGCTTTTAAATAATAATATTATTTTGATTTGCTACGGTCATGATTGCAAAAATCCGATGCACAGTTACGTCGTATGTCGTACCTTGTGCTTTTTTTCGTATTCTGATTCACTAAATTAATATTCAGTATTCACTAACATGATTGAGCCGAGATCAACTTTTGGAAATGACAAAGACAGACGACGTAATAGTTTTCCCGGTTAAATACAGTAATACAAGTTAATATAATCACAAAGTTGGACAAATTGATGATTTATTTTACTTAACTCAGTTATAGTTTAAATTAATATGTAATAATAAAAAAAAGTTAAAAGCTAAAAAAAATATTTACCAACTTAATTAAAACTTAGTACACAATTTAAAAATAATTAATAATAATTTATTTTTATTGAGTTAAAAAAAAAATTTTTTTATTGTTACTTAGGTAATATTACTATCTTATATTCAACGCTACTTTACATAAACTTAAAACTATATATATATATATATATATATATATATATAATAAAATGTTTATACAGTAATTATTTCATTGTAGCTTTCGTCGCTAAAATAAAAAGAAAAAAGCAATTCGCACAAAAAAACTCTCCGAAATCGATTAAAATATTTGAAATGTATAATAAACTAAAACTTAAAATGAAAATTTAATTTGTCGATTTTACGTTCATAACGAGATTCAATTGTTAAGTCAGTAGCGGTTAACAATAACCGGACATCCAAAAGTCTTTATAGACAAACCGTTAGAATACAATTAATTCTTAAACTCGTGTTAATTCGCCCAACATTGTACTCATTCATTGTATTATAGCGATATGTTTACATATAATATATCATAATATAATATACTTAACTCGTACGATTGTTGGAAATTCTAATATAGCGGATATGATTACAGCCGCAGGCGTTCCTAGCACCACGGCGGCCACGACCAACGGTATGCGTACGACGGCTGTCGCAGCAGCAGCAGCCGCCGCCGCCGCCGCCGCAGCCAACAACAACAACACGTCCACGGGCACCATGACACCAGCCGCTGGCCCGCAAGAACATCAACAACAGCAACAACAGACCGGCCAGTCGGGAACTCCGGTACGTATGCTCCAACTCGACCAGTCAGTAATCCAAGCCATCGCCGACCGGTGCAGGACGGTGCGTCCCGACCAGACGGCCGTGGTCGAAGTGGCGGCCACCGTGCCGGCCTCCGAACTGCCGGCCGAGGGTTACGCCATCGACGGCGGCCGGACGGTCGGGCACGCGTGCGCCAAGTGCCAACTGGCGTTCCCGGACAACGGGGGACTGGCCGCGCACCAGCAGCGCGACTGCCGCACCACCGGGTCTGTGGCCCTGGCCCACCCGGCGTACGGATGCCGATCCTGCGGCATCGGGGCCAACGGCGAGACCAACACGTACGGCACTGTGCACGCTCTACGCGCGCACATCGAGACGGCCCACCGCGGCGGTCATTACGGCACCGCCACCTCGTCGGTCGGCCGCCACCAACACCTGCAGCAACAGCAACAGCAGCAGCAGCAGCAGCAACACCACCATCACCACCACCACCTTCAGCAGCAACACCAACAGCAGCAACAACAACAACAGCAACACCAGCAACAGCAACTGCACATGCAGCAGCTCCAACCGTCGCCCAACCTCTCGGACGAGATGGAGGACGTGGTGAACCAGATCACGGCACTGGCCGCGGCCAAGGCGGTCGGCCGCAGTCCGTCGCCGCGCGACCTCAACAGCGACTCGAACGCCAATCTGTTTTGCGCGCCGTCCGCCGACAAGAAGTCGTCCGGTACCGCCGCCGCCGCAGCCGCAGCAGCAGCCGCCGCGGCCACCGCCAAGATGCACAAGTTCACAGCGCCGCCGGCCGCGTGCAACGTCGCGCCAGCCGTGCCGAGCAGTGGCCAATAACTCCGACCAATCGACGAATCCGACCACCATCCATCATTTGTTCGCCGGCAGCACGCGGGCCGCAGACTTCTCCGGTTTCGACTTCACCGCCGCCGCTGACGATGACTACGACAAAATATGTTATGTAAAACGTATGTAACGTGTGTATGTATATTATTATTATTATTATTATTATTATTATTATTACTATTATTTATTTATTTATTTATATATTATTGTGTAAAACTTACCCAAAGTTCCTTTTTGACACACTCATGTTCCTGGGGAGAGGACTTTCTTCTTTTTTTTTTAATTATTGCGATTTTCTTGCACTCGTATGATATGATAATGCAATATTATCCGTGTACGCTGCGCGTATTTATTCTCGCCGGATAAACAATTATTGATGAAATATAATTACGAAAAAAAAAAAACAGTACCACGCCTCTCCCCTTTTTTGCGCGTCCCGTCTTAAAATTTGTGTATTAAGCAAACAATTTCTACGGTCTTTCGTTTCCTCACTATTTTTTGTTTTCATCTCAAAAAAGGTACGTAGTTCCTCGTATTAAGAAAAATCACTAACGATACGAAAAGAATTAATTATTTATGTGTGTATAAAAAAATACGATAACTGAAAGTTCCTTTACGCTACTTGTTTGTTTGTTTGTTTGTTTATTTATTTATTATTATTATATTATTACTATTATTATACTATTTAATAGTATTATATAGGTTTTTTTCTTATTATTTATTTTTTTTATTGATGCCGTTTAAAAAAGATACGTGCGGTTTTTTGGAAACTACTAATGAAAATATAATATAATTATATTAAACGAAAACGTACTAAACTCGATTGCACGAGTTATTATGAAATGATGTAAAATTTAGCGCAATCATTTACGGTCGCTTAGTATTTCTTAGCATATGTTTAGAGTATATATAAATACGTATATATATAATATATATATAGGTTTGTGTAAATATGAAAAGAGAGTATGGAAAGATTAAACCGAAAAATCATCATTAGGTTTTAAGTATTGTAATGCATTTCTACAATTATTATTATTATTATTATTATTATTATTATTATACGTTTTAGGTAGGTAATTTTATTTAATGAATATTTATTGTATTCAAAATTATTATTGATATTAAGTCAAGTAACAAACACCTCGCTATAATTGTGCTGTAATAATTTTAATTAATTTAATGAATTAGCAATCGATAAATATTATATAAATATATAAATATATTTAAATATATGCCCTATTTTAATTGAATAAACTCATTATAATTATATATAATATATCATTAATGTTTGAAGACAAAATAAAATAATATTATAGTATGTTAAGGCAGTGTTTCTAGATGTGTAAAAAGAGAAAAAAATTAACTACATACTAACAAACTTATTTTATAGTATGCTCCCCGATTTAATATGGTTTTTTTATTCATTTATTTCGGCATTCTTGTGTTTCTTCGGAACGGAAAAAAATTATAACGAAATTATACTTCCTCAACGGTTTGGATTACTATAACCGATTTCTTTTTAACAGACCGATATACTTATATATATTATCTTTTTTTTCGTATACGTAATAAAATGTATACACTTTAATTTTTAAAAATTTTCGGGGGGCGTGGACCGAGTGTCCTTTGAATTGTTGGCACCAAAGGGCCCACGATCCCCGTTGCCCCCCGGTGGCCCCCATATGTCCCCACTCATCCCCTACATAATTCTCCTCTCCTCCCCAACCCATCGCGCCCGATAGTAACGAGTGTACTCGCCGGAACTACAAAAACGAAAAATTATATTCACCTATATATTTTCTAAATACATCCTATATGAATACATGATTTATTTATTATTTCGTAATAATCAACGAACTGCGTATTATACAACCATTTGTCGAATCCAATGACCCGGACACTTCCGGTCCTCATAACTACATGATATCATTATTTTAATCGACCGCCAGTAAGTCTTAAGTTGAAAGTGTTCCGGCGGGATACGCGTACACAGAATGCACCTATAATAATTTAACCCTATTATATAGGTTTTCACTAATCGAGTCAAAGCACGAAAAACACATTCGTCCCATTGCTCCGAGACACGCGTTTCCATTTCCCACCCGCCCCACCATTACCCCTTGACCACAAACCCCGCAGAGAAAGAACCCGTCTCCGTCCTTTAATCGACCTCCTTCCCCCTCTCCTTGCCCCGCACCGTCCAATTCCCCGATCAGCAGCCGGTAGGCCGGTGAAGTCTTCGTCGCTGGGAGCGAGACTTGACGGCGCCGTCCACTGCCGCCGACGCTGCGGCCGCCGCGCACATACTCTCCACGCACGGAGGAGCCAGTAGTTGGCGCGGCTGCAACACGGCCAGCGACGGCGGACGAGACGACGCACCCCGTCCCCGGAAAACGTTTTAGGCGCGCGCGCACCGCCCCACGCACACACGACACACACGCCATCCGCCCACACGTTGGGCACTGTCGCGAGTATTCGCCGTTCAATTCGTCACACCGAACTTCCCCCTCGTGGGCGCGAGCGCGCGACAAGATGAAAACGGTAAAACGAGAAAAAATACGAAAAGCAAAAAAAAAAAATTTAAAAGCGATATCTATTGTCGCACCCTCCGCGACAACCGATATCCACTCCCAGCATTCAAGGTTCCTATATTTAGCTGACATATGTACTAAGGTTCCTGTTTTATTATATAAAAAATATTATTATTAATATATAATGAATAAATTTAATTAAATGATAATGATTATATATTATATATTATACATTATAATAATTATTATTATTATTATTATATAATTATAACATAAAAACAAAAAAAAGTATAAAATTAATACTAATGCTTTTTTTCTATAAATATATATAAAAATATATATTTAAAATTAAAAAAAAAATAAAATTATACAAAAAAAAAACAAAAATAATAACGATTAACATTTGATTAATTACGACTATTTTAGTAGTATTATTTTATTATTATTATTATTATTATTATTATTATTATTATTATTAAACGTCTAAGGCAAACAATTATATGAATGTATCATTTTACTATTAGAGTTATACTAAACGTGTGCATTGTTGGTGTTTTTGTTTCTCTTTTTTTATTTGAACATTATTTTTTGTTTTTATTTATAGTTTGTCATAATACCGTATACAACCCGCCCCCGTACGCATACATGTAACGGTCACGTTCTCACCCCTCCCCCCAACACTTCCCACAGTATACAATCACAAAAATCAGTCATTTTATAACATATATTATTGTAAATTGTAATAAAGTGTAATATTATCTGGTCTGCACGGTGGCGGTGACATCGTCCGTCGGACATATTATCATGTTACGTTTTTGATTTCTGTCTAACTATTTTTTAGCCTGTTTTGTGTATCGCAATATAAGGACAAACGCAATATCGATTTTTGGAATTGTTTTTTTTTTTCATTTGTATTTTTTTTTCCTACTCGAAATAATATAATATGTTAATTATAATCACCGCCTACGATAACGTACGAATTGTGTATGTACGTAGGTAACCTATATAATATTATAATGTATTATTATTGTGATTATTGTTTTTCTACGATGTTGTTATAGTGTAAGTAGGTACCTACGTCAACCGCCGCCGTGTATTATTTTTTCTTTGCCCCGGTGAGTGCGTGTATATTATACGAACGATGTGCCGGTCTCGTAGAGTCCAGTCACAATAATATTACACGTCGGTTCGTATATATTACATCGTCACTCACAACACCCTCCGACGAAACTCCTCCACCCCCGCCACCCGTCCATCCCCTACGTGTACGCTCCTATATTATGTACTAATGTATTTATTTGTCGTTTGACGGAATAATAAAATAAAAAAATAAAAACCCACTGCGGTATCACACAATGTTTTACACGATTCTTGTATTAAAATTGTAGTCTACAAATTTGGTCTAAACGAGTGTTTTTATTTTCAATTTACCTTTTAATAAGTTTCCTATTCCTGTCATTACAACGATGCTTTTCATCATATGCCCGCAATGTCGGATGCATGTACCACGGAAGTAACTGCTAACCATCGCCAATCATAGTAGTCGAAGGACGAATTTACTATAAATAATATAGAACTATTATAATACTGCACTGTATACATGCGCACGATAGTGTGTGAATGGCGTTTACGACAAGAGACATATACTGCGTACACAAGACCGCCAACCTGGTACTCCGGTGTGTAGGGAAAATAATTTTGGCGGATAAAATATTTCGGTGTAAAAATGTTGAATATGTATTTACTTACACATTGTTACCAATTGATTACTAACTATCTGAACAAGTTAGATTTTGACTTCGGCCATGCCTAAGGCGCAGACTCGTCCTTGCATGAGTTTCTGTACCAGTATACAACAAGTAATAGTAAATGAAAAATATTTGTTGAAGTTATACGTAACGTACGTATGGTTTTGGATTTAATAATACAGAGTGTTACATAAAGTGCGCGACTTTTGTAAATGCAATAAATACGCTGATGGTTATTGGTTAGTGGTTACTGAATTGCTCCATGACAATTATTAAGTTCGATAAAAACGAATAACATTCTGATCGGAATGATAATGAATGACAAAAATAATTAAAACAGGGTTGACAATCTTCAAACAAAAAATTTCCACGTATTTCAAAAATTGCACACATTATGAAACACTTTTTATTTACTATACGTTCGTTCATACTAATTTCGTTTTGATATTTACTGAAGGTGCCATATAAAGGTAACTAACTTCTTCCAAATACAGTTTTTCTTATAATTATTATTATTAATACTTCTTTAATAACTATAATGATATTATTTAAAGATGAGTTTTGGTTATATTTTTACTACCGATAACCGACATCTAAACTTTAGGTATATACATAAACGCTTAACTATCAATAATACGATTGTAGTAGCATCTACTTATAAAATATACATAAAATATAACACAGTAAGTGTGAAACTGTGAATATCAGCCGACGTCCGATGAATAAAATGTAGAGTTCGCGTTGCGATTGATCAGACGGTATAATAGTTGAAACAGTCCATTCCCGTTGAGCTAGACACACGAAGCGTATGCAAAAATAGTACAACAGTACAATAACATTCAACCTGTATGAAAATAATCGAATCAAGGTAAGTTTTAAATATTATATTATCGACTCATCTACTCATTATTAGTGTTAAAACGTGTTAAGTTACTATAACTATACGAGTAGTTATATTATTTACTACGAATACAGCGTATAACACAATATGTTCATAGAAGTATTAGGTATGTTGATAAGTATAATAGCCAATAAGTTATTTTCAAAAGTTAACATTAGCGAAATTTCTCATACTAATAAATATTTTATTTATTTAATAAGAATAATAATTTAAACTTTTTTTTTTTTTTAAATCGAACTAAATTAGTAAATTACTCATGTGTATACTCGTAGTTAAACTAAACTAAACTAGTACATATATCTTCTATAATATGCCACAATTATAACGTACTGCAAAAAAATATTTCGGTCCAATGTATACTACAAAACCAAATAAACCCATTTTATCTAGGTAAACCGAAATAATACACTGCATTACATTGCAACCTCTTATAATAATAGCTATAGTAAATATTTCCAATATAATAATTTTCAGTTTATTATAAAAATATAATGGAAATTCAAAGTCTGTGGTGAAATATAATTTAAAACTTTTTTTATAAATAACTATATTGGCTTATACCTACTTTCATCTTCGAAAAACTTTTGACCTGCGAAAATATAAAGTAACTTTTCGTTTTTTTGATTAATATAATAAAAAGTAACGTTTAACCCCGACTGCCAGTTAATTTTTTTTAACCATCGTTTAACTTATAATGGTAACTTTTATACCAGCCTCTTCAGAAATAATATCGTAGTATAGAAATACGCGAATAAACACGTGCAATGCGTGCAAAACAATAACCAGTTATCGATGTTTAAATACATAGCTTAATTTTGGTTTTTTCACACGTCGAAAAAACACACACATATTCAATTAAATTATACGAGACCAAAGTCATTATATACCTGCCTATTTATTCTTGTTTATCAATTTTGTTTTAAATATTTGCTGTCACAGATTTCAACTTTGTTTGCAAATACCTATATACATCTCTATAGTTGTTACAGATTTTTGATTCATAAATTTGTCTCAATTAATAACACGACATTACCAAAACCAACTATGAACACTGTGACATATCATGCGTAATTGTATATTTAAAGTAATAGTTGTTTAAGTCTAATAAACCTAAATCTATATGCGTATATTCCCATTGGAGTATATACATAAACAATAAACCTAGTATTGTAATGAATATAAGCAGGTTAGGTTTGATTATGTGTAATGTGTATAAGTATACATACACAAAATTGATTTGATTTTTTAAAACGATATAATAGCCAATATAGAACTCAAATTGTCGAGTATATTATATTATATTGAAGGCGGATGAACGATTTTGAAGGGCGGCGGGTAAATATCATCAGACGAGTTAGTTGAAATCTAATTCGGTTTAACGCATACTTATTTCGTTATTTATGTCTCGAGGACACCAAATATACGTATAAACTAATATAATATATGTATAGGTACAGTCGCTGAATAGTGTTGACCAGTTGTTGTGTGGATAATATTATACATTTATAACGAATAGCTTACGAATATCCACATGTATAATATCATAGGCCGAAATTTCAATATACGTATACATAATATCACGTTATATTATACTTCTTCGATATACGCGTGTATTGGTATTTTTTTTACAAATTTTTTTTTATTGTACAGTCGAGCTATTTTGTATCGACGTTGCGATAATATAATTAAGTAGGTACGTTTCATTCGGTTAAACGGGCAAGACGAACGACGACTGTACCGCACTGCAGTGATGGTGTATTATATATAATTACGTCTCGAGACTATGAATTATTATTATCACGTACAAAGAAATTAAAAAAGAAAAAGAAAAAACATACATTTTTTTTCGTCGTTGTAGCGGAGATCCAACCCAAATGCCAAGAGGTCCAGCACGTTTCGGCGTGCAAACGTATTGGAAAAAACCTATATACGTATCTCTGTTCGTACATATATATTTATAAATATTTTTTATCTATATATACGAGTATGAAAATAAATACAAGATACTATATGTAAAGCCATGCTTGATATTCACCTATTTGCGCTCATTCTTCATCTGTGACGGTAATAAATAATGCTGTACCTATTTATTTTATGGTTGTTTATATTGTATTATAAAGTGTATTTTTTGTCATTTTTCTATTTCGTGTGTCCACGTTGAAATGAACGAGACACGTGTGAGGGCGATCCACGGGGATTCCGAGTTTCTACATAATCTTTATAATATACAATATTCTATTATAGTATTATATTTAATCCTTTGTCAGAAAAGTCGAAGAAAATGGTTTGTGCAAAAACTGTCGGTCAAACACAAGTCCATTCGGACGTTTCTGACCGGGTCAGACTAAGCTGGTGTAGGTATAGATGATGTATGTCTACAGGATATAATACTATGATTTGAGCATGTGCAGATGGTGAAAAATAAATATAATTTCGACAAAAGGGATCTTAACAATAGGCACAGGTATAAAATTAAGAACTGTCAAACTCGATATTAAATTATGTATTGCTTTGAAATGAAAATTTACGACGATAGATTTTTTTTCGGTCACTCGAGCATTATAAACTTCAAGGGACTGCTATTATGTCGTGTACACTCATATATTAATATTATTTTTTTTCTATAATCTCCTTTATTGTTTGTGATACGTATAAACAGAGACGTACATTGTGTAAATGGCATAGAGAACTGAGCAGATTTACCAGAAAAGACACGTTCTAGTCTGAGCGAAACAAAAGACTGCCCGCTGAGGTATATACACAGAAGACGCCACCGTACAAGTGACAAGTCTGTACATGTAGTAGTAATGTTACAAAGTCCGTTTACAAATTTATAACCTCCGGCCCGTTACAGGCGCCCGTGACCGATAGCCCAAAGCAAAATATATAGGTATTTCATACATTATTTTGTTCGGCAAATAATAAACGCCATTCAGACAGAAAAAATATGGTCTATATACGCACATTATTTTATCAAGTTCTTGTTTGGGTACGTGATAGATGTACTACGTCATAGTACATAATATACGTCAACACATCGTTATTGGTTGATGGTTACACGCGCACAAAATATATTATATTTATTGATTAGTCGCTTATATAATATAGAAAAACAACAAAGTTATACCATAACATATAATATTCCCTACTAAAACTTATGAAATATAACACATTTTCCTTTATATTTTAATTAATATATCGTCGAAATACTTAATGCAAAAATATGCACTTTGATAACTATCAAATAAATCTCAATTTGAGTCATCGCGAAGTAAATATAGTTTGTCTTAGCGATAGATGACATCGCGGCACTCGAAGAGAACCCGCTAATCTTTTACGACTTTTTGCAGCTCTAGTATACATTTCTGTACGCATCGTCAATTAGCGATATGCCTGTGGAGGGGGCGATAGGATATTTGCCTTCCTTATGGGTCGTATAACATGAGTGCATTGTATTATAGTATATTTAAATAAATAAAAAATTCTTATTTTATATATAATATATTAAAATATTATATTTTACAAGTATAATATAGTATGATTCTTGTGTCTATTAATAAAACTATTGTAGCTGTGACGTTACTTTTTAAGGTAATTTTTTATTTTAAGAGTGGGTGAAAATACATCCCTCTCTCCCCCGTAATAATGGTCTAGGTACGCCACTGTCGCCAATATTATCATACCACGTATGGAAGTATTATATTAGTATGTACCTCCATCGAGTTAGTCATAGAATATAGAACAATAATAACAGTACCTATTACATAATTCGATCGTCGCGTGTCCGAGGCGCGTGTTTTATTTTTCGACGGTTTTCGGAGAGTGCAGTCACGGAGGATAACGACTGCGAGGTCCTATGCGGTTTCAGTTTTTTTTTTTTTTTTGGCGACGAATTGGCCGGTCGATCAACAGATGTTAGGTGTACGCTAGAAGAATAGATAACACACAGACGCATACACAATAAATTTCACGTCGGCTGAGAAAAAAATCAACCAACGTACGGTTAGCGGCGAGTGGTATAGGTATATTATGTAACGCCTGTAATCTCGTGCGTAAGTGTGTTATGTCGGATCGTCGTCGTGTACATAATTATTATATAGGCACTCTGTTAATTGTTATTATCATTTTTTTTCCGAATAATAATTATAATTACACACGCGCGTTTGTGTGTGTGTGCGTACAATCACAGAGCGCTATGTATATACATTGTAGTGCACACTATAATAATTATTACGTTATATATATACATAGGTACGACGATGTGCGTATATTATACCGCGTTGAGGAGAGGGCCGCCACCAAGACAATGACCCGAAAGAGATCTAGAAAAAATTAAGCCTGAGGATCGATCTTTGTGTGTGTGTGGATAATTAGTGTGTACCTATACCAGTGTGTGTGTGTGTAACATAAACGTGACAAGAAACGCGGAGGTGATCCGCGGGCCGGGGTAGGTGGGGTTTGCTCTTTCTAACTACGCCGTGTCCACACTCCGACGCCGGGTATAATTATTACTGCCGTCTCCGTTGCTCGCGCGCGCAACTCTTATTATATTATATATCGGTACGTATTATTATACATTTCGCCTTTTTCTCTCTTTTGGATTTTTTTTCTTTCTTTTTCTACTTATAATTACGTCTAATTATACGCCTCTCCCGCGCGCAGCGGTCACGATCCTCCCCGCGGTACATCTACATCTATGCGCGCGTATAATAAAATATTATGTATGTATATGGTGTAACGCGTATCTAAAACACTCGTAGGTTTGAGATGGACGCGATAGAGAGAGGGACGGAGACTGAGATACGTATAGAAAGAAATATACCCGTACTCGTTATTTGTTGTATCGATGACCGTATTACCTTAATGTAATATAGCTCGTGCATTATATAAAATTGGCTAACGTGATGACTATAATATAATATGGTGAAGCGCGGACGGACGTGGATACGCCGCGCAACAGTGTATGATGTACGCGCAACGATCGAGCTTTTAAAGTCGTTAAGAGCACTGTATATGTGTACGGAATGCAATTAAAGTGACCAAATGGACTGCGATTTATACTCACACAGATGGTTATGTTCTTAAATAAGAGTCCAGCGAGTCCATATACATAGAATTCTAAGCTCCATTTCGGAACCGAACGGAACAGAATCGAATTGAATTATAATATCCGACATTACTGAAGCGTTCTTAAATATACATTTTTTATAAGTATATATGTGGTTCAAATATAGTTGGACGGTCTGTTGCTTATTAGTTTATTACGTGTATCACTCTGTCGTTGTCGAGAAATAATTTTCTAAGCATCTATTCAATTGTTATAAAATATAAAAATATTAACAGATTTATATTTTATTTTTATTAAACTAAATTGTTAAGATGTTAAAACGCAAACTATCACGATATTCTGATGTATTACATGCATGATACCACTATAATATAGCAACAAAATAAAACAACTTGTAACAAATACGTTAAACTATAGTTATAATAATTGTGGTCACTTATCCTTTTTCAAAACCAAAATTTGATTTATCTTGATAATGTGTTTATAAAGTTAGTCTTGGTACCTATTGCAAAATGTCGATTCAGTTCCGTTCCAAACCAGTAAGCGACAACCTATAGGCCACCAGCGGACAATAGATGTACCCAAATCATTTTGTGCCCTATACAATGAAGTAAAAAATCTTAAGCACTTTCGTGCTTGTACGATCTTACCTATCTACCTATACGGTTTTTTGGTATCGTATATAGCTATAAGACGGGAATATCTAATAAACAATATATAATACGCACGCTAATATATATATATAAGTGCCTACCTAACCTAAAGTATAATAACGCTACGGTGCACTGGTGGTGGGTGTCAGAGTGGTGTGTATGCATTTACGCGTGTGCCGATGTATATACATAGTATACATTGGCTGTGATATAATATCGCATAAGTATTTTCTCGGTAATATTCTCTCGTATCAATCATAATCAATCACTGGTCGTATCGACTCCGCCCCCGTTCGCCATGGTAACGCCACCGCGAAACGTTATCAGTTCAAAGGCTCAAACCACACAGGAATTACGCGCCCCGTATTAATAATAATAATAATAATAATAATAATAGTAAAAATAACGCACGTCGAACGAGTAGTACCGATAGCCTACTTAAAGAGCGCGAACGATTTGACGGACGCGCGGGGACGATGAGATCGCTTTCTTTTTTTTCCGCCACTTCTCTTACTCCATCACCTCCTACACCACTTCTTTCTACGTTCCGTCCGCGGCCTTTTCACCCTATTCATCCCGGATAACGTCACCACAATGAACGCGCACTGAGTAGACCATTACCCGGCGGCCACTTTGCCGTTAATACACGCCTGTGATGTGTGTAATTTTTTGACGGCAAGCCCGCGTGCATCGTTGTACCGCATATAATGCAGCTGCTTATATAATGTTCGTTTTTGGTGAGGCCATCAATAATAAATAATAATAGACAAAACCCACATTATGTAAAAAAGTATTCTTTCATTACTATCGTGTAGCGAGTGTTTGTGTGTGTCTAAAGATTTTTTATTACTGCAGCGATCTGCAACTAGCTATAATAAACATAAATAATACATTTTTTTTTAAATATTGCAGATCAGAATGAGTGAATAGATGATGGTAAGATATAGCCCCTCGGAATTGATATAAACGTACCAGTTGGTTTTTGAAAATTTGTAAGTTTATCGATTCAAATAATATATTACAACTCAAAATAATTGAAGTAGCTATTTTTACGAAAAATCGTCGCTCCACCTACTTTATTCGAATTACATGTCTTATCGTAAGTTGGTTTTTTTGAGACAAAGTAGGAGGTGTGGTGTGAAGTTAATGACCCTTTCAGTTGCTGTAAGTTGTTCACACCACATCGAATTGCCGGACCTACGAATTTCAAAAGCTAACTTAATATTTATTTGATGTATTTACGACAAAGTGAAGAGGGGAATGATTTGAATTACAATGGTCGTAGTCGCTGCGATGCGAACAGCAGCGCCCGCTATATAAAATGTATTATCCGTCGTATTGAAATCTTCTGCTGATGTGTCTTCTATAAGCGTATATTAAATTTAAAATACGTCAACATCGTGTGTTCTAACATCTGTAGTGATTTAGATTAAGCGTATAATTTTTTTTAATTATTTCTGTGTGAACGTCTGAAAAATAGCTGCCAAATGACATAATTTGGTTACCTTTGTTTATAGTTATTCTTTGGAATTTTGCAGGACAGTTTTATCCTGCAACATAAATAACATATATAATATTATTATATTAAGTTCACCGTAGCCGCCCCTTGACCTAGAAAACTTTCTAGGAACCCTGACAGGAATATTATTCGTGCAATATATATTTATAATATTTAAAGAATTTATCGGACGTAAATGTGATCGATTAAACGCGATGGGATAAACTTAAAAAATAATAATAATAATAATAAAATTATGTTAAAAATGTACCAACTTTACACGAGTTACTGCCAAAAAAAAATCTTAAACAAGCAATTGGGACTATGTTTTAAATGTATGACTGATTTTAAAATCCGATATATCAACTAATAAATTATAAAACCAAAAATTACAATGATATATAAAGAAACGATTATTATTATAAATATATCAAGTTCTATAAAAAACTGGTGTTAATACTGAAACAACATATTCTCGATTTTATAGGGACTTTATTAACGGGAGCGCTGAGGTGTATTGCACCATCAAAACAGACCCAAAATAATACTAATCGTTATTTATTTTTTTATATATTTTTAGTTATTTTTATACCAAATAACTACTAGGTCTCATTGAAAATAGCTCGTATAGAAATCTAGGGTTAAACTAGTTTACAAGTATTCTTAAGTAATATACATTTAAACATAAATGAACAGATAATAAAAAAAATACTTAATAATAATTTCCAACATCACAGGTATTTAAACATGTGTTTATTAAAATTCCTATAATAAATCATTAACCATTGAAATTTATTTATATTATATGTAGAAGTCTTAATAATATAGTACCCTGCCCATCCTACTATAAATATATTAGTATTAGAGCTTTAAAAGCTATTGTTACATAACGAAATCTCTTAATCTGTTAGTATGGGGCTCGGCGCCACAGATTAAGCGCCGTTAAGCTTGAAGAACGGTCGAAAGAGGGCTTTATTGTTCGCGTGGAGTTACGATACACGGACCATTGAACCAGTGAAGACGTTATAAAAAGCTTGGTAACGCTACTTTTAGTACAGTGCCGCAAATCTGTGTGCAATTATCATGGTAATATGACCGCGGAATTATTAAATCGTACATTGCATGTAATTATATATATATTACGCGAAGGTATAAGTGCAATTTTGATATCACGACGATGATTATGGTGATAATAATAATAATACGTTTACATTGCACCACTGCTTAAAGTATATTTTATAATAATAAAATAATGTATAAGAAATTATTACCGTTTTATTTCTGACGTCCCAGCTAGCGATACCGTTTTTATGCGATACGACCGACCGACTGGCGTTTAATATAATAAATCGATGTAATTGGATTGCAATAAAAAAGAGAGAGAAAGAAAAAAGAAAAAGAAAGAAATATGATAGAGAGAATCCATTACTTTTACATACCTAAACTGCAATGTATATAAATAAAACATGTACACGTTCGGCGCATGATGTGAGGCTTAAGCATAATTTCTTATAATAACATATTATGTAAATCGTAACGCAATTATTATACACGTCAAGTTTGGCTCGTTTTCGTCGTCGTTCGCGTATAAATTATTATAGGTATACGACACCCGTACTCCAATCACGAACGCTGTGTTGCAGTGTACGGAATTTGATTTCATTGGGAAACTAGGTAGTGCGTATTATTGTAATCGTTAACGTTTCTCACTGTTTCAGACGTATTATTTATATTGAATTGCTTATCCCTGCAGCGCAACATAAATAGTATGTCGTGAACAGTTGAGGCTAATCGATTTGGTAGGCCATCTGAAATAGGTTAGCGACATTTTTTATCTCAATTCTACGTTCGAACCTTATTCATACCACAATATCGCAGTTGTATAATTTATGAATTTTTACGTTAAATATCGGTTTTGAAATGTTAATTGCGAATACAAATGCAGAATAGCATCAACTATAAATTAATGCAATAGTATAAATCGTGTCATAATATTGTAGTCCTACGAATTGTACTTACCGAGAAATAATATTTAGGTTTTGCTCTAGCGCAAAACGTGAAAATATAATATTATTAAATAGTAAAACGGTGGCTATAAATACGATATTCTATAATAGAACGCCCGTGGCGGCACGATAAAGCAACAATATTTTCAACTCAATACACATACGAATTCTCTCTCACAGGCTATAGCACATACGTAATCTAAGTGTGTAGACGAAGATAGTAATTTAGGAACCGTACCTATATATAAAGTAATTAATTCGTAGACCATAAATTAATATAGAAATAAATGTTTTTAATCGTTACCCATATAGTCAGAACCTATTGCCCACATATGCTACGTTTATATACATATACTATTTTATGTAGTTGATTCCATTAAAAACAATCCGTTTAATTAAAAAAAAAAACCGATCCAATTAAATGCCGTTAATTTGATTAACTCCACGACTGCCCACCGCCGCCGTACTGAAAAAATCAATTATTTTTCGTTATTATCATCATTTTTTTTATATTTATATATACGTAATCGGATTTGATTAGAAACGACTACCTACCCGCGAGAACACCCCCAAAAAACCAGTCTGTCATCATCGGACGTGCGAGTTTGTAGAAAAACCACATCCGTCGTATACATATAATACGCACGCACACAAACACACTCATATATGTATAATAATATTCATAAATATATATTATTATTACCGATACCTACACACGTATTATGATAATATTATAAATATAGGAGGAAGCGTATTCTCGGTCGTAAACACCGCGCAGAAACGGATCCGCGTCTTGGCGAGAAGATACAACGTTTAATGTAACGTGACTATTTAATATTATAATGATATGCGTACGTTTTATTATAGATCTGAATATTCGAATTACCGTCGTCGATATCGTCTGAGAATCGATGACTGTGGAGTCGGTTCGATGAGTCAGGTACTTGGGTGAGGTAAACGCATAGGTTGTACTACAACTACTACTACTATTACTGTATATTATTATTATAACGATTGCGTCGTCGATGTAACGATGACATTATAATATTATACTCGTCTATTGATGGAAAATCGATTCTATCCGAAACAACCGAAATCAGGCGAAACACACGGGAATCCGGTCAAGTAGTCATATAATGTAAACGCTGCAATGCCTGCAATATTATATATGTATGTATGTATGTAGCATACGTCATACTAAATAGAATCGTACAAAGGCGTACAATATTAAAATACGCTCGGTATGCATTATAATATACATAATCAAAAACGTTTTGACGACGTATATATTATTATTATTATATATAGTAACTATTGGTCCCGTGTAAACGATTAAAATTTGATACAGGTACTCGTTCTCATGTTTAAACACCGTACACAACACAAACGTATGCATAATATTAAATATATTATTATGTACAGTATTATACACGTTACGTTTGAAACGATTATGGGCACGTCGACAAATGATGAAAAATAATAATCGTTATAATTCCCTAATCCCTTGGAAATGTCAACTGTATGGAGGATTACGACGCGTAAGACGATGAGACACGATAAAAACTATACCTTAAAATAATATTATTTTGTATTGTATTTGTATACTACGAGCCGAATAAGTATCGTGACAAACATATACACCCTGTGTAAGGGGCGACCATCGTCAAGTCGACATTCGGGGAGGTGTGTAGCATAGTGAAATTCGTAATTTTATTTTTAATAGTTTGATGTTTTAAAAAATAATACTCGGTACGTTAAGAACACAAATACGTGGAATATAACACTATGTAAACGTAATTAATATACCTAACAATTAAAACTAATTGATATCCTTGATAATATTGTGTTTATTGTTTTTTGAAACGCAATGAAAATTTAATAACGTTTCGTGTCTGATGGTAAGGACGATTTTTCAGAATTGTCATATATTACAATATTGTTATCATTATTATTATAAGTTTTTAAGTTATTCTATTTATACGTTTTGTATCTTGTATGCACACTACATAATATTAATATAGTGTGAAAATTCGTATTGAATAATTGTAATGACCTAAAATGTTGAACGTTATATAGATGAATAATAAATTCAACGATGTAGTCTCACTATTTTTTTAACTATAGTACTAATTTTGAATGATTTATAATATTTCGTGTTTTTTAACAGAATTTACTTTCACGGATACACGATTTCTCTACGTTATTTTTATATTTCTAAATTTATACATTTTTAAAGTTTTAAGATTTGCGAGTTTCAAGGTAATCGAGCAAATACTGACATATTTTTTAATTTGATATAGATTGTATTAGATTATATTATGCGAGATTGGCATGAAAAACAAAAATACAAAATACTTACATTTATTATAATAAAATACAGGATATATTAATCATATAATCATCGTTCATTATTATATTGTCAATAAATCCATCGTTTTTGCCTTGAGACCAGGCTACTTAGGCAGGCATCATACTCGCATCCGCTTCATCGTTTAAAAACGCAGCAGTTCCGTTTTAGTTCCATTTACCATTGAAATTCGTTATAGGATTTGGCTTGCAATCGTCTCAGCGGGCGTTAGCTAACTTCCGGCCCCCCTTCATCAATGATGTCCTGCAATGACTCTTCGCCAACTTGGACAGTGTCCATTACCAAAACGGATACACAGAAAAAAATTAAGACTTGGACAAAAGAGGTATAAAAATAAAGAGGTATAGTTCAGCTGAAAATTCGCAAATAACGACAATAATGGTTTGTGTTTCAATATATTATGTATCGACACGACGAAACAATAATCCTCATAGCAACCAAATAAGTATATTTTTGTTGATTTTTCTGAGTTCACCAGACCAAGGACCTAAGTACACAAGAATTACATTGTTATAAATATATTTCTTCATTAATCATTTATGATCCACAATAGTGAAATAGAGAAAAATCACTCATTATACATAACTGTTGGACATGTTGAAAGAATTAAAGCGCTTTGTTGTATACGATTATAAAGGATAATCTACAGCGATGAGATGTAATATACATTTTGTACAAGATAGAATAGTGGTCCAAATATTAAGAAATTGCATTAAAGAGGTGTGTACTTATTGTGTGTTGATATGGCATACGATTGTTCGAATACAGTTGATATTAATACACATATTTTTATAAAATTAGTTTATTAAGTATGAGTACTGGGAATACATAATACACATATATCATAATATTAGTGGCGTGAAGGTAAGTGTCGTTACATTCGATTCTACGAATAACAAAAATAAAAATAAAGATATCTTCCCAAATAAACTAATGTATATATACGTATTTGAATAACGTGTAATATATTGTATTTTATTACCTATAAAAAAATTTTAAATTTTATAATATATTTTGTAAACAATTATTTATAAATTACCAAAATTAAATATTGTTAGTATTCACTGTTATGCAATAAAATACTACTGCGTATATTATATACATTTAAGTATAAATCGTTTCAACCGAATTTATATACTCATGTTTTTAGCTATTAAATTTCCAGTATTATATTATATTTTTTTATAAACTTATATTTTTATTATTAAACAAACAGGAAATAACGACTTGAATTATTCAAATTCAAAGTTTTGATGGTAATATAACTTTGTTAAAAAACATACCTAGGTCAATATTTATTTATGACGCATACACTTTTGTTTATAAGTAACTAACAAGTATAAAATATCTAGGTACTGTTGTTATTTTATATTTGTTTTAACTAAATTTTTATGTTTAAACGAGATAGAAAAATTGTATTTTGAAAGTGCCAGGAAACAAATGCGAAACGGTGGGCGGAATTAATCATAACGATTTTTGTCATGACATTTTGTCGCCACTATATAGTCACTACACGATATTTTATTTGAAGGGCTCCGAGCGAACGCTTTTTGGATATAAATATATGTTTATATTTAGAGAGAGATAGATACACCGCCATCGTAGTTGTGGCCGCGCGATAAGCAATAATATTATTATTTTCTATTATTTCAATATGTACACGACGGTCGCGAACCGTTGTTGTGGTGACCGATCCACTTGGTTCGTATATACATAATAATATTATTATTGTTGTAATGTTACGAATGCGCGCGAGGGGTAAAAGCAAAACGAAATAATATAATTATCGTATTCACTAGAGGGTTACCATTCGGAGCTGCTGCTGCTGCACAAATATAGGTAGTCACACAAGTCGTTAGTGGTAGGTAGGTAGGTAGGTATAATATACTGTGAATGGTAATGGTAAAAAATAATAATGACGGTGTGATACGCGCGGCGTATTTATAACGATCGAAAAACACGCACTAATTAAGCCGCGCGAAATAACGCGCGTTAATTCAATACGTATATTATATACATTATACGTACAGAACACGGGTATACAAAATATCATTTATCCAGTAAAAAATAATAATATATTATTGACCGTGGTGGCAGTGGTGGTGACTGGTGACCTTAGTAAACAAAATAATATAGCAGATACGTATTATATAAATAATTACTTTTTTGTTATATAATGTGACTACTAACTCCAGGGGCAGATTGGATAAGGTCCGGCCCACTGTCAGAGAAATTTAGAGGTTCGGCCTCAATCCCAGTCTAGGTAAGATGAATATAACTATACACTGCGGTCATATATATAAGCGGTATTCACCTTCATTTGAACATATTTTTTGTAGTTTGATATATAATATTAGCTTAAATAAAAATTATTTTTTTTTTAATTTTTTAAATTTTACGTCTTGTTTAAAATTGTCTCCCAATTCGGTACTGCAGTCTGCAGTGTTTAAAATTAATATTTCAATTTATATATACTTCTAAGAAAATATAACTTACAGTTATAAATATAGGGGTACAGTACACATTATAGTCATTTAAGATAATTGTTTTATTAATAATGACAAAATATCTTTTATTAATCTTAAATTTTTGCGACGTCTTAGAACTCAACTTTTTGACCACCTCTTTTGATGCGTCACTGATATTTCGTTTCATATGAATTTTGTTAAAAAATTAAAAACAAAAATTGGAAAATCCACGTCTAAAATTATGTAAGAATCAAGATCATAGTAGTTGATTTGTATAGTCACCTATCTTGTGATCAGCTACGCATTGAACGATTTAAAAACCGTTTCATTTACAGCTTATTTTTTTATTGAAAATTGATCACCCACTCCACAATTATACCCAATACCTGCTTTATTTTTTATAGTCCATTTTTAAATTTACATCACCATACTACGGATCTCGCGACATTTGCGCGCATTCATCACCAAACTTCTTAGCGGTACTATGGCGATCAATGCTAACAATTTATTAGCTTCTGTCTCCTTTCGTAAATCTTCTCATTTTGCAAAAAACTAATTTATGTTTTCTATTCCGACTTACCTTACCTCTTACGGGCACTAACCTAACCATTCCATACCATGTTACACTAACTTAACCAAATATCGTCTTAGGACACTCCATTTATTTAATTCAATTACTTATACATTTTTATTGTTAAAATATATGTAAATAATGCCTCTCAGGGCATTAAGTTACAAATAAACGAATATTATTTAATTATTATATTTTACTAAACTACTCTGATAACAAAATTGGTGGGTGATAAAGTAAGTTATCTGCTCCGCATTAAGTGCAATGCTATATACCAAAACTGCAGATCACTGCTAATGCTTTAGGTCCTATCACGCTCCTTGCGATAATGTGTGTAATTTATTTGTATATAGGAGCTCGTGTGGTCATAATTAAAGACATTACTGACAAACAAATTTAATTTTTAATCGTTCATTATTTGTGCTACATCCATATTTTAATGATTCAATCAAGACAGATAGTATATATACCGATAATAATATCGGCCTTAGAATTTATACATTCATATATACCTAAGATATTAAGTATAATTTTGTCTACTAGGTTACGGAGCAAACAAACATTTTATCCTTCGAGTTAGTGGACCACTATGTAAGTCCGCCCCTAGACTATTATATGACTCCGGTATCCAACACGAATAACGCAGTCATCCCCACGAAATAATATGATACACGTATATTAATTATTATTATACCATAACGACTTTCACGCATCGATTATTGATTATCTATTATATAATATTTTAATATTAAACGTCCATATCTATTATCTTCAGTCAGACATTGGCGTTTCCCGCACAACTGCAGCAATAACCACCGAACATCAAATAACATAATATACACTTTATGTATACACAAATTTATATACCAAGACCAAAGTATATATTAGCTTAATAATATAATACATTTATATTACATTTAATAGTGTACATTTTTTATACATATTATGTATGTATGTATTATTATTATAATTACATGGGTGGAAAATGATGGTTTATATGCGCAATGTGTAAGAGCGCGACATTGTAGGTATGATGCATAACAACTAAATAATATATACATATAAATATTACACCGTATATAAAAACAACATATTTAACAACTTACACCTTGGCGATTTTTTCCAACGACTTGAGGGATTTTTAAAAATAATGATAGGAGCCAGGAGAGGAGGGTTGAAAAAAATACGCACTCTGTTGACATATGAACAGGTCTTTTATTATATATAGTCTTACAACTCACACGCATATAATACATACGATATATATATATATATATATATATATATATATTGTCAGGGTAATTCTTGTTATCTTGAACCAGTCAACTGTTTTAGTAAATAAACTTAAGCATATTTTTTTATTTTAAATTTAAAAAAAAAACAAAATAATAATATAATTATCATAAACATTTTTAAATGATTATTTTCTTACTATTCTTATACAATTAAGTTTAAAATTCCATATGATTTTTGAAACATTTCCTATAAGTTCACAAAAATAAAAACCGCCTCATATATATTATACGTATATTACATGCGGTTTAAGCGCCGTGGGCAGTGATCGATATGATATTATTAAAAGTTACTAGAGCGGCAGAGCGATATCTCTTTTAGGCTCTTTTAGCAGCCGTTATATATAGTGTATATATTGTGTGTAATATGTATACATCGTGGTAAAATTCACGATATTATGTTATAGAATAATACACTAACTATAATAGAACATACTCTAGTTATCACATACTAGACAAATTGTGTATCTCATATAAAATAAAGTTAATTAAAATTAATTGTAGATCAAGTAGGGATGAAGCGTAATGTAATGATTTAGCGCAGGCAGTATGTGTGTAAAAATGATACGTATAATATATACGTAATAAGTAGTTCGGGTAGACGAAAACGAGAGAGTACCAACCTATACAGAAACCAAAGTCTGTACTGACGCAGATATACTAGAGCAAAGGCCAAATATATAGAACTATTAAAGTAGCCTTTTATATTTTAATATTTATTTATATATTATATTTTATTTGATTACCTACATGTAATAATTAAAAAGCAGTTATTTGTAAGTTGTGACCGTATACAACCGATTAATATAAATTTAATTTAATAACTTGTCTAGTTAGCAATAAACATACATTGGTTTTTGGTGTTTATCTAATGTCAATAATGCTATCTTATATTATGTACATAGTAACGTAGGCGATAATGCTATTTTATAAAATCGCCAATGTTATTATATTTTTAGAAATTAGAAGACAACCTTGTAATATCTGCATATATTCTGTGTTTAAATTGTTTCTCATATATTTCAGATATCTGTTTTCTTTTTCTTGTATTTTTGATAGTTGATGATCTTCTAATGCTTAAAAAAATAATACAAACCATAATGCCAATTCAGATCACGGCGATGGATAATGTTTTTAAGGTCAAATTTTCTTACGAAATCGTTTTGGTACACAGCTGATTAACGCAACTTAATGTCCGAAGCGTTACAACTTAAAAACGTGTTTTTTTTTATATAATAATTATTATGTATTAAAAATGCTACCATCTAGTATGGCATGAAATTAACGAACTACGCGTAAAAATAATACTTTGGATTAATGAGCGGTAATTTTATAACATTAAATGTATATATGTATATATATATATTTATATATTTTGTGGTGAATCGTTTTAATCGGATTTATTTTTATAAAAATTAAAACTCGCTAACGATATTAATGAATTTATATGAATAACTTGCCTATGAAACTCGAAAATCGAGTTGGATTATAATAGTCATTATTTAAGAATTTTTTCCACTTCGTGTATATATATTATTATGAACGGTAACAAAAAAAAAAAACATATGAATATCAAATACCTATTACAAAATATACATATATGTGAGATTAACTGATATACGTCGATCACGAATTACTTGATTAACTTAGTAATTTATGCAATGTGAACAATTAAAGAAACTATAAAAAGACGCGCTTTGGGATGTTTTTGAAAATAGTTTACATGCAAATGGATGAGTGAAATGTTGACTCAACTTAACTTATCGAATCAGATTGTAATCTCGAGAAGTGATAGGATAACTGCGGAGGTACCTATAATACAGGTGTAAAGAATTTTTGATCATCGGAAATATCAAACATTAACAGCGGTTGAAAGTCGACTAGAGTTTTTTAGGAAAATAATAAACACAAGAGACGGTGACAGGTGTGGACCTCCCCAAGTCACCATCGAACAACATCAATAGTTTATACAAATTCAATTACCTCGGCTTGTTGTCTGAAACGGTAAATTTGTTACACAACCAATAAGAATATCGTAAGTATATAGCTCGTACACGTTCATACGAATTAGCTGAAACTCAGTCAAAACACGTATAATATCGTGTTGTTATTACAGACTACAAACAAATAAACAATTTAATCAAGTCCATTGTACAGTCGTTGTAACTCGTTTAACAGTTTTTCACTAGCCACAACGGTCAAAATCAAAGGCGTGAAAATAATATTTATAGATCAGAAAATCGAAACTTACATTACGTTTGTTACGTTGTATAATAATTTTTGCGACAAGACTATTATTATAAATACACGAATATGGAATCTATTAATATTATATGATATCGAAAGCAATAACCGCTGTTGATATAAACGACGTATAAAGCTCAGCCCGATAAATCGTGTTAAATCGTATGACTCGATTAAAATATAATACGTTGCATTATTATGTAATACTGATTAAAGTAAAATATGTAAATTATAATATACTTGACCGTCCGGTGATATTAATAATTGTTATTTGTTATCGTATTTATCGTTTGGCCGTAAGTTTTTATATATATTGTATTATGTGTAATATATATATATTAAATATTATAGAATGTGCGTAAGCATACCATTGTAATGGCGATCGAAAAACACGCGTAACTTCACACCGAGGCGATTGTACTTCTAAATTATCATCTATTTTACAGGTACCTAATACTACTACTACCTATACGTACACGTATAAATTAGTTCTCATAAACATAACATTATTATTATTATTATACGCGTCATCGAAGACACGTCTTCAAGTTTTACGGGACATCCGTCGACCACTGTATAGATGAAGCAGCAGTAGCAGTCGGCTACCGGTTTTATTCCCGCGCGAGACGGTTTGAAAAATCGCGCGAGATCACCTGTCGGCATTAGTGCCGAATTATCGGCTTAGGTTTTTAACGTATCCCATCGTCGACGAAACACGTTTTCTGTCAGAATACACGCTTATATATATATTTTTTATATACCTGGTACCTTCTCAATACTCTGGTGGTAATTTGTGCTGTAAATATATGGACGCCGCGCGCGTTCAACGCACATCGTAGTATACCTTGTACGAATAAATTACAATTATAAATATAATTATTTACAGTCTCTTATATTATTATGATTTAATTTTGCCGGTTTGTAGGAGAAAATCGGCAATGTCCCTGCTGCGAGATATTATTATTATCGTCGTTTTAATGACATTATAATTTAATACCACACCTGATAGCCACTGTGATAAAACAGCCGTCCTATTGTTTCGAATTTGTCCGAAAATCTTACTGTCGCCGACCGGACTACAATTATTTACCCGTAGTTATTTCTTCCTCTTCCCTATGGAATTGCCACGAGAGGGATACCGTGTTCGAGAGCGCTAGTGGTAATAAGCGCGAGTGTCGAGAGTAAGAGATATAGGAAGAGCGAACGAGCGAGCGAGAGAGGGTATTGAGATTTAACGCGTATGTTTTGTTCTCCAAAGCATTGTCCGTTACAAACAATTATTATTACTATCTTTTTTTTTATCGTTACACGTCTTTTCATAAAATTTGATCACACATCGACGGTGGACGGTTTGCCGGGGAAAAAATAAAGAATAAATACAACAAATACCGCGATATCGATGATTTCATGAATTGTGCCTTGAGAAAATCAACCGGCACGAAATTACCGATTGGTCACGGATTTTTGAATGTACATTGGGAATACTTCGAAGTAATAAGGATTTTATATATAAGAAAATAATTATAATAAATGTGAAAATATATATATATATAAAATATATATTATATACTCATTCACACACACACGCACACACACATACATATCGGATTATCGTCCTTCCTACGTAACACACAGCGCGTATTAGGTACACGTCAAACCAAAAAATGTCATTGTATGTTATACGCATTGTTCTTCAAATTGTCCGCCAACGTATATATGTATGTAATTTATAATAGCAATAATAATTGATATTGAACGTTGTCAAAGAGATTATTTCTCGAATTCATATAGAAATAAATTGTGCACTGCTGGTTTGCAGTGAATAAGTGTAACGATCGTATCTCTCGTAATACATTTATAATAATAATAATACGATGAGAGTCGCGAATCGAGATACCACGTTTGATTATATACGTTTGTCGATAATAGTACACATTAGGTACACATAACGACGACCGATGTATCGTAAAATTTTTTTTTCTGTGTTAATAAATTAAAATTCCGTTACGGTCGACGATAAAATTTTAGAATATATACACGGGCATATAGGTATATTATGAAACGCGTTGTAACGACGACGTTATTTTTTTTCAATAAGAATTCGCACTCTAAATTACAGAGCGACAAAGATAGGAATAAAAATTATTTGTTTACGTCGATGACCTAAATGTGTACACCCAAATCACGAGCACGGATTTCTTCTCACATGTCCCCGTGTATTATTTTTACCGCGACATATAAAATAATAATTATATTGCGAGCGACGAACGATATAATATTATATAATAGAAGTATAGAACTAATAAAGTGCGTTCGAACAAGTTTTACGAATGATGATTGTATAGAAGTGAGTATAAATCAAACTGCGGCTGAGACTTCACAAGAGGAAAAATTATAATCATGATGTTATTACGTTTTGCCAATCGTATATAATATTATGTACAACATAGGTATAGTTAGGAGTCGAGAAGAGAGAAAAATCATTAACTCGCATAATATCGTTCCTGCAGTATATAGTTTGTTATTTGTCAACAATATATTTTATTTTAATAGTGTTTTTAAACGGTTTCTTTTTTTAATTTATTTATTTAAACCGCTCTCAAAGTTTATGCCGAACATCAAAAAACTAACGTTGTACATAAACCGTAAAAGACATTAATTATTCACTTCATGAATTATTATTCACGTTTCGAGCATACAATCATATATAATAATAATTAATAATATTCATAATTGTTGTGATTCCATAAAATTATACGTATAGTGGGTCCGTTGACATTTCGCGCCGAGTTTCAGGTTAATATTAACAACCGCGTATAGAAATATACGTAAATATATTATACATATATATATATATATATATATATATAAAGATAGATAAACGTTCGGTAATTTAAAGTATTGAAAAAAAAATGAAAAATACTGTTATTGCGAAATGTCAAAAAACATTATTAAAACTTGTCTGGTGAATAACACAATAATAATTAATACCATCGAATAGGGTCAGATGAGTGTATATCTATATATGTACACGCACGCCTTTCTATATACCTATCGCGCGCGGCTTACGGTAAGACACGGCCGGCCAGCTACTAGTTTATGCTGTATAATAAAATGTGTATTATGTGTAATGTGTAGGAATATCATAATAATAATAACATATAGCTGGTCAGTACACACGCACACGCACGCGTATCAGCGCCAACACACGTTGGGCGAATCGTATATTTATAATATATACGTTTCGATATGTGCTGGTGGTCGTAATAAACGAGAGACAAGTTTCAAGCAGTCCTTTTGCCCGGGTCGTGAAAAACAATCCATATAATATTAATCATTGTAATATAATAAATTAATACAATAAATAAGTCTTGAACTAGAATAAGTATATACGTTTATAACACAGATTTTACTTTATATGGTTCGACTGTAGTGTTGAAACAATAATAGTTAATTTTTGTAACAGCTGTTCAGCAGCATGCATATGTATTATACATAATACATATATGTTCATCATTTGAGGTATTTTCAATCTTTTGAGACTACGATTATTATTACTACTATACACTCTGACCTAAATAATGTTATATGCGTCTCGTATCTGAATGCCGTTCATTGTTCACGTGAGGTTAGGGTGGTTTTTTTTCTTTTTCGTGAACACAATATTTCGGTTTCCGGAGCTCTCAATAATATTCTGTTCATTCGATTCATTAAAATACATATAATATCATTAACATCGAGGGTATAGCGTAAGTATATTGAACCATCTGTTCGATAAATTTTTGTTAACGCGGCGTTTATATCCAAAATATAATAATATTATAATATATTATAAGTTATTATATGTATTTTATATATGAGATGTTAATTTAATATTTAATGTATGATGCATAAGTTCATAGTTTCGGGATACGGTTATGGTAATCTTATGATGGATTATTTATCGGTCATGTCCGCGCCAAGTACGCGTAAATGCAAAGCGCACGTTCCGGTCATTTTCAAAAAACACAATAATTTTTCATCATATTATGCGATATTGTATTCTCATTATTACCTGTACAATTTTATGAAGATCGGACATACCGTACACACTCACACAGTTACACACCACACATTATACAGGATGAATCACTAAACATGCTCACCTTTATTTTTTAATTTAATAATAGATTTTTAAGTTCATGCTTAAGTCAATATTCTTAATTTGTTGACATTTTTGTGTATTACTTAAGGAAAAACCTGTTATGATACAAACTTTTTTTTTTCAAATGAAAATCCTTTTTTTTATTGTAAATTATTTAATGATTTTTTTTTTAAGTTTTAATATACTTAATTCAATTAAATGGTTTTTCAGTTATTACAATGATTGTGATTTGTAATAAGAATAAAATTTCTTAAACACGGATTCACAAATAAATACAATAAAACATGTAATATTGAATATTGTTCATTATATTTGGACAGTTTGATCATTTAAGCAAACTATAAATGTTGATAGATTAATGTATATATTGCTAATATTGTTAAGTCACCGGCATAGTCCGATCTTTCAAATGCATTATTGCATGGGCCTATTTTTACTGATATATATAATAGATATATAAAAAATTAAATAACTCAAAATCTGCCTACTCGTTTAAGCTTTGATTTTGAAACGTACGTATGTTAAATTATCCACTAAATAATTAGTAGTAGGAAAGAGGAGTCTGATTTAGAAGACAGATATTTGTCCTACAGTCTACTACTTAATATTACAAAAATTATCAAGAATTTAAATGTATTGGTTTTGTGCATATTTTAAAATTAAAAAAATCATATATTAAATGACTGTGTTATTGGGAAAAAAAGGGGTGAATCACTCTGTATATCATCTTTGTATGACGTTATGATATAATACCACCGTCGTATAATAATAATATTATATTATTGTTCGTACTGCTCGAAACCAGTTTTCATTAAATTACGTTTACCGGATGGACTTTTGGAGAGATTTCGCCGTGTTTGTAGATTAGGCTAGACTCAGATTTTTCTTGTATTATAATTTATAACATGCTCGTAGTAATATAGTTTATCTGAGAGACGTTTGTCCGCCAACCCCGCGCCGCCGTCCAGTCAAACTCATATAATATGTGATTGTAAAATAATAAAACTGCTTACCACACAAATGCAAAACGTTTCCGAGAACGACAGTCACGGGCCGCCGGCGTAAAAAGCAATAAGTCTCGGACAACGGTTTATCGCATTATATTATTACGTACCCACATATTATTATAATCACCATAAATTTAAACCGTTTAATTAGCGTTTTGTTCGGAAACGCATTGAACGTTGTACTAACATTTAACGCTTTTCGTCGTCGTCGTCCCCTCTCCCGAAATCGAAATTCGGGATACATTGAATAGAAATAATCGAGATACCCGAATTATGCACGTACATTCGAGGATTCGCCGCCGCTATCGAAATCGCATCGCGATTTACGATCGTATTACATAGGTAGTATAATCACAGTTCACGATCGACCGTATTATTTAGAAGTAACGTGTACAGTGGTAGTAAAGGGAAAAAAGGTTTTTGTTTTGTTTTTGTGTTTGGTGGTCTATATCGTGGTGGAGGGTCGCAATAAGAAGACCCGTTTTTCGTGATCTCGTCATTTCGGTTCTGCAGAAGAAGACGATGTGGCTCGTCGTCTAAATTATTTTATATTATATATTACTTTATTAGATGTGTGTGTATATGACGGAGACAGAGAATTTTTATCATTTTACGACCGTTAACGGTCATGCTGTACAGCGTCCGGTGTGGTAATGTGTGTCGCTGCCAGCCAACATACTAAACAACACATACAATGATACTAATAATAATGGTAACGGCGGCGGATAACGACTCCGATGCAAGTTTAATAAAAATGGATCCCGTTTTTAAAAGCGGGGTGGACGAGGCACGTTTTTAATTTCGACCGGACCGTCTTTAATGTGTGTCGTCGCTACCACGCGAACACGAAATTTTGGACCTTTGCGGCGGTAGCGTCTGCCCACCCCCGCAACGGTCAGTTGGTACGGACGTCCGTCCGCGGGCAATAATTCAAGTTAAATACTCTGGTAAACGCAGTGTACGTGGTCCGAGTAAAACCAGATCACGTCTCTTCCATCTCCTTCGCCCTCACCGTCATTCACTACAAAACGGTCACTGCTACGAATTCCCGACGCCATCAGGGTTTAATGCTATTCTATTTTGATATATATTTAATGTTATAATATATTATTTCGTTATTGCACTTTAATATATAAATTTTATACTATATAATAGATAAATAGATAGTTGGTTGTTGTTTTTTTTTTAAGTTTTCAAAGATAAATCGGCACGATCACGTCGCCGATGGGCTTCAAAAATAGACAAGAGACAACGATCGCAACGGTGATATAATAAATTATAAAAATAATATGTAAACGCCCATGTATAACGATCTTATTACATTATTATTAAATATATTACGTATAGACAGGTATATGACCGCTTTCCTATTTTTTGCGAGATTATATATTGTCGGTGGACTATTCATTGTACAGTATTTATATTAAAATCATGCTTGTAATATAATTTTATTGACTTATCATTTATCAATGTTGTATTTAAAGAGTTTGCTGAAAAAGCAGATAATTCCAATTTTTGAAATTTTTCAGAATGATCAAAAATACTTTTATAGTTTGAATTTTCATTTTTTTTTTAAATTATACAACTACTTAAATTCTCAGAATTAATTAATTAATCGTCCACCGTGTTCTATAAATATTTCATAAAATTGTTATAAACTTAACTCGACGTGGATTTATCTGAGTTTCCTTACAATTATACATATATTTTTTTATTAATTTAAATAAACCACATTTATTATAACTAAGTTGTAAAATATATGCTACTTAAATTTACGACAGAATATCATAAATTGCGTAATGGCATGAAATACGGAAATCAGTGCCTATGTACGAGTGTCATAGTAACCAGAAAATTTCAATAATCGATATGTGACTTTAATACTTTATATTATTATAGGTAAAATCTGACAGTTACTTTTGACGACGACTCTTCAAGATTAACTCGTGTAGTGAAGTGTATAGTGTACTATTCTCTGTCGTCCATTAATTTTTAAATAAATATAACACGCTTAAGATCTAGTAAATTATGATTGTCTATTATTTTGTTTTTATGAATTAATTTTTAATATTTAATCAATTATCATATAACACATTATTGTGTATAATGTAAATACAGTTCAGAAAAATATATTTTTTGAAAAAAATTAGGAAAGTTTGTGCAAACCTTGATCGTCTGATTAATTTTATAGTCGAAATTTGACATTTATATGGCGGGGTGACAAAATAATTAACATCGGGGGGTGTGAAAATGTTTAATGTCTATGTCATGCGATAAATACGAATAATATATACTTAAGCTCGGCATGATAATAATTTATTATTTTTGAACATTTATCGCGATGTCCAAAAAACTACGTTGGCCATAATATATGTATACATATAAAAGCAATTATATATCTACAAGCATTGATTATAAACAATATAATATATAGCATTTATAATCAACGATTATGTAATAGTCGTGTGACCGAAATAATTACAAATATAGAAACGATCATTGCCTAACATAATTATACGTACGTTTGACTTTTTAGCAATAGGTAATTGTCAGTATTTTAATTCATTAACGTCAATTTTATAAAGTTTAATGATATTTGTCTACACGATAATGGTATAGGTCAGACACCAGTACATAATAAAATGTGACAGCGACTCGCTATAGTGATGATTATCTGGGCTGGGAGAGATGGATTCCCCTTCCCTTGGGCTTTTTTCATCCTCTCTAACTATTATATAAACACGAGACGTGTTTTTCGGTTTCAAAATGCATCATAACATTTTAAAATTATTTATAGGAGTAAATATATTTTGTACACGCAATTTAGACATTGATACGCTCATAATTAAAAACACAAGCGACGTAATCAATATTAATTTAAATTAATTAATTGCTTCGCTATTAATTTATAGAAAACAAAATTTATACAATTGTGGTACAAAATATATTGTTTTAATAATGTAAATAATTTACAATATTATTGATAAAGTTCTACGTAATCAAATAAATATTTTATAAAAATATATTATACATTTTTTTTGTGCTATATTATACATACTTGAACGAGTTACCCTTAATAAGTCTAATATTGGTTACAATTTCAACCATCAAATTCAAAATATATGTACGAGTAGCTAATTATATAATAATAGTTTAATATAATATTGGTAACTAAAATAAATATATATTATTTCTAATAATTGTTATAATTAAATGCGATGATGTGTGGTAGTGTCGTAATATAATTATGTATATTATGACACAGGTCTTCGTACTTCAGAATATTGATTTTCCGTCCTTTACGTTAGGATAAAATAATAATTGTATAAATATTTGTTGACAAAACCCTTTGATTATATTATTAAATAATTGGTAAACTGCGAGTATCGTTATCAATCGATAGTACCAGTTATTAAATACTAACAGATTTAGCATGACGTTGGCCGTGACAAATTAAACTCAGTAGATTTTTCCTTTCTTAAACTCCGTTAAATGTAAACGGCAAATATTTTTGACACAGTTATTTGGGTTATTTTAATCAAATATAAAATGCAGGTCTAAAATTATATCTAATCAAAGTAACTATTTTATTTTCTGTAACCAGTGACAACAATATATTAATATAAATAAAAAATTATAATTTTTCGTGAATCAACTAAAAATGTGAAAATTTATTAGGAAGTAATAAAAAAATAATGCATATGATACTACCGATTTTATTACTAAATCTATAGACGGAGATTCTATGAAAATCTATCAAAAACTATAGATTTGCATAAGGCATCGGTTTTAGTCCTCTGATTTTGTATAGTGAATATATTAATATTATATAGATTGATTATAAAATCGTAACTAATCCTGTACGCGTTACTCATAACAAATTAAATAATACTACTATACTAGTGAATTTATCTCGTCTTAAACGCCGTTAAATTTAAATTGCATATATTTTTAACACAGTAATTTGGGTCATTTTGATCAAATATAAAAATACAGGCCTAAAATTATATCCAATTATAATAACTGTTTTATTTTCTGTAACCAATGGCAACCCTATAAATAAACAAAAAAATATTCGGTTTTTATGAGCCAACTAATTCTTATGTGAGTTCCTCTTTAAAATGCAAAATTTAAAAATTTGGCTTCCTTATGCACATTCTCAGGTATAGGATTACCTATGCATCAAATTTCCGAATCATGATTGCGATAGACTTGGCTGTAGATTGCTTACAAATAAACATTGTATTTTATACATAAACGTATGTATAGATAGGTTGACACGTAAATAACAGTTATGTAGATTACAAAAAAAAAAGTAATTATTAAAACAATGTTAAGTACTTTAGTACATTTTGTTCTTATATTAATATTTATCATTATATTAAGTGTAACAGTTTAAAAATAATTTTGTTTCTGCCTAAATGATGTATATTGTAATAACCAAAACCAATTCAATGTAGTCTTTAAATTAATCAGGATACTAATAACATTTCGATATTTCATAGTTATTTTGTCTACGTCCAAAAAATGTTTCATTTAATTTTATAAGAGTTTATTAGGACTGTCTATAATTTTGTGAACATGTTTAGACATTTATTAAGTTTTTAGCTATATATGAAAAACTTGTTAATGTTCAAATTAATATATCAAGTGAATACAAACATAGTAAATTGGTAAGTAATGAATATTGTATGTTTATTATACCAAATAGGTACCCATGAAAATGTGATCGCTTCATAATAATCATAAAATAGCATGTCAAATAAATATCAGTGGAAACTTATTGGATTGTATGCTTTTAAATAAATTCGGATGTCGGAATTTTTGGCATTGATTCCAATTCGGAAACACGGAATACCTACTCAAGCCACGTCCCACCCACGTCACATACACACATTTTCGGAAAACTCAGTCAGTATAACCAATAATACTTCCTGTTCAGTTGACATAAAATGCACAAAAGAAACTTAAATCTGGACCGCACACGATTAATCTAACCTAACCTAACCTGTAGCGGTCCATGCAAATCTATATATTATTATGTATATACACAGCATATTCCTGGTGTATAACGGGTCATCGGTGCATTCTTAAAACAAGTTTGAATTAATAAGCGGCTTTCGTGCATTACAAAGCTATACAAATATGTGAATTTTTTTATTGAAATAAGATTATGTGTAAGATATTTGAACTACGTCATATTAAAAAAATTGAGATTTTTTAAACAAACTTATATTTTTATTATTCACATATTTTTTTAATATATCGTTTCTAAATTCATATTGTAACTCGTGAAACTAATATTTTATTGTGAATCGTAGTCATTAATTATCATCAGTGTTATAGACTTATAGTCAAATGTAATTTTATAAAATAATTAATAAAATTATTATACCGATTACAAAATATGAGTTATATAAGTAATATAAGTTATTTAATATTTTATTACTAAGAAATATTTATAGTTGTAGTTATCGGTAAATAATCCTTAGGTGCATTTTATATTTTTTGACTTTGGCTTAATTATTCCTCAGTTTTCTATTAATTTATAATTATTTGAAAGTAAGTCATTAAATTGTAAGATTTATCAAAAATTATATATGTTGATAACAATTTTGTAGCAATATTATATTAAACTAGTATCAGGGCAATGTGTTACTGTAATTACTAATTTATATGAATATAAATTTGTTTCAATTAAAATATATATTATATTTTTTTTAAATATATATCTACATTTACAGTTTATTTGAATATTAGTTTTTTTAAAGACTAAACAACTAAATTAATATTAATATACTAATTTATTTTTATTTACAATTATAGTGTACGTATAGAATTAAAATAATGATAATTTTGTTACAATTTTAAAAATTTTAAATAGATAGTGCTAGAGTAACATTTTAAATTTATTGAATTGATTGATAATACCGCTTTAGCTGAATAACAAGAATGCCATGAACTGGATCACATTATTGATCTTGACTCTGATAGGTCGAATGATGAACTGAGATGAATTATCGATAATTTTACAGTAAGTAACTAAAAACTTCTATATGGGTGTTTAATGTTTATAAATGCTTATATCAGAAAAAATTTGTAAGCTTTTGTTTTTTACAAACTGCATTCACTAAATATTTTGTTACGAATAAGTTTCTGAATTATTTTCCAACTAATTGTATAATTTCAACTACGTAACACTTTAACAGTTATACTATTTATACCTATTATATATAAATAAAAATAGTTTTAGTTCACATTTATTGGAAAAGCGGTAGCTTGACACGGCTACACGGCCTGAGCCGATAATTATTGTTGGTGAAATCCATGTGACCTATCTGGTCATTTAAAGTACATTTGTAAAGTAAATACAATGTTTGAGTATTTTTTTTCACCTTAACTGTATAGTATTTTATTTTTTGTCAATGCTTAATAATATAAGACTCGGTGTCTCTTAATCGTTTATTATTATTATTATTATTATTATTTAATATTTCCCGACAATTTAGTAGACGGATGTTTAAATATTTAAGTAGATTATATAAAGTGTATCTACACATATCACACTGAAAAATAGTCAGTTTTCGCTGTCATTATTGTAACAAATTCTCCCATTCTTCAATTATTGTCGATTAATCGGCCACAATTTATATTATATCATCTTATATATACGATTTGTAATAGTAGGTATCTATAATCGATGATTTCGTCATTTTTAATTAGAGAACGGTCACGATGTAACGTTCACCGGACATTATATAGAATATTGAATTATATTTTATGAAAATCACATTTGATCATATTATTGAACTCAAGCTTATTGGCTCATAATAAGTTAAATTTATGGCAAACCATATGCGAGTAAACGACTGCAGTCGCTGTTAAATATTATAGCCATATAGATATACACATACATATTATGAATGTAACGGAAAAACGGCAAAATTAAATCGTTTGACCACTTGCTGCCGTGTCTGTGGCGTTGGATTTATCTCGTTTAAGTGAATAAAAATAATAAATATTATATATACTATGCTTGTAAATCCCGTCGGATTCCCCGTTCGCTGAAACACCCATAGATCCCACGCTCGTGTACCTATATATATATTATATATGTATATAATATAAATATATATATATTATATCTATACGACGGAGACCCGTTCGATCCGATAATCTTAACCATCCCATTGTTTGATCGTTTTACAGTTAGAAACCGTGGGGTTTCGTAGCATTTTTATTGCTGACGATTTCTGGAGCGTCTATTATACATGTGTTACGCAACGTGCAGTACACACGCGGTCAACGCAATGTGTAATATATTATTATTATAACGTAACATGTCACACTGTATATAATATACGTACAGGAGGTATACGCCGCAGCAAGTGCGAGGCGATTCTGTTACATACATATATAATAATATGTAGGACGTTAGTTTTGGCAGCCGAACAATTCGGATGACACATACGTGTACACTGTACAGGATCCCAGATTAATCCCGACCGGTCGACAAACCAATCGCTCACAGTATTGTACATTATTATTATTAGGTAGGTATATACTATATTATTGAGCATTGACGGCGTGGTTTCCTTGCTGGGATTCAGACTTTTACAATAATATACGAATTTAAGTAGCCATATTATATACCATGTATATGTTCGGCTGCCTGCTGGTATAGTATACCCTTTCAATGATTTAGGGTCGGCATATTTGGTATTCAAAAATAACTATTATGCATTTTTCGTTTCAGCGCCAGTGAGATACGACCTACCTATTTTATTTTTTCGTAGAGATTTTCAGACGACACGCGCCTGTTGTTGATGCTTTTTTCGTATATATCCAACGAATAAATAATTAGTAGTATACAAAAACGGTCGTTCGGGTCTTACACGAATAACAAAGTAAAATAATATATTTTGTTGTTTGAAACAAACGACGGAGAACGGGAGATTTACACAGACGACTGCGGGTCGGGTTCCAATGTTTATAGTGTCTTCGAGATCGGCAAACAAAGAGCTAACAGGCTGATGATGTATATACCTGCAGCAGCAGATGGGAAATTCGATACACATAATTACGTATCCGTATATGTTTTTCAATTAGTCTAGAACGTTTATTAAAACGTCATCGTTTGGAGGTTTCGTCCGATTTTAAACGGTTTTCTTCGTGTCGTGTTATATTTCAGTCATCAAATGATAATTCGCGGAGACACTTGTGGAGACTTCCAAAAACATAATAATATTGTACGTTATATAATACAGTTTTGGAGAATGAAAAATAAATTAGGTTACTTCTATTCGCTTCTTCGTCTCTTCGCCAGACGAATACGACTTGATCGCGACGACGGGCTCAAACAATACGATTTCTAATATTATAATAACTGTCTCAGAACCTAGAGCCATTAGATACTAACATTTTAGCTTATATTCAGTGACGTAGGTATTGATTATTTATGGAGGGAGGGGGTTTATTTTCAATTATTTGTAATATGCTGACATAAAGAAAGAAAAAAATGCAATTAGGATTGGGTGGGATTTTGATTATGGTAACGAGTCGACGGTTGAACCTCCAACCCCCTTATCTACGCCACTGCTTATAGTACAGTACTGATATCAACCGTCGATATTATTATATAAAATGTAATAAAAAGAATAATATAGGAATGACATTTACTTAATCAGCTGATCGGGTTTTTGTTCACCTATATAATCTAAAGTCTGAGAACGAGCTTGAACACCAGCCTGAGGGTATATAGATACGTTTGTTTATGGGAATTATGGAAAGAGTCACACAATCGCAATTCGAATGGGTCAAACCACACAGTTTCTTAGGCCTGACATAGGTAGTATATAGGGTATTAGTGTGTATCTCCTAGACGGATACTCGTCCATCTGCCCGTCGGATATATATTGACTTGAATAATTCATAAGTCAAACGTGCCCAAGCGTTACAGTATAGAGTAATTATATTAAAATTGATTAGAAGACCTATATCTATCCGCGCAACTATATAATATTATACCTATGAAGAAATTCTCGGATAATTAGAGCCGAAGGGTATGTGTAATATTATATGCTAATATTATACATATACGAGCACTATGTATATACTTACACGCTGTATGTTTGTAAGTAGTGATGTGTGTGTGTGTGTATGTGTGCTTATATATATTGTAGGTATGTATAGAAACTTTTTATCGATTGATGATCCAAAATTTTTTTTTTATTTTTCCGATTGGTTGTCGTGTAATAATAATCACCTATTATTATTATTATAATTATTTTCTTCGTCTGTTTATTTTTTTTGGAATAATAATTATCGTCGTTTCTCCCTGGAAATAAAGGCGGACTTGATCACGTTTTTTTTTCTTCCTATACACAGCGTTACATAACCGCGTTCATAAAAGTGCAAACGGCTAATTATCGCACCGGACGAATTACGGATAATTATTGCTATCATTGTTTCGAGACATTGAATAGTGGAATATCCGGTTAATCATTTGTCTGTATGCGTTTTAATTTCAGTAATTAAATGTGATTTAAAATATACTCAAAATGGAATATTCGGAATTGATAATAATTACAGGGGTGGCGCTTAAACGAACGTGTTCTAGTGCATATTATAATACCTATATAGGCGCGCGCGCTTGTGTTAGCGGCGGATCTTCTATGTATAATATAGCTTGGAAGCGTAATAATAAGAGCTGCCAATTATATTCGATGCATTACATTTATTATGACTTATACGTCATAATTATTATAACTATTAAAAACTTTAATATATACGCGTATATAGCCTAGCCCGAGACCGTTTTCATACCAAAATTTATCTATGGCTCGCTGTAGGTCCACGCGTGGGTATTGATGCTGTATATATACTTATATATCACGGATCACGTATATTATGTTATTATTTATCAATATATTGTAATAAACAAAGCGTAGATAATAGTATTATTACCTACGGATACGTGTATGTTAATGGCTCGCTTACGAGTTAATTTTTTATTATTTTACCACGTATGTCAAGTATAGGTTATATAATGCCTACGCTGCAGTTGATGAAATTCGTAATTTTTAGAATTTCTGGTTTTTTTTTTTTTAAATGATCTCATTATTTTTTAATTCTAAAACAAAAAACTATTAGATCGTCGATTTAACGAATAATTTTTTATCATCTCACCTTGTACGCATGCATAAATGATTATAAAGTCGTAGTATACATATGCTGATGTTGTATAGCTTATAGGTACCTCCGCGTTCCGTCGAATAAATGAACTTTCTTGTTATTACAGTAGATATACTGCATATATTTTTTTTTATGATTATACCCATTCTCTCAAGGTTTGTTCAATTTAAATTATTATTTTTATTAACTTTTGAGTATGAACTGCTGTATTCATAAATATTAACTTTTTAACATTTTCATTATTTACAAGAAAGTTTTCTCCCTTTTCATTAGTTTTAAATTCATTAAAACACAGAAGTTTCAGTCTCATTCTCTAGATTACTATTTTTTTTTCTGTTAAATAAAAGGTTATTTTAAAAAGTAATTGCGAAAAAATAAATTAAAATCTCTCTTTAAACATATATTACATATTTACGTGGTTTAAAGTCTGCGCACAACGAGATCCAATATAAATCAAATTAAATGTCCATCACGTTTATTTAAAAAAAAAAATTAAATAAAACTAATATTAGTACCTACCTACTTTTATTGATTTACAGCACTGCGTTAATGGTTATTCGGAGTAAGTAAAACTAGTAACTATAATATATGATATATCTCGCTTTATGCGTGTAATGTAAAAAATCTATCCGTTTTATTTTTAATTTCTAAAATGAAGTTAATGGCTGAAAATATAAAACGATTTCATTATGTACTCTCTCTCTTTGCGCATACATTAACGCTACAACAATGAACCGATTTTAATTGCATCGCGTGATAATATTGGATTAAAACGAATTCGTATGATTAATGAATAATTACCCCTTAGCTATATATATAATGAACTAGTTGTACTTAGTTTCATGGTGAAAATGTAAATGTTACCTTAGCGATTTCTATGAATAATATTATACACCGTAACTTTAAGATTCTAGAACCTACATTATAGATATTATATTATATACAAAAACAATTTTGTGGTATATTTGTATAACAAAAGATTTAATAATATAATATTTTATAATTTTAACAATTTATACTTGGCGATCACTATAAAATATTATATTCTCAACTATACAGCACGAAAAAATATTTTAAAACATTTTAATCTTAAGATGATGTCTTTGATTGAGAGGCGATGAGTGACTTGGTTTTAGTGTAATATTTAATTAATATTTTAGTATATATTATGTATAATATAATATATTTCTATATTATATGAAAAAAAAAGTTTTGAATATTTACACCTTTCACATCTTATAAAAGTTGATTTTTTTTTTACTCATCATGCAACGTCAATGTTTTAAATAATATAGGTATTAAAATTCAAAATGCATAGTGGAGTGATTCTTGGATCGAGATGGCGAAGTGAGTTGTGGACCGAACCTCTTTTTTATACATCAATTAACTGTAGATAGATATATAGTAAAATTAAATAAATAGTGAGTTTTAAATAATAGAACTATTTAAGAATGTATTCATTTTCATTTTACCTAATGTTGCATCAAATCACGGTATTCAATATTGTATTAATATACGATATTGTACATAATATTTTCAGAGGTATTCATCATCCCTTAATCGAGGTTGATAAGAACAGATATGTCAATGATGTTGCACATGCAATAACTATTATCATTATTATAAAAACGATTTTCGAGTGTAGTGAAGGGGAGGTGTAGGTCTGATTTAAATAGTTATAGGTATGCGTGTATTTTATAATCATGGTGTACAACGGAATCTCGCATATATTATAATACATAGGTACCTCCTAATAATAAATATTATACCTTTATCTGGTTTAGACGTTTTGAATTGCGTTTCGCGGTTTTTTAGTTCCCGTAGAAGTCCAGCACGATGGTTACTGCACACTACGGACAAAACATTTATTATACGTATGTGTCTAGGTATATGCGCTTGGACGGAAATTACTATACTAGAGCGGGACAGAGCTGAGGTGCCGGCACGACTAACTCGTACACCTGGTTACAGGTAATATGTATGTATATATAATATAATATAATACACGAACCTATATAGACGTGTATTAAGCGTTTACCTGGTTATAAGTAGTATATAATGTAGGAATATACCTGTACCTATATATCTATATTTATATATATATATAAACACTGCACTCCTATAATGCGTACCTATATCCGCGGCTTTTAATACAACGCTGTACGATGTATAGGTATTATATTGATGTTTATAATGTTTATATATACCTACGCGAGAGGAAATTTTTTTCTTCGTGAATTTCGCGCGATCGAGAAACGATAACCCTTTATATAATTAGCCGATAAACCCGGAGGATCGATGATTGTCCCCATTCATTACGCGCGACGACGGCGGCACAGCATTCTTCTGTGCCAAAGCCTGGTGCAGATGACGGGTTCGCCTGTCGCATTGTCTTCCACACACACACGAGCGCGCGCGTGTGCGCGCGCATACACTATTCTCGTCGCGGTCTCACGTTTTTCCACATACATATTATTATTATATATATATATCATTTTGTTATTATACACGTACAAGTATTCGTATATAACGCGTATTATTTTCGCGTTTATTAAATCGGATTTTCATTCAATACGTTTGCCAATCGAGTCATGTCCGACGACTGTTTTTAACACTCACCTGCGACCGAGCACAGACTTGCCTCCTCCGCCGCGTACTATCACTGCCTTGCATAACGCCTCCCCCCACAACAATCTTTGTTTACTATCATTATATGTACATCTTATACTTATATATATATAAGATAGCGTGTTTTAAATCTCTGTCATCGGCTAATATATGAGTACACGGGCTCTGCACACTCGGTCGTTGATATGTTGAATGTTTGAAATAATATGTTTTATTAATTTTTTTTTCAAAATATCGTACTTTTCTTGTTTGTTAAAACCTATGTTATTGTTTTATATATTGTATTAAATTATATATTATTATAGACTCATGCTATTCACTGGTTATTAAAATGTTTAACACTACTACAGTTTCTTAGAGCTTGTCTGACCAAGCGCTCGAATTACCAGCTCGTATATTGATTTTTGATTAATTAAAAAAAAAAAAAACTATATCTATGCCATTTTAAAAACAGCATGTCTAAAAACGTAGGTACTTAGAATATTTTTATAAACTTTATTTTGGCATATAAGTAATGGCTACGGTACTCTGTTGGTTTATAAGTAGAGTATATTCAATGATAAACGTCAGCTGGATGTATATTCGTATACCTACTTAAAATGTGTCGTATTATTGTACTGGTCGCGAAGGGTGAAAAGTACTAAAAACCGTTGAAAACTTTAAACGCCATATAATAATAATAATTACTGTCGGCCGCCGTCGTTTTTCCAACAAAATATTTTTAGTATCCAGTCACTTATCCAAATTACTTAGGGTAGGTATCGTAGTATTTTTCCATATACCTTTAGTTGTTACCCGTTGCATTTTCGCATTTGTCCCAATTGCACGAGATTTTCATTTAAAACTTAAATCGGTTCTCGCACGAAACACTGTAATTGTAATTTGTATTAGTACGCCAATACCGTATATGTATACGGTACATATTATAGCATACCTTCTCGCGCGTAAGCGTTTTTATAATCACACACAGGCCATTACCAACGAATTAAAAGTACCAAGTTGATACATTATTAATACTATGAATTAAAAGATACACTCATTTCAATTAAATGTTAATAACATGGGTTTACCAGATACCACAACTACCTATTATTTTCATATTTATATATGAACCTAAATCTTACCTATACCACATATATATTTATGCCCGTGTATGTTACGTAGGTACGCTCGCTTTACACGACCTTAGAAAACAATGTACTCACGGACGCTAATATTACATGAGACGTCGAGTATTCGAAGTAAAACTATAATATTATATTGTAACAAAGGCATTGTATATTACAAGTTACAGTTTTTATCGACACCGGTGCATACGCGCGTATGTAATATATATTATATATGTAACGTTTTTGATTTATGTATCGAAAATAACACCGCATTATATATATATATATGTGTGTGTGTACATGGACTGCAAACAGAAAACCGTTTTATTATTTTTTTTTCTAGTAAAATATTAAAATATGATTACTTAAATCGTTGACATTTCAAAAAGTTCGTGAATTACAATACAATATAATAATATATTATATAAAATGTGTATAGTCCGCCAATATTATACGAGCGCCGCGCGTGAAAAGACAAGGGTGGCTCGCGCGACGACGCCGTGAACCATGATGGTGTATATCTACATAATATAATATACACACACACGCGCGCGCGCACAGAAGGGGAGGATGTATGTAGACCCTTTGAACTATTTGCTCATTTCTACCCAAATCCATTGGATTATATTTTTGTGCGACTATACTCGTACATATACACACGCACACACATTTACACATTTACCTAATATTCTATATATGTATATACTGGTGACGCATATCGTTATTGGACCGAATGTAATGTGTGTGTACCCCGCTCGTATAGACGTATGTATGGTATACATACACATTGTATATTTATACACGTTAAAATTTCGAACACGGTCATAATGATATGGGATCATACGTGTACTATATTTTTATCATTTTTACTTTGATTTATTAGAAAAAAAAAATTAAAAAAATACAAACCCTGCCCGTTTTTTGTGTTTGCAGTTCGATTTTTTCCCGCTCTTTACACACGTATAGTCGATACTTTTTTTTTTTGGAAACGCGTTTCGGCTCATTAGAATATTACATAGACCGCTCGATCCGGGTTATTCGATATCACAAAGGGTTCAAAACAAACAAAACGATATTGGTGTACTATGTACATATTGTAATATCGTAGACGATATACTATTATGTAACACGGGCGTATAGCTTTACCGTATGTGTGTATATATTGGTTTTGTATTAATGTCGATAAAAGGAGTGATAAATTCGAACGTGTTAAAATTGAAAATTAATTTATTTTATTATAGTTTAATGGGATTATACATTATTTTTTTTTTTACATATTTGTGCGGGGAATATTATAATAATAAAATATATTCTGCTTATGATTCACGCCCACTTATGACGCCATGTGCGTGGAGCCATTTGTGGCTATACATATTATTATATTATTATATATATACATCTTGTATTGACAAAAATAATATCATAATTTATTCATGTTATTTATTTAATTTACACATATTTTTTTTTTTTATTAATAATTGTTTTAAATTTAAAAGTATTCTAGATAATTGTTTTTGTTCACGTTTCATTACATTACTTATTATGTAATATCCTATTGTAATCATACATATTATAATATTATGTATACCGATAAACCGAAATAAATTACATGTGTATAATATGTGAATTATTCAATTCAATTCTTTTCACTCTAAACGGCCATGTATTCCAGTGTAATAATAATATAACGAGTATCTAAATTATATGTATATTTTCTAATGATATGAATAACGACGAATTAAGTTGGTTATTATTATTGTCTAGAAAGGATTGTCAAAAACAAATGTTATGTAAGCCGGAAATGTATCGAAAAACTGTATACGTAACAAATTTAATTTACAAATTACGGCATCGTTTTATCAAGGGTCGTTAAAAAAATAAAATATTATTAATAACATAATAGAATATTTTTAGTACGATTGGTTTTACTCGTTTTTTGTTCATTTAAAATATTATTTATACTTATACTCAAAACAGTGAAATATAAAAATAAATATGTGCCTAAATAGTTATGCATATAAGTAATAATAACATAACATACACTTTAGACAGTTTCCATTTGTACAACGCGTGATGGTTAATTGTTTCGTGTTTGTAGCGACGGGAAATATAATACAATACGTATCGAACGTTATTTTAGTTTCAATTCGTTTTAGATAACATCAGCCGGCGTCCGATGACTAGTCGAAATAACGTCCCGAGTCTCTGCGTAAACACTTTAATACCCGTGTGTTTAGGTATAGATACAACTTACAATGAATAGGTATTGAGTGACTGTATATACGACGCGATTCCTCAAAAGGGATGTTAAATATTATATTTATTTTAATACTTACATATTATATTATACATTTATGGCATTTCGTTTGGTTTGTCATTCTTTTGACTTTTCGTCTTCTAATTTTTTTTTTTTGAATGAATATTCATTTTTTTGCTAAAATTTCCTATAATTATGAAAAAAGAATAGTTGTTACAATAATTCATGAGTAATAATAATTATTTGTTTAATGTATCTATAATATGACTTAAAAATATATTTTTTATATTCTTATTTTCTTTTTAAGAGAAAATGATTGTGACTGCCTTGAAAGGATATGCATAAATAATTTTTAAAAAGAAGAAGGATTCCGCCCCACCCCCCATCGATTAAAACTCCGCTTTGCATATGCAACACTGGCAACGATGACTACACAAATATTACGTGTAAACGTCGACGTTTAAATAGGTACTAGTTTTTTTTCTCTTATAGGAATTCGTTCAGAATTTATATCGTACCCAAAAGAAGGAAAGGATTTAATGGCGATCGTTAGGGTGGGCGTGTGTTGGGGGTAGGAATCATGTAGGGTGGATGTTAGAAATGAAGAGCCAGCGGTGATGTGTGGAAAATCGAACACAAATTTAGTACATACGTAATATATTGTATAGGTAATATACGATAGGTACGTGTTTGTACGTTTGTGTTTACGATTCACGCGCCACAAGAGATCGGGTCCGATTGACAATCGGATTCGTGTTTGCATGGAATAAACGTCGAACCGTCATCGTTGCCGGGTGACCGAGAAAAAACTAATTATACTGTACATTATGTATGTTATATTATAAGCGACGATACTCTGGAGGGGGCGTGTATTGATATGCGTGCGGAGAACGCGTCCCACGGCGAAGGACATAATGGACATTAAAGTCAAAGGGATTCCAACGCGCGTTGCTGCACCTGGTCGTCGGAAGGTGAAATTTATAGTGTACATTTTTTCCTTCTCTTTCCTCTTTTTTTCCGTCCCCCTTCGCGACATAAATAAAAACCGCTTCGGTTTTAAGTACACGCGATACGGATTTTACGATTTTTAAAACTCCGGTCGTTCGCATATATAAAATTCGAGCAATAAAACACACCCGATTGCCGAGCAGAAGAGAAATATACTGCCTGGGCCCGGACCAGAATAATATACACCGTGGTATATATATTTATTATTATATATGTTTGTTCTTTGCTCGCACATGTAATAATATAAATATATAATATAAAATGATTTCTTTTCTTTCTTTCCAGGTTTTTTTTCTGCTCATTTTATACGATTTTTGATCAATCATTTTCCATCCCCGAGTATGTCCGCCTATTGTATTGGCCGAAAATTATTGTTCGCGGTGTGTGCAGCTGGTCCTTGGGACTCCCACCTTTTGTATATTAAAATCGTTAATCGCCAAAACGGTAGAGTTTGGCCTGTCGTAAAAATCTGAAAAACATAATCCCCCGGAGGACCGAGTTAATCCCCAGAAAAGATGGAGATGAAAAAAAAAATAATAAAGAAGAATCGAAACCATCACATGCAGTGACAGAAATTTGTAATTCTTTGTTGTCCACGGATCGTGGGTACGAAACTAAAAGTAGACTTTGCCGGAACGCATCATAAAAGTAAACGATGTGCATTTATAGTAATAAAAAAAAGAGCGCTTTACTGTTAAAATGAATACTTTAATGATATTATATAATATACAGTGCTCGGGAGGAGACTTGTATTATTCGGACAAATTCAATGAATTAAAACGTAGGATGTACGTTTTTTTTCACAATATTCCCAATGCACGGCCGCATATAGGTACATATTATATTATTGAATTGTATTTCGAACAGAGAATAGTTAAGAAAAAACACACGCGGGCATTTAAATGACTGATTTTTTGGACCATGCGTATAATATATACATCATTACCATACATTATATATATATATATACATTTGACATTTAACGCATGTGTTTAAACCACGCGGGGAGTCTCGTTGTCTTTTCTGGAGTTCCGAATTGATCCAAAAACGAGTAGAGGTTTTTTTCTCCGATCCTCTCCGAAGTCCGATCACAATGCCAAAGTCGTATTGTTGTAATCGTCATGCCATTGAGACGTTCTCTTCTCCCGAACCCCCGTGCCGACGAACACCGTTGCAACCATAATATTTTATACTTAATACCGATATATCATTCGATTCCATTTGTACACATTATAAATATTATAATAGATGTATCTGGTATATATTATATATATGTATGAAATATATTGTTTTTGTTTTGTGCGCCTATACATTCGAATATAAATACAAGTACAGTATATATTCAATTATATTATATTACTGTAGTCGTACTGAACCATAAACGTCTTTTTTTTCTTTTACAGATTTAAAAATATCATAAACAGTTGAATAGAAGTGCTGCGCGTGGGGAGTATTATTATTTTGTCCTATTTGTATATTATATTTTATTTTCGGTTTTCAATTGTCGCTATCGTGGCTCCTCTGTATAGATTATACCTTCAGTGTTTATATATGTTTAATGTATATACGTATAATATATATTATATACTATAGGTTCGACAATATTAAGCCGTCTTATTAGACTAGTCGGGCAGTTTTTCATTGCTTTTGTGCGCGTCAAAAAGCCGTATGTGTCCAGATGTGTTTCCGTTAGAAATTAAAAACGCACACGCCTTCTCTGAGTGTTGCACGAAAAAGAAACTAGCGTAGTTATAGACGCGCGGCACCGCACTATAATTGTAACAGTCATAATATTATTATTACACATATTTTATATGCGTCTCATGTATGTGTGTGTACACCTCGATGCATAATAATAATATCATACTGCAACACTATATAAATTATTATATACATATAAGGAAAAGATAATACCGTACAACAAAGTTCACATTGCGGAAATTAGGAGAAGAGAGAAATCTCGGAATCACTCCGAAATTTAATCGGCGTATGTATCTTATATATAATATAGTCTATAGTAATGTAAATCGAAACGGTCCAGTATTTCACCTGAAACGCCGCACATCAGCTGCTGTGTTATGCGTATTGTATTGTATATTATATTATATATTATTGTTATTATTTTATCATGTATATAGGCGCATTTAGTATTTTGTCAATTCTAAGAAAAGATCCTTTCGGCGGCGGTCTGTTTGTACACCCGGACAGGTCTTGATCGATTCATTTCGGATTCTGTTGCAGTAATCAGGATTTTGTAATTTTCTCTCTGTGCAACGAAAATCGTTTTTGTCCTCGATCCCTGCTGCAGATGCGCATGCTCAACGTTTGTTAGATGTTACACAGTTTTTAAATTTGCTCACAATCCCCTTCCCTGTATCATATTCTCTGTGATTCATGATTTTTGAGTCCCGTTGTATAATGGCAGATAATGATAATATCCATCTACGTACAATATACGCATTAAATTTAAAGGACGCGGTAATACAATAAAAACGTAATTATGTCTATTTATATTTTATTGAGATTGATGGACTGTGATGTAATATATTAGAAACACTACATCACTATCGAATAGGTGATATTTTAAAATACCAATTGCGTCGACTCGAAAATCCATTTTTATTAATATAATATAAATGTATTCGAGTACAAGATGTGCTACAAATACTTTTATACAAATACAAGAAATATAATATAATATAAAAAGCATATAAGACCGACATACACATAGTGATATGGGTATATAATCGCACACCTTGCGTTGAAGTTAAGCCGTCGTTATAAACGTTGCAAGGTTTTAAATGGAATTCTTCACCTGGAGTTTCTATACTATGCCTGCTATTGTGTTTTGTTTTCTTTATTTTTATAACCGAATAGACGTGTTTAACGTGGGTTCTCAAAGGTCCTAAAAAAATTTAATTAAAATTGTCAGTTTAAGGTTTATAAAAAAAAAATGTTTATAAAAGAAAATATATTTTATCAAGAAAAGATTTTAATACAAACATATTTTATGAGTTCTAATGAATAAAGAAAGAATAAATAATATTATTTAGGGCTTGTATACAATAATAATTGTTTAGGTCGTATGCCTTTATAAAACAATAAAACACTACTTATACAAAAATTATATTTATTAAATGGATATTTTTTTTAAGTCAACAATGCGAATAAAACAACACACTTTTTTTATATGAAAATCACAAGCAAATGGCTGAAATAAAAATTATAAAAATCTAAATTTAAATAATAATTTTAATTGAAAATATATTTATAAAAGAATTTTGTAAAATACAATAGTTAAAAATTTTCGACCCCAAACGTATATATTGTCGTTGGAATATTTAATTACAGTAATACATATTTTAATTTTAAATTAATTTGGAATGATGTCAATAATAATGCTGTTTCTATATTTAGAAGTGAGGGAAAAGCAAATAGGAATTTAAACTAACAGCATGATGTAAAAAAAAAAAATGATAAATCAGTATAAGTCACATTTATTTGCGTAATACACAGATAATATATTTGTATTCAAGTTGAGGTATTTTAATTTTTGTTTTTGAAGGTTTCTATGTGCCATTATTTGACTAACCTTTCATATATTATTATTATGTAAACTATTACAACATTATATAATTTATATACTTAAATTATTATGACTTTAGTGTTACTGCATATTTTAGTATAATATACAAATTATAAATACACTATAATATTATAAATTATAATCAAGCCACTTGAACACAAAAAGGACGTAATTTTCATATCGTTTTTACGAATCTACAAAATAACATTATTTTTAATCCGTACTCGGTGAATACAATAAATTATCATACTATGGTCAGTAGTCATTTTATATAAATATATAGAGAGAAAAATTATGCCTTTATCAGGCGCTGATTGATGAGAACGAACGAATTGATTATGTTAATTATTTTCTATATACTTAATTATATTATATATTTTCACATTACTCAACACGTATTTTCGTAAAATTTTCGTTTTATATTAATTTATTATGTATAATGTACATAATATAATATTCAGATACAAACCACTCTACACACATAGGTTAACCCACCTATATGGTAATAATGTATAGAATATACCACACCGCATTGTATGCTCGCATGTATAATGTATTATATTGCAAGATTTGAAACCAACAATGGACCTTTGCGTGTGTTCTAACGTTGGTGGGTGCGTGGAGGAAGAGAGATTTAAATGGACGGCGATCGTTTTGGAGGGTTTTCGCGTATTTCAGTCGATTTACTAGTGGAGAACGGGACAGCTACAGTTTTCTAGATTCGCGGACGTTGAATAATATCATACCTGGCACTGGGAACTGGAAGATCCATTGTACTACAGGGCCGTTGATGTATGCCAGTAATTACACAGGTCTACGGCGGAAACACTACTAAGTACTAACCTTATCTCTGGATTTACCGACCGCACGCTGCCTTTCATTATTATAGGAAACTGACACGTGACGTTCTGACCAAACTAATTCGTAGGGTACAACATAAAACTTTGTAGAACAGCACGTTTCCGTCATATTATGTTATTATATGTATATCGTATACCTAATACAAAGTTTTGCCAAAAGTAACCTGATGTGTGTGTGTGTGTGTGTATAAGTACATTCGGAGTGATTTACCAAGCATACTCACCCTATTTTTCTTCAATAATGCAGTTATTCAATATCTGATTTTTGGAATTTTAAAAGCCATTTTTTCAAATCCTTTAGATGTTTATTTGTATTACTTAAAAAGCGTCCTATGGAGACAACTATAAATTACTATCAATATTTATAACTTGTAAAAATGGTCTAAGTATTATTGCTCTAGATTTGATAGTATATCTATTTTATATTTTTGTAAAACCCCTTTTAAGGACTATCAAATATTATCCTTAGTATAAACATTTTGAATTAGGTATATCAAAATTCAGAAATTTAAAAATATGGTCTTTATTAAGTATAATTAAAACTTCCAAAAATCATAACTTGAATAATGAAAAATGGAAAATGAAGTTGAGCATGTTTGGTAAATCACTGTGTATATAAAGCGCAGCGCAATGCGATCAGTATTTTTTTTCAATTTTTACCGCAAAATCGTCGTAAGTCTCGTAGAATATATATTTTCTAATACAAATAATATGTACAATACCTATTAAACATTTATACGTTATTATATTACAATGTATATCAATATAAACGAATATAATATTATATGCATATGTATTGTTGTATGAACATTGAAAAAGACGAACGTAAACAAATCAAGTTGAGTTTTTTTTTTCAAATATCGATTTTGATATGTTGTAATTATGTATACTAAATATCAATATGACGAAGATATATTGATTTTATACGTCTCATAGTAGTTTATAGTATAAATTGTATACATTCAATTTATTCTATTTTAAAAATAATATAATATATTATCTACAATCAACATACAAATTGTTTAAGAGAATTATCGGGAGATATTAAATTAATTATTTTTTTTTACAAATGTATCAATTACCGAAATCTTATTTGATGGTGTCGCCTCCGTATAATATTTTATCATCGATTATAATAATAATAAAATAATGAAATATATACGTAATGATAACATTATTATTATTAAATTCTACCGCGGGATCTGGCAGAATTATAGTATCTATAAGCACATCGGCTGGTAAATTTTTATATTTAAAGGCGTTTAAGTTCAAATGCATCATGTTTAAAAAATATTATCGAATTCTGATATTGAAAAATGAGCACGATATAAAATGAACAAAAACTTTCGTTGTGCATGCTTTTGTATAAATCTTATGTCGTGCGATTTTAGCAAAAACATGCACGAAAAACGGAGTAGGTTTTTGAACGATAATTTTATGTTAAAAAATGTATGTTTTTAAAAAAAAAAAAGTAACTGATTTCAAACTATATTAACGATGATGAAACCATGGAAATCAAATAATGGTTTACAATAATTTAAAGTACTGAGGTACATATTATAAAAAATGAAAAAAAAAATTGGTAAACAATTATATTTAAGTCCTTATACTAGAGGGTGAAAATCATCTTGTATATAATATATAATATTAACATGGCAATATTATTTATATTCGCGTCAAAATAAAAGTGATTTTTGCAGGCCAACCAAATGTTATTATCGTAGTCGAAAACTGCACCGCCGCTCGCCGACGGCTATCCATCAATATTATATATTATTGACCACGGCAAAATGTACCGTGAATGTATAATAATAACGTATAAACAACATATAGGTACTGACGTTGTATACATACTCCCATATATATATTCGTCGTGCCCGCTGATGCTGGCCGTTTCGGGGATGCACTTAAAAAACATGAAAAATTACTCCATTTCGTTCGGAGTAGGGATTTTTTCCACCCTGCCCAAGGCCGTGGGTTACGATATATGTTTATGTAATATAATCGTGGTTAGAACTACTTATATACATGGATACTAATAATATAAGTATAATATATGTGATGTATATTATATAATATACGTATTATGTAGAACATAAAGGTGTATTCGCAGAGGACGAAAAGAGACGAAGCTTCCTACCGGATTTCTTGTAGAACCATGTTGATGCCTAATGGTATGGATTTTATTTCTCATTTCTATGTTCAACTTGATAAATGTTATCTAGAATAATAGAACGGAACTACGGAAGTACAGAAATTTGATAGTTTAAAAGTGAATAGATCTACATTTTACTTTTTAATTTGTTTTATGTACCTACATAGAAATATTGTGTTGATAATTTATGAAAAAAAAAGTTTTTCAAAATATTTATAGTGCATTTAATTTGTATTAAGCTGCAATCGATACCTAATTATTTTAGATATAGTGCAAAACGAAACAAAAAATATATATAATTCTAAAATATTTTGAAGTGTAACCTAAACTGTGACCATTACACATAAACGTTATGTGAAGGGACAAAGTAGTATAAATAGTATATTCTAAATGCGCCTCTGGACCCAAACTACTCATAAGCAGTTACAGTTATTGATTGATACATTATTAGTAGGGATAAATCAGAAAACAATATCACATTGATCATCATGAATTAACCAGTTAGTTCATTACATAATTTATATGTGTCATAAATGACAAAGAATATGAAGAAACAAGTAATAACTAGCGGAGAAATATAAAACAATAGAGCACGAACATTCAAACTTAGGGTACACCAATAGGAACGGACAATAATGTCATGTATTTACCTACGCCGGCGTCTCCTATTATACAATCAAGTGTATGAAGCTCTTACCATTATGTCTTGTTATATCATCACATTTCTAGCTCTGCGGCATCAGTTGAATCAAGTTTTAGTAAGCATAAAAACCAATCCGATTTACTTTTAAGCATATTTATAGGTTAATTTACCTCCTTATATCATATTGAACAGTGCTCGGCAAATCGCAAACGGATCTAATGGAGCGTCATTATTAATTCACCAAATCCCTCCCCCGTGGAGTGCAATCAATATTCGTAAGCAGTGCAATATCCGCGGTTTTTATACGCATCACACTCCACCGTGTTACAGTAGTACGCGTATACTTAAATATACCTATAACTATATTTTATACACAGCGCATTAAACCTGTACTTGGTGACCAGACGCAAAGACGCGTTACATCATCAGTGTTGGGTAAGTGTAGACGCACACTATTATATTATATTATTTTATTGTGCATATAGTATTGCGCGGCGGTGAAGGCGATCGCGAGCGTATTATTGTAGCGATAGATACCGCCCGAGAGATTCGCGACGCAGCATCATTGTTCGCGTGGCGGCGTCCTTACACATAAACGTGTGCGCCCGATAACCACCGCAAATCGCAATGATAATAATAACAAACGGCAACGACGACGGGGCTATTAGCTACATAGGTTCGGACGCCTTTTTATGTACATTATATATTTTGTCCGCGCGCGCACTCGTAATAGTCTCGTATAGGTATATAGGTATATATGTTTGTGCATAATAACGATATAATTTATGCGCTGTTCACTGCAACTCCATTATATCTATACAATATCGTTATTGTAATATACTTTTATTGTTATCACGGTACGCTGGCGCTCTCCCGTAACGATTTCAAGCGCGCGCGACCGCCCCGCCGCCCGCGAACTTTTCCCAAGTAGAAAAAATACTCGAACATCGGAGTGTGCATGGTAAAGGTAGTCCCCGTACGATATTTTGCGCCTTCCGAGATTTTCCGTCAGAATATTTATTATATTTTTAAAATTATTTTCAATATACGATTAAAATAAAGGTATACTGAAATAATATTATACTATTTTAGAGGTACTTTATTTTCTAACGATAAAACAGCTTCACGTTGCAATATGTATGCTGGAGAGCCGTAGAACATTTAACGATATTAATCATTAGGTAGTTATTGGTACTATTAGTTAATTATAGTCGAATATTACCATATTGGGAATGGTCAGCATACCTTTCAATCCGTTACCGAACACCATTTCAAAAAATCGATTTTGTTTTATTTTTTGGAACTAAAAAAGCCAAAAGGAATACCTTTTTGTATTATAATTTTTAGACATGACATCATTTTGATTCTTTTTTAAGTTTTTTATAGACATTTAAAATGGTTCTATTTTTATTTTCATATTAGCTGTTATATATTTTACAATTAACAATGAGTTTTTATCATTTGTTTTCAACTTAAAGATTATATTTCAAACAACTTTTCGTAACTAAAATAATATGGCAAATTCTTAAACTTTATAATTGATTTTAAGCGCCTTGGCAGTAAGAAATTAAATAAAATATCAAATACAGTATATTGTGAAATACAGGAACCACTACACATTATTGTGTTTGAGTGAACAAAAACTGTTTGATCCGGCACAGAGGACGTGGAGACAAATTCTGATAACGACCATGTTTACTTCGGACTGACAGACCGGTGAATGGTGGTGATGGTTATATGGTTACACAACGTTAGTTACAGACGCTGACCATATATATAGTTTACGTTACTACTGGGCAAGTAATAGCGATATTTTCTGTAGGTCATTTTCTTAATGGGATACATTGACTGCCGCGCGCCGTCCGATTCTTAACAATTCCTTTGACACTATCACCGACGGGAAATATATTACACACAGTAAATTTTCAAGTGGGTAACGCCGATAACACGATTTTAAAATAAAATGTATTGCATCTACGTATTCTATATTTATTTTTAAATCGAATTTATAATTTTATTTTTATTATTTATTATTTGGTATATTAATTAAATTAAAAATAATATCACATTTAAACTTGCAATTATTTTATTTCATCAAGTAATAAAATTTTAATGATTGCACACGAAATAGGTTTTATATCTATCTACCACTGTGTTAAGTGAAATTAAATCAAATTAAAATAAATGATATTTACATATATATATGCTATAAAAACGGAAATAGTTATCAATAGTTGCATGCAGGAACAAACCTGGATCGTGAACTACAGTAATCAAATATCCTGTATACACCCCAACAGTCTGACATTTTTAAAGACGACTAAGCATCGTTTAAAAATCGAATATAATATAATATATGAATACCTACAGATAGTACCATTATACTACATTTGTATGTACAATTTATATATATATATACAATATACTATATCATAGTATAACACGCTCCAAAATTAAACCATTAAAAAACCAGCTACAACAAACCACAGAAAAATGTTGTTACTTTTCAGTTCAATATTAGTCAAATTCACACAAATATTAAAAATTATTATAGTATAAACGAAAATAATAACTGCTATAAATGTATATTTGGGGGTCAGACATCCTCTTGAAATAGCACAATAACAATTAAATATATTTAAGCAATGTCACACTTCATGTTCCTTAAGCGTTCGAAGAAACTGACTTAGATACATGTTTCGTATTATCTATCGTATAATACATGTATGTAAAGGTAAAGCAGGGTAATTGCATTTATAATATTCAGTTATTTGAATGTTCGCGTCGATGTCTGTATTCTATGTAATATTATAATACATGCTAGAATATCATATTGTGTTTATAGTATAAAGTGCTGAAGGTACGTATAAATTAGTTGCGCGCGCGATTCGCCGTTCGCGTCGATCTTCTGATCGGTAAATTAGTTACTTCCTACGTTTGTTCGTTTACCGTTCGAAATAGGCATACTCTATTATGTTTAGTTGCTGCTTTTTGTTTTTGTTTTTTTTTTTTTTTTTATTCGAGTATTGTTATCTGCGTCTTTCCCTTTGGCGATTTTCCCCTTTTCTACGACAGACTATGTAATTATTTACTATAGGAATTAATTAAAATCCGAATTAATCGCTGTAATTACACATATTACGCATAATATTTAGTCGATTGATACAGGAGATAAAAATATAATAAATAATTAATTGTTCACTATGGTAGATTTCAGTTATCGAATACTTACATATTATGCATCATATTATAAGCGTATAATATATACCAGCATGTGACTTCATGTTTTTATAATAATTATACGTACGAAAGTAAAATAATATCATAAAAGCTATATAGTTATATATTAGGATTCAATTTTGCGTTGGTCTTAAATATGTCTGTGTGACATTGTCGACAAATTATACGTTATTGTCGTGTCGTTGTAGCACAAAACAATGTCGAAAAATAAAAAATTAATAAATAAAAATATGAACCATTGAAATGAGGTCTTATATAATCTGAGAACAAAGCAGAGCAATGACAATTTTTCAACAATAAAAATAAAAGTTAAAAACAGAAATTTTAGTAATAATAATATTTATAATGCACGTAGGTGTTCAATTATTATTCTCCGTTCGTCCGTCAGTATAATACTTAAGTAACAATATTTTCGTCATTAGCAAGACAAAAAAGAAAACCGTTGTCCGTCATCTGTGTACATTATATTATATATTATAAATTATAATATAGGTACATATAAACAATATAGCAACGACGATGACGACGACGACTACGACGACAAATCCTTGGGCGTGATTCAAGCCGAAGGTTAATTCAATTATTACTATATTATATTTTACTATCATAATAATTTCATAGTTGTATTATTATGCAGCTATATAGAGTTATATACGTTATCAAAGCGGCATTTGACGCTCGGACGGTTTGATTTGCATTGCATTTCGTACATGATAACATTATATGTATTATTTATTTTATTTTTGTTACAAAATGGGCCGTATCTCAATATACATTTAACTTATAAACATAAAATATTAAACGAAATAAAAAAAAAAATATAGACGTATAATTATATGAATATTGTTTTTTATTAATTCGTGATAATGATTTCGTAATAACTATAGCAAAAATAAATAGTAGTACCTAAATAATAATAATATGTAATATAATATAATAAATTTAAAATAATAATTATAATAAATTCAAAAAAATCAATAAATAAGTCTATTATAGTAACTTGTTATAATTATAATTTAAATATTAACAAATAATATAATATATACTTATTACTAAATTTTTAAATAATGTTTTCTTCAAACATATCATACAACAGATAGTTATATTTTGGTAAATTGGCCATAGCTGCATAGAAAAATAATCTTTCAACGAGATCTGATGACGACTGTGGTTTATCATAATGTAAAAATATTTCGTTGATTGGATAGCTATTTTATAATTTATGATGAAGTATTTGTACATTTGAAAAATGACCACTTTTCTATGTTAAGATTATATACTACAATAGATATAATAAGATTAAACAGATACTTTTAATAGATAAATGGTACATTTCCCATGTATATAATATCTGTATATTTTTGTATATACTGTAAATCTCAAGCTCAATATTTATTTTTTTTTTAATTTTACTTATAAACGACATATAGCTTTTAACAATACATTGAATATAGTACATATTAATGAATGTATACAGTAACATGTTTATATATATATATATATATAAACAACATAATTTTATTAAGTGACTAGGATGTATGAAATAGTATATAATATATATATATATATATTATATAAATAAAATATAGGAAAAAATATGATAGATAAAATATTTTTAATATATGCTAATATAAAAACTTACAATACAAACTAACTACAGTAATACAGTATTATTATTTAAAACTTATAAGCTATTAAATTTGGTAACAATTTAAAAAAAAATTACAATATTATTTTTATGTATGAGGTAAAACGAGTTTTGAAATTCAACCCTTCAATAACTTTACGTAAGAGAACCTGGTTCTTGGCAACTTGCCTATCTATTAATTACTATTAACTCAATCTGCTGTGTTATAAATTACATGATTTTCAGATCTTTAAAACATGTCGTTTCATGTGAGCGTGCAAAAACTCAAATTACGACCAATTGTGTATATGTATATCATAGATTGTTGACTGTATTGCTTTCATTATTAGTTATATGCAAATATTGTAAACGCAAAATTTTAACGCGTATTAGACGTCCCACGGGTGTTCTGTGTACATACGATAATAATTATAACGCACACACACAAAACGATGCTGAAGATTCGTCGAAACGGAATGTTATAATACAGTTGTGTTGTGAGTAAACGGCATTCGGCTGTTTATCGCGCTTATAAGCAGTACCGTTCTTCAGCGAGATGACATTATTATTATTTCATATACGGCGGTTGTGGCGTATCGTTTTAACGAGGACGCGTCATCTTCGCGGTATAATATTTTTATTATGCATACCCACGCGGTAGGTATACACTAATATATACCTAATCGTTCACAGTCGCATTTGTGCGTACGACTATAATGATGATGCACATTATTGAATCGCATAATATTATTTCTGGCGGTATGTCTACATTCTACGAAACAATATGATTGTGCGCTTAATAATATACGTTGCGATGACCACGGTTGAGGTCGATAACGCTACTCGTTATTATATTGCACGACGCCCGTCGCATAATGTTATTGTGTATTATCCGGGGCGATCCTTAGTTAGTTCGTTTGCACCGTGCAGATTTTACAAGTCTATTTTTGTGTTTCCTAAAAAGAATAAATATTTAAAGCCGAATAATTCATTTCTAATAACACTGATGTGTGCTATTCGATCAATATTTTTCAAAAATGCGAAATTAACTTAGAAAAATGATAGTACCCCCCCTCTCCGCCCGATAATATTATATGCGTAATACCTACCCTGCAGCTATCGCACCACGAGTGGAATATTTGCGAAAATAAAATCGAAAAACGAACAAATATTGACCGAAAACTGCGTTTTGTAACAATATTATTGTTCGCAGAAAATACCTACCTATAATATTATAAGTACTTACGTATTATTTTCGTTTGGCCACGCGTGTTTGTTTCCGTTTAGCGCGCGGCACCCTCGTGACATTGTCCTAGATTTCGAATTCCACGGGCTGAAGAAAAAGCCCACTTGGAATATAATAATAATAATCGTGATAGATGGGCGCGCGGCGGCGGCGGTGGTAATGGTTGTCTTGCGGGCCGACGACGGTGGGCGAATCTGACTAATTACCGGGCATTAGTCATCTCTGTGATACGTTTTCTCCGCGTCTTTTTCGTTTATTGTAATTAACCGCGCGCGCAGTTGTGACGGCCTCGGGGCTACTCGGCTCCGGTGCGGCCGGCTCGACCGAATCAGACCAATAATTAACGCTAATTATTGGTCAGGGCAATCTTTTGTTTTTGTTTTTTCTACTTTATAAATATATATATACACACACACACGTTTTACTATCGTACTATCGTAGTATTACATACGTTTGTGTTGCACTCACAATACGCTCCTCTGCAGTCCTCACCGCCCCTGTACACGTTGTACAGTGTACACGTACATATTATCATTATTGTATACAGGTGGATTATAATGTTGAAGTTATTACGATAGTATAATGTGTACGCCAAGGCGACGACCATGTTATGTACGTCCCGTTTTAAGTTGGGCGGTCCGGTTTTTCGGCCATCGGTCCTTCTGTTCGCGGGAAAATTATTGGGTACACAAAAATGTCCCGTTTTTAGAAATCATATAGGCTAAAAGATAGCGAAAATCAATTTTTGTCGACGAATCGTTTTTACTGCCTGTTATATTATTGTATTCTACTGCGGGAAACCGTTTTTCCGATTTTTGCACTCTTAGGTGCGCCGCGCGGATAACGATGTAATAATTAATGTTCTGGCGGACGACTCAACTGCATCCGATGATGGTATAGGTACTTAATCACTGCCTAATTGGCATTCAGCGCCAATCGAGTCAACTGCTGTTGTTAATTATATTTTTATTTTTTATTTTTATCCCGTTTTGATCTAAAACCGAATAAAACACAATATAAGGTCAGTGGTACCTTAACTCGTACTATCGTCATCATTGTCGTACGCGGAGCCTCCCACAATATCATAAATAAAAATGTGAATATAATAAAGTTACCTCCAAATCCAATGATGAAATAATTCATAATTTTATGAGTTGTCTCTCAAAAATATTCATACCAAGTGCTAAATATAAAGTATTAAGTAATGGCTCATAAGCTAAAATATACCAATTAAATAAATGGTTCAATAAATATATGCTCAAACATTATATGTATTGACATATTGTTATAATTATTAACAATTAAGACAGTTACAGACTTACAGTAACTTATATTTAATATATAATATAAAAAAAATACAAATATGACAAAACTATAATATTTAGTGTTTAACTCTAAAAAAAAAAAAAAAAATTAAAATAAAACAACTTCAGTCAAATCAACCCACACAGATATTTTTCTAGTTATTGTAGTAATCGTCATGGTTTTATTTTAAATCTATGAGAACTTACTAATACTAAAAGTGTTGAGAATAAATTACATCTATATTAATAATAGAAAACGGTTGAGTCATTCAGAAACCACTTATATATTTATTTACCAGACTTTGGAAGATTGTATTTAGTATTAGACTTTTTTCGTTTACCATAAAGTTTAGAGTATTTTGGGGTACCTACGTGGAGAAGTAACTCGTGTATAGTCGTAACCATGAGATGATTCCTATAAAAATTGTCAACCTTTTTGATTCTGGGAGGCGATTAATATGTGTGCCCTCGTCGTGATACTTAATTAAAAACTAATTTTTAAGAACGGGTATAACCTAGGATTGAGACTGACGCAAGTTAGGGACTGGAAAATGTTGGCTGTCAGACCGTGACCTGCGAATGCTTTATAAACAACAACCAATGAAATAAATTACTATATTATCATAATTTATATAGTTTATTGTTGATAACAATGATACGGATAATATGTGACACTAAGCTCTGCTTTGCAATAAAGACCGGTGCAGGAGAGCAGTATAATAAATAATAATAAATATTATACAATCGTTAAATTATGATAATATATCAACTCCAGGATTTGTGCGTCTTGCGATTGCTAACCGCAATTTATATTAAAATAAATAAAAAATATTTAATATTAACTACGAAAGAAAAGTAAAAAATCCACACAGCGAGTGAGAATAACAATTAATAAACAATAAGATATAAATATGATGATAAATCATAATAATACACCGATGGATTGTTATATTACACATTTTATACATACCTATTTTATTTTTAAAAACGTTTTTCGATTTTTGAAATTATACTCATATAATATGATATTGTATCGTATTGTTATATGTTATAAAGTAGTACGATATAATATCGAAGTATCGAACCGCGAAGACCGATATGGACCTGAAATGCGTATATATGTTATTCGTTTATTATATTGTATAATATCATATAGTACTATACAAATTTAAATGGTTTTTATAGTTCATTGCGGATGTTTTTTATTAACAATAATTATTATCTAACCGGTTGAAAAATTCCAATTCAACACGTTCACCGTGCACATATTATTTTCTGAAAACTAATTAAAATTAAAATGGCCTTTTTCGGTTGATCATTTAAACACTATTTTTTAAACAGGTGTTTTATACAATTATACTTCGACGTATATTTAATAATATATATATATATAGTCCACTATAAATTATAATAATAGCTGTTATTGCTGTTGTTTGGACGATGAAAACTTTTAGTTTTATATACTAATATTAATGTGTACGCGTTGACCTACAATAATACGCAGTCATACTAATTACAAAATATTTACACTTTAATGGCACTCTACTCGTATTCGTGTATATTTTATTATTATGTATGTAAATATAATATACTTCAACTGTGATGCGTTTTTGGTTAATTAAAATCGCATACACATGATACTACTTGGTTCATGTATTATGTGTGTAATGTAGAACAGCCGAGTCAATAATTATAGTTGTGTCATTTTAGTGTTTTGTATTATTACCCCGAGGCTAATTATTATTACACCGATAGTAGTAGTAAAAACGTATATATATATATATATATAATATTATAATTACAGTTCGATTCAAATTAATATTAATATTTTTAAATGTATTTTACCGTTGTATGCGCCGTTTATAATGTATATATATATAATATACTATAATATACCTTTAGGTCGATATTATATACATTAAACATTTATACAATGTGTTCACGATAACTAGAAACACTCAATATTAGACGTGGAGTTATTTAATTTAAACCATGATATTATAATTGATAATTAAAAAACTAAAATATATACAATATATAAAACTATAGGTATATTATTTTGTGTATATAAAAATAAAACATTTAAGTACCCTATTGTACAGTTTTTGCAAGTAATCAATTTCCAAAGTTAAAAAATTGCTGAGTAATTACATTTTGAATTTCAGGTATTATTCACATATTATGCAAACTGTGAAATTATTTTTATTAATCAATCATTTTTTTGTCAGAGTGAGGCGGATCCTGCTAACTTTCAAACAGTACGTATTTTAGCTTTTGAGTATTTAAAAAAAAATATAAAATATACAATATAGTAAAACCCATCTCCCTTGTCTAAAAAATAACCGATTAATTTAATACCTCGCGTATATGCAAAAAAAATTTAAATGCTATTGGGATATAGCATATAGATATACAAATAGTTATTTTTTATTTTGTACGGCCACTAAAATGTATAAAAAAAAAAATTGTTGCCTGGTGGTGAAAATCGGTTATAGGTAGGTACTACGCGCGTATAAAACTAAAGTAGATACCTTACGTAAAAAACAGTAGCAGTATATCAAACCTATAATAGTATATGTGTTTTATTAAGTATCTCGATGAACAAAAATCATGTTAACAATATTGAACAACTCTACTGGAAGAGTTATCTTAGAAATACTGTATAAATAGCTAGGTAGCTACCTCCATATATCTATATCTATGCTATATCTTGGCATACCTGTGCGGCTTTGCACACGTATATTCATATTGAATATTATATAGTGTACAATATACGTATATACATAAGAATTTCGTAATGGGGTGAAAAAATAACTCTGCTTTTGCGTCGGGGACACGTATTCGCAAGTAGTTTGAAATGACTCACGCCAATCCGAGGCTGATTCAAAAATTACGCCACGGATAAAACTCGAGTACTCTTTACATATAATGTATATATACATATAAATGTGTGTGTATAAAAGATAGAAATGGAGAGAGAGAGAGAGAATGAGAGAGAATGAGAAGGAAAGTAAGAGGAAATCCTTTCATTTCGTCAAACACGTCGTTCGTTCGTTTCTACGGCGGTTTTAAACGAATTTTCTCTCGCGTTGACGACGTCGGCGTGTTATACCGCCTTGACTGCGGAATTCAATTTCAAGACAGAAACCGTCATTGTCGACCGCCGCCACAGTAGGTTATACGAACTACAATCATTTCTTCGAAAAAATTATAAACAAAACATGCGTTTTTGCATAGTTTCGTCAGGTATATCACTATGCTATTTTCGAAACGTGTGCACGAGTAATATAATAATATTAATATAAATTGTTTATGTATATACTATACACTGCCGATATATTATTATCATAAAAATAAGTCAAACTCGCGGCATAAACCATCGCAGATCGGGTCTTCGGCAGGTGGCCGCGGTACATGTCAAATCCTCTTCCCGGAAATCGTAAGCCGCGAGTGCAAAGTAACGTTTCAAAATATATCCCAAAACATACGCGTATCTACACTTTGCCAGAACGTAATACACCCATATAATATATACGTATTTGCTCCGAATCCCACTGCTGTTGCACGTGCTTTATAATATTATCCGGAATGCGCCACAACAATTCGTGGTGGAATCCTCAGATTATAATATTTTAATAGCAAATGCACTATTCTACTAGCATAATAAAATATTACGTGTTATGCGTATGTACCTACTCCACCGCAGCAGTATAATATGCACACCAACAGTATCCATCACGACTGCAGCAGTTTACGAGACGACGTTTTTATTACAGTTCCAACAATAGCACGATATAATATAATATCTTATATCTAATTCTATGTGTAATGTACAGAATGCCTATACGTATACATAAATATCTAATAACGTGTGTACTCATACCTATATAATATGTAATATTATATAATATATGGGCATAGAGGACTAAATATTGTGCTCTTTGTCGTGCAGTCCGCAGTATTTATAGTGTTTACGACGTACCTATCAACTATTATCGCAACACACCGAACACATGCGTGTAATCACGGTAAACGCACGTCATATCGTTTTTTATAATAATAATATTTTTATGCCAAATCTAATCCTCCTCCGCTCCGCCGCGATGGACTTCGACGCGCACACACACGCGCGCGTCTCATTATTTCACGTTTTCCCATTATCCCGCGCACGCAGCAGCTGCGGCCGCTGCCGTTTGTCTCTTGGTCGCCATCGTCGCCGTCTTCGGTAGTGTGTGTGTGTGTGTGTGTGTACATGTATGTGCGCGCGCAGTTTTTTTTTATTTCATTATCATCCCGTATACACCTATTATATTATTATGTATAGTCGTTATTATTTCGGTTCACATTTGATTATTAACGCCACGGGCTCGGGCAACAATGAGCGTCGTCGTTGTCGTCGTCGTCGTCCTCGCCGTCATCCGTTGATGTACAGGGTGTGCGCGTACCCGCAGTCGACATACCTGACGTACTTAATATAATAATAATAATAATAATAATGTGTATTTTCAGGTAACACGGTATTGGGTACCTACAGCAGGCGAGTATAGCGGTGGTCGCCGACATTCGAATGGGAAACGCCGAGACTTATTATTATTATTATATACGTTTATTAATATTTTATTATTATCACGGTTGTTATTATTATTTTTTCAATCCACAGCTTCTCGTGTCCGCGTGCGTGTGCGAGATGTGTCATTAAACCCGCGCGACCAGATATCGTCGCCATTGTCCGTCTCGTGCAGTGTCCGCTGTTGTTCGTCCGTCTATACAACATAGGTATACGACGTTTTTCCACCTCGCCTCGTCGACGCTACTGACGATTTTCCGACACGCTGCGCTACTAATAAGTACCTATAATAATAATAATGACTGCAATAATACGCTTGCACGATAATAATAATATAATATATTTTGTCATACAGAGCAATGCTATTAACGGCAGTGTCGTATTTAGCCAAACTCTGGTGTAGCGTGTACGTGACGCGTGTGTTTGTGTCACTTTACGAGGCGATGTTACGTATTTCTATCTATGCGTGTGTGTGTGTATGTATATATATATATATAGTCACATCTGTATTAACTTCGCGCAGATTTAATTAGGCGCTGTCATCTGCGCGCGAGGCCAACGTACCGAAATCAACCGATTGTGTGACTATATAATATATTATTATGTACACGATATTTCTTGTAGTTATTATTATGTGATTATAAGCGCATTCGACGAACGGGAATCGTTATCAGAATAAATGTTGCCCGCAAAGTGTTTTAATTCGTTAGACTATTTTATTCGTCTCATGGGTATCGTCTACAACAGGCTACGACCGCACGGTACGCCCGTGTCGGACCTACGACATCTATTCTCCACATCTCACTTTTTATTTATGGCGGCAACGTTTCTCGCTCGGAAACTTGTGGCAATAATAAGCTCGGACAGCGTCGGCAATAATAACGCGGCGAGCTGCACACATAATATTGCACCTTACCGCCGTTCATCGCCGGGTACACGCGATAAACCGGTTGTCGACTTTATACCGTCGTACGTTTTTTAATGTAACGAGTGACAACGGACAATTAAACCGCACTGTTGATAAATAAATTATTTTTAATTAATTTTTAAACTGTAGCGACGACAATGTCCTTATTACGGGTTACACGAGTGTCCAACTGTAAAAAATAAACCTGCAGGAACCTGCGTGGCAACACTACCATCTGTACGCCTGTACAAGACTTATCGGACCACACGATGCGTTTTCCGCGTTTTAACCTATTGCTAAATTATTCTAACTTATATAATCGATACAAGAAAAGTTTAACACATTTAGTAAGTGTACATACTTGTAGGTGTATTCCATTATGAATAGAATATTTGAAAAATATTCTATTCATAATGTTACAGAACAGAGGGTGAGTGTAGAAAATATTTGCTAGCCGCTATGTGACTAGAGAGGAAACAAATATACAATTAGTTTATTATAGAGGTAATATAGGAGATAAGAGTGGCAACAATTTTAGATAAAATGAGGGAGAGCTAGTTGAGATGGTCATGTCATGAGGAGAGGTGACAGTGACACGGAAGCAGTGATAGTGGCTACAGTGGTTATGGAAATTAATGTATAAGAATTAAAGAGAGAGAGAGATGTCAACCGAAGAAGAGATAAACTGAAAGAGTAACACAAAAATAGTTGGGTGTGAGTAAAGCAAAAATGAAAGAAGAAGCCTCGTGGATGAGTATAGTACAAAGGCGACAGACCCCATATAGATGGAAGCAAAAAAAAAAAAATACGAAGACTTTAGGTACAAGTTTTATTAGTTACGTTGTGCATACCTACTTATTGCAAGCAAATGTGACCAGTTCAGTAGTTTACTAAACATTTTGTAGTTGTGCGTGTTATTGAGTAAAATACTCGTGACAACATACAAAATGCGATTTATCGAACAATTATTGTTGTATTGATAACAATTGTATAATGATATTTTAATATATATATATAAAAGTATTTCTTAATAAATATTACCTAAGGACGTAACAACTGAACGTCATCTGAAACTATTACCAGTACAATAATAGGGTTGAATGTATAATTTTTCCGAGTGTTCTAATAATAAATAATTGCGAATGATTTATGAACTCTAACCAACTATAAAGATTATTATAAAAAATCACCTACAAGTATCTTCAACTTCTTTTTGAGTATCGAATAAATAGTATTATCCCAATGTAAAATGAAATAAAATAAAATAACATTACTAGATTTTATATAAACAAATATTTGAGAAAATAAATGAAACTTTTATAGTTAAAACTAACAACAAAAGCTATAGCATACTCCATACACGTAAATAACTAATAATTAACATATTATTCGGCGTGCATATCAGTTCAACAACAACTTTCTCTATGCATATTTTTATTTTTACTATTATTAATTTATTCGTTATGCGACCGATGTATAATATTTTAATATATATATATATACACACACACACATGTGTCGTCTTTTTATTAATGAATACACTGTAGGCGTGCAGTTAATAATATGAAATAATAGTATAAGAAACATAATATATTTATATTAATAAGATAATAATAATTTTCCCAAATATTAAATACCTACCTAGGAGGATTTCAACTATAATTTTGATAATTATTAATTACATTTTTCCAAGGATCTTGTGTGTTATAAATTGCATTAGTCATTAATCATTATATTTATCAAAACGTTATTATTTAGCAATTCTTTCAGTAATGTAATGTGTAAGTATGCGTATTTGATATTAAAAATATTAAACACAGTAGAATTAGGTAGGCATTATTGTTAAAAGTTACTTAATGTTGAAAGTTGAAAATTTTAATTGAATATAATAGGTATCTATAATAGCTAGTAGGCAAACGCATATAAGTATAACTGCGCAATAAACGAAGAAACCAAAAACCGGTTCATTCGATGATAATTAACCAACTTCAAAAATTAAATAATTAATAATAAATAATTGATTTTTATTTTTTAAATTTTAGTCTTACAGCAATAGACGATAGATATATTATAATTTCTACACAACTATTGCACGAGCAATTATGCATAATATTAAATAATACATATTTATTTTGTTTTTATAATATATTCTATGTTTATTAATCTGTCTGGTTGAATTATGAGATTTGCTCTTGGTAATTATAATTATTACTATTATTATTAATTACTATCATTATTATTAGTTAAATTATTTTAATCGTCAAAACTTGGATATATTAATACGTCGAACGGTTTAAGGTCACAACACTAAATCAAAAATGATCCATTAATTATAGTGTGCGAAGGATGTATAATATTAAAAGCATTACTACATTTATTAATTTTAAAATGATATTTGAAGGACATAATATTATTATTAAGTTTGGCGAGTCTAAATTCATTTTTTACTTAAGTATATACATTTTAAACACGCCTGATTATTAAATCACGTTTACTCGTGTAATAATAATAATAATATAATAACAGGTATATGTCGTCGTGTTGAAAATGCGTTTTTGAACACGAGCTTATAACGATATTTACTTGACGAATATAATATTTATTGCCGGCATCCGGGAAAACGTCATATGTGCCAGTACGTGTGCACCTACAATTTACACAGTTGATTGCGTAATGGCCGCAAAAACGTATACATATACTCATATTAATTTTATATTATTAATTATTATCATTGCCGGAATTGGTTCGACATTGTTCTAAAGCGTGATTTTTGCGATTAAAAAATATCTACTTTCTATTCGCGTTCGTGGAGAGCGTCAACGGAGTTCGACATACGCGCGTGTGTAAATATCATACATTATACAATACTAATATAAATGTCGTACTAGACGTACACGGCGCACGGCCACTGCATTACAATATATGTCGCGTGCGATCGGGAGTTATGGTCTGTTGGGGGGGATGAGGTTGGTGGTAATTTCTGGGGATCTGGTGAGCCTATTTATAACCAAAGGATAGAAAAGGGTGGTGGCCGCGTTAAATTCGAAAGGACATTTTTTCAGTTCCGATCTTTGTTAGAACGAGCGCACGCTGGTTTTTTCTTAGGTTTTTTTACGTTATATATATAATATACTCTGTATTATTAATGCCCGGGCACGTTGCCATGACGACCGTGTCTCCAGCGAAAATGAGAGGAAAAAATTTGCGTTTCCTCCCCACGTCATTTCCATTCTACACCACCGGCACTGCCGCCTACATCCCGCCCGCCTTCTAGCCCGCACTCTACTCTTCACGCCCTCTCGTCATTTCACCCTCTCACTCGTTTCTTCTCACCCACCGTCGCGTCGTAGTTTGCCGAGCCGGTATATATAATATTATAATGGAACTTTGATAAATAAGAGATGCAAGGCCGGAGGGTCGGTCGTGCGAGTCGGCCTTGGCGAGGGGTAGGAAACGTCTCGTGAGTGGGGAGTAGGCTGGGAAAGTGGAGGCGAACTTTTGATAAATAAAAACTTGGAAAGTTTCTCACACAGAATATAATGCGGTCCGGCCGGGGCTCGAGACCTGTTAAAAAATACACGCGCTGCGGTGGCTACGGGTGGGATGACTGTGCGCGGGTGAGATGAAAACCCCAAGGGGGGGATACCCGAACTCGTATTGATTTTTACATTAGCTTTTTAGCTTAGCCTCATACCGTTTATTAAATTACCCCGGGGCTCTGCAAGCGATGGACCTTCAACCCTCTTCTCTACGAAATTACGTCATTTAAAAAATATATATGTGTAGCATATACACACATTATGAAAAAAAAAAAGTAATAATTTTGAGATGGAAAAAACAAGAGCGTTATGTTTATGCACTCTTATGCCAACGTACTCGTGTTTATATGTATATATTATAGTATTATACGCTTATAAGTTATAATATACATATAGATGTAGATGTGCGCGTACAATCAGAAAAATATTTATACAACGTAACCGGAGGTAACACGACAGTATATATATATATATATATATGTATCGTAATACTATGTATTGCGCACAAATATTTCTCCAGTTCATCGTTTCCAAACGATATTAGTATTACCATAATAATGTACTGTACCGTTGTCCGTGGAATTATTATCATTTTTATTGATAGGTACAGTAGCAGTAATAGCCATTAGTCGTATATAATTGAGTTGAAGAACATATATTATATTTTTAAGCACACTGCAATTGTCAAATAATCTTATGTGGTGTAGTTAAAGAGAAAACTAAAGTAAATAACCGTAGTATACGAAGCTAAAATCATAAAACGATATCGATTTCAAATTAATTATTGTTGATTTCTTTTACGCTTGTATAGTGTTCGCCATACGATTTGTCAAGATTTAAAATTATTTAAGCACGTCATAAATTATAATTATTAATAATCGCATGTATTATAATTGTAGTAATAGTGTAATAAACATAAATAAGCATATTTGTAATGTAGGCCAGTGAGGCAAATGTGCTGAGGTAGCTAAATTGTAAATTAGATAAAAGGAAAAAGAAAACAAGAGAGAGGGACAGTCGTGGTACTGATGTGCGACGATACCTTTTAATTGTTTTAAACTTGCGTAACCTGTTTGTGTGTATGTTTAAGTTTTTAATAAAGGGTTTTTAATTCTTTGAATTGTTTGTTCATATTTGGTGTCACTCTGTACGCTTTGAATCTGATCTGAAACCGATTAATTTATGGTCTTTGAAGATTGAACGTCTAAACAGTAAGGTAGTGATATCGACTTCTTGTAAGCCGAATTGAAACCGATTGATTTATGGTCTTTTGGTGACTCAAGTGTCGATAGAGGTGTACCGCCAAAAGGAGGTATACGACATAATGTATGCAATATACTATATTACTGGCATTACATTCGAATTTTTACAATCACACGATGAGGTTATGGCGATTCTGCTTAATTAATATGTTGGTAATATATTTTTTCAACTTTCTTATGTATGCTATGTATAAAAATTAGATTCCTCAGATTTTAACGTGAATAGATTCACGTATTATATATTTTTGATTCACTCGTATTTAAATTTAAAAATTCATAAATTTAATTCGTTTTTAAATAATTAGTAAATCACGGATGTTTATTTAGCGTTTAAAATATAATATTTATTAAATGTATTAAATTATAATATAGTATAATATTAAAAAAAAAAAATCAAGTATACTTCTAGTTAAAAATAGATAATTGATTACCGATCATTGCTATTTAGATGCCAGAAACTAATGGAATATACTAAATACATTGAAATAAATTATTTGCAATAATAAATAAGTAGTATGCGTGTAATAAAAAAATTTCATCGACTCGTATGAATTTTAATTTCACTTACGAGTATACTCGTGAACTTAATTACTCGTGAAATAGAGACCTCCAATAAAAATGATATTACAACATGTTATAAGTAACTAAATGTATACGTTGATATGTAATGGTTCAACGAACATGTACAATTTAGATTCATCTAATATTATAGGATTGAAAATAATTTAAAACCAAAGTTGTTCCGAAATTCGGATTTATTTTATTCTATGCCATTTATAACTTTCATGATCAAAACAATATTTTGAAGTGACAAGTTGTTAATATTATACGTATATTATAATTTTATGTTTTGAAATTCCTGCCAAAAATATGAATTTTTTAGGAAGTCAATTAATTAGATATTTAGATTTCACCTAACTTAATGCAAATGTAAAAATTGTTTACACGATGTACCAAACTCCCAAATCAACTTGATATTAATCATTGGACCCCATGGTATACAAATAATATTATACCAACACGATAATACTATAATTATCATACTCGCGTCGAAATTGTATATCATATGCATTTCACGTATACTTCAGCAGACGTACTTAAAATACTTTAAATTACTTATATATATATTAAAATGTGACTTCATATACTTTCTTAGTTCTTAAACTCGGACGATAAACACTTATCCGAGAAATAACACTAACTTATTGTACCTACGCATAAATATACTTACCACGGGTTCAAATGCTTGATAGTTTTTTATTCAAATATTTAATAAGCAGCGTCGTGCCCTCCGTACACATGTGCCTATTCGGAAAGGCAGTTCACGCTGCATTCGATCAACACTTCTATTTACGTCGGATCTCTTCGATATAAATCCCCCACGCGTACTTATATGGCTATATAGGATTTATATATATAACGAATACCACATATATATTCTATTCTATTATTGTCCGTTTGATTTTAACTACGGTTGATCGATTGTTCGTTTATTATTACTACTACAACTAACCCGTGGAAGGCAACTATTTATTTTATTCACTGCGTATTTATTTATTTATATATATATATTCAGTTCACTTCTCCTGCAGGAAATCGTTATTATATTACGAAACATAATATATCATCTTTCGTGTGCACTGTAGGCATTTTATTTGAACAATGCGTTTCACGAAAACGCATAAGCATCGTGAACTCTTATCCTGATTTTCTATTATATCAATATGATGTATTTTTTTTTATTAATTTAAGTCCAATCATAACTAATGTATCGAAACCACGTGTAGATAAAATTATATTATTATTTTTTTTCTTTTATATAGCATCAATAAAAGTTCGAATAAATTTCAGTTATAATGGCCGTCATATAGAATCGTTTTGTATGTATCTACATACAGGTAGCTAAAACAAACGCACAGTCGTTATAATGAACGTAAAACTGACTGACAGCTGTTGGTACTTAATAGATTAATTTTAGATATTCAGAGCGGAGCGTGGGAGCTATTTAATGTAATATATTACTGTAAATACCAGTAAATGCGAGGGAGAGGTTCATTCAGTTCAATGTTTTAATGACGGGGTGACAGAATTACCTTATACACCTATATGGGCCACAACCTCACCGTAAAAATTCGGAATCGATTAATGAACCTTACCCACTGTATGCACTAATAAATATATAATATATGAGCATATTTATTAAGTTTAAGTTTAAGTACATAATAATTCGGTTAAAAGTAGTTTTTTAACTTTGTAAAATGTGAATACATACTCGTCACAGACTGAATCAATTTAATTTAAAAAAAAGGTCGGTGTGAAGATTATATAGACGTAGAAACTAGAAAGTATTGTATAGGTAGTCTCGCATGGGGTTGTCAAATTTGTAAATAATATGATTAGGCTTTTCTTTCGTTCAAAAATCCATTTGATGTAATATATTTATGTATATATTATATTACATTTATATTTATAAATTACCTTTGTTGAACGTATTCAAATATATATATATATATATATATTACTATACATCTCATCATTCCTTGTTCAAGTGTGTCGTATAATATTTTTTTATCAAATATACAAGCGTATAGTTTTGTCATTTTGTATATACACACACACACACACACATATATATGTTGTTTTATATTATTTAATGTTTATCTGAAATGTGTATTCTACAAACAAAATGGTTAAATATTAAACATATACTTATATTTATGCAGCGATTATATGCATTTATATGATTAATATTTACATGATAAAATTTTAGGCTAAAATATTTTAATTTACATGCGAGATAATCGCAATCATTTCGTATTATTTCTACAAATGAATAACCTATTAATACTGTTAATTAACAATATTATAATTTTTATATACATTGAGCAAATGTGTCCGTGTTGTGTGCATGCCATTTAATGCAAACTTGCGTATATCCATTATAATATTCATTTATATTAATATTTATTATATAATCTTCGAATTTCGTTTTTTATATTTGCTGATCATCGCTGTAACCAATATGATATACCTAACCAGCCTAATCATCCTAACACCGTGTGACTTGTTCTGTTTCTCCGTATCGTTCAATGGACCAAAATACAATAGGGCGTGACGCGTGAAGCTCTACTACGGCTGTAGTTAACATAATATTATACATGGTGATAATATAATGCGAGACGGCATAATATTAAGTATTTTATAAAAAATACCTACGAGTTTTGAAAACATTGTATAATAGAGTGATTAACCGGCCGAATTTTAATAGTCGTGGTGGAAGATTTATATTAATTGACACATCATATATTATTATTATGTGCATCAGGACTTTGAGTTTCACCGGAAGTCTTCTATTAATTACTACCTCGGTTGCATGAACGCGTGGCCAAACCATTCAGGTGACAGTTTCACTCGCTATATCATTAAAATACAATACCATTATATATATGTACAAGAACCTGTTGTTTTGTATTTATTTCGAAATACCGGTGCAGCAATTAAGCGAAACTAAGACAATTTATTATAATAATAATAATTATTAATTACAGTCAGCGGATCGCGTTCGGTTCACTTTTGTTGTGGGACACGAGATAACACTCCCGCGAGAATCATTGCGGTTTTCTCGAATCACTAGTACAATACATGTACGTGCACAATACTACATTGCAGTAGAATCTGGTGCTGGGCGAAGTGATCTCAGTGCACTAGGAGTATTTGGAGTACAGTTTATGTACTGGACATTATTTAATATTACTATATATTATGTTTATATGTTTCACTGTCAGGACAAGAAACCGTTAGGTATTTTTACTGTTTTAGTTTTGGTTATAAGAACGCTCCTTCAAAATTTTCGATTTTGTTCTAGGATTTGTAAACGGTTTTTAACGTCACTAGATTTTTGGTTTAGATTTCAATTACGGTTTTTAAAAGTTTTGGGTTCGGTTTATGGTTACAATGTTAAAAAAGGTTTTTGTTGAAAAAAAAATCCAGGTCTTAACCGGCTTTCAAAAAACCGTTTTCGAACCGCTATCATTGCGTTTATCGTTTTACATTATCGCAGTAATGTCTTGACTATACATAATCATAACATCGATACTTCTACGGGGAATAAGTATTTCGTAGTATTTCGTATAATTTAAATAAACGTCTCTCTTCTTGTTGAGATTCTACGCGACTATTGCTATTCGGCGAATTTTGCTTCGAACATTCGATATCGTGTACGTATCTCTAACGGCGATGTGCGATCGATTGATCACTGTCAAGATATCTGTGTGACGCTTTTCGTTCGTCAGACTGTTTCTTCTCTTTCAATAATAATATTACAAACGATCGGACGAAGTACGTTGGTATATAGTATTGAAACTATAGCTAGACAAATACCTATATATATATATATATATATACAAAATCACTTTATTCAAAGAAGACGAATATTCTCGATATAAAATAACGATAATAATACAAATTATTAAAACCGTACGTCAAAGTTGTTCTATTTAATTAACGATTATTTATATTGCCAAGGTAACCGGCTCGGCTCTAGTATATTTGAATTATTCAGGTTGCCATGATACGACGTAGTTCTAGACGTACTTAATGTTTTATAACATGTCATATATAAATATATACATATTGTATACAATATATAGTGTATATGGTATATCTCGCACATGTATATATATATATATATAACGTATCCGTGTTATATAATACATCAGTCGTTCCTATAATGATATATACGCGTAGGTATATATTATTTATATTGTTATAAACGTACGAATTACGACGATCAAAGCGAATAGAAGTCGAACTCGATCATCCGGAGGGCCGCAGTTATAGCAATAAAAGGCCGAAAACCACTGGGACAATTCTATAAATGATCATGTACATTATACATTATGATGTATACCGTGTATACACTATAATATTGTGTGTATTTGATACACGCGTGTACACAAAAAACGATCACGGCGAGTCGACGAGACCTGCTACAGCAGCTATAGCCATAATATCAATATAATATACGTCATATTATACGTATCCGTGTAAACGTATAGTGTTGTACTGTTGTATAATTATGTCTCGCGCGCACACCAAAAACGGCGGTTTACGTGATTTTGTTCGAATTCCGATCGAGACGAGTGACATATGAAACCCTTCGGAGGGGACGTTTTCGAAATTTAACGACGACATCGCGGTAACGGGCCCCGCCGTGGTACGATTTCGTGAACCGACTAATAAAAATTATCGTAATTTTTTACGATCGGCCGTCCGTCGTCGTACGAAAAAATAAACTTGGGTAGGTATATACGCGCACACGGCGCGTAAATTATTTTAATATTATCGCGAGTGCCTTGTACCGCGGTAGCCGGCGAGGGGCTGTGGTGGTGGTGGCGGTGGTGGTGGCGGCGGTGGTTACGCCGCGGAATTCACACTCTGCGCGCACAATGTACGCTGCTGCCGTGTACCTACAACGACATATTATTATACAATAACGCAGGTACGAAATCCGTGCGCTCCGTATACGGCCGTATAGTGCGCGTATAATACGATACTATTATACATTATAATATTTGAGTCGGATTTCCGCGGAGGGGACGACGACGAAGAGGACGAGATGAAAAAAAAAAATAAAAAATAACAAATCGTGATGTTGCGGTCATCCGCGCGAGCGTTAATAACAATTATTATCATTACGGTGCCGGGCCGGAGGATCATCATTATAATATGTGAGTCGGTCGACGTCTCGCCGCACACACACACGTCCGCGCGCGCTCGCACTCGCACGCGCGCGCGCGTTACCGAAAAGTTTAAGGATAATAATAATTCTTCTCGGTTGGTCGGATGTCGTTATTAAAGACCGTGTGTTTTTGTCTCTGTCCGTACGCGTACGCACGCGCATGTGTGTGTGTGTGTGACGTGCGTGCGTGCGCGCGTACGTGGCCAATTATTATTTACGGGCGCAGGGAAAACGATAATGGAAAAATATTTGTGGTCGACATCGGTCGCGCACCAACAAATGATAATTAAACCCGGTACGCTCCTCCAGTCGCCGGGCGACCACCGCGCCGCCGTTCGTTTCTCATCGCGCAGCCGTTCATTACACACATTATATTATATTACAATAATTTGTGTGAATGTGTGTGTGTGTGTGTGTGTGTGTGTGTGTGTGTGTGTGTGGGTGTGCGTGTGTGATTGCGTGTGCGTCGACGGGGCTCGTAGGACACAGTGTAATAAACGCGAGCACGGTCGACGAATTCGTTTGCCGTCAGCTGCGCGCTTATTTTTCGAAAAAAAAAATTGTCGCGATCGTCGCGGAGGTAGGGCCAGACGACACGATGTCATAATATTATGTCATCGCGTCATTTTTTTTAGCCGGGTGGTGGCGACGACAAAATCGTGTTTGACGAAGTACGTTTTCGTGAGGGGGGGGGGGTTGTATATTAAGGCGCGGTGCGATGGAGTAAATTCTGTTGGTAAATTATTTATACACTGATGCTACGATAATAATATGTGGGATCATTTAACGCAAGACAGCAGTCTTCATTTCAGAAGACAATAACGTTTTTGAAGATTTTTCTTTTATACATTGAAACGTTACAAAACAATATTTTTTACTATTTTTTATCGTTTTAAGTTTTTTTTTAAGTTTTTACTATTTTGAATAAAATTATACATTTTTAATTTCATTTTTCAAGGCATGATATTGTTCGAAGTACCAACCTATTTCGAATTTCAAAAAATGCATTTTGGTTAAACAAATTAGTAATTTGCAATCATACATGGCAACATTTTTAATATCACCTTTATAAATAGAGTATGACGGGTTCTCGTTTCTATGTATTAACTTACTATAACTTTGTAGTCTCAAAGAGCGTACACCGAGTATCTGTACTGCTGATTGTTTTCTATAAAAACATTGTCGATTTGATTTTGATTTTTTTTCCACTAATTTTTTTTCAATCTATTTCAAACGGCGTAATGATTGGTGGCGTAAAACTATTCGATCCCATCAGATCTATATAATCATGTGACATATACGCACGTTATTCGTCGGGAGTTCGGGACATCGGCGAAAAATACAATGACTGTACATTTTCGATTTAATGTATATCAATGTACTTGGAAACATTTAAATACAGTCATGAATACGCGATCGACATAAATAAAAAAATAAAAAATAGAATACTACACATATTATGCCTCTGGTATATTCACACTTTACAATGGTGTCTACGTATAATCGATGTTACCGAAAACATCTAAAAAAAAAAATAAAATTAACAAGGTTGAACGATTTTAAAACCGTATCGCTAAAAATGACGAAATGTTAAATGAAAATGCAATTGTAATTTATTGTTAAAACATTTTCGTTTTAAACGATTCTTTTTTTCTTATGCATTTACACACAACTGACGGTCTACAAGTAAAACTATAATAATTCTGTTTAGTGTGCCATTCGTTATTATTTTTTAGAATTAAGTTTACACGCGCGTTTATCCTAAACTGCAGCATGATACATAATACACATTACTTAAATTAACAGCGGTATGTATACTGTTTTCCGACAATTAACGTTTATCAACACAGTAGTTTACCTATATAGACTAACCTCGTGTACCTACCGATATTATATTACCATATAGTCTTAATAGTGCGCTGTCGAGTGAACTGGCGGATGTCTCAAATTGGTATAATATTTCTTATATAATATTACGTAGTACCTACATATAATATTATGTTGTATAGTTGTAGTTCCACATATAATACTCTATATATACGTTGGGAATTGTCTTTGAGCAATACTCTTCGTCATAAATTACTCCACGTTAGGGTACAGTAGGACTATAATAGTAACATTTCATATACGCCATTAGGTCTTACATTTTTCACCCCAAAAATATATACGAACATACATGCTATATCCAACCCCTGGCAATGTGGTTGTTTTTGTTTCTATATGCTGCTGCATTGGTGTTCTCTGGGGGGGAGGCGAAGACCCATTCAACCTCTTGCCCCCTTGATCTTTTTTATGTAAAGTTTATATTATATTGAGTTCGTCCTCCCCCTTTTATAATTTGGTCTAGGGACGTCATTGCTATGCTACAACGAAGGACAAAATAATCAAGAGGAGCATTTAGGCTGTCGACTTCGATGTTTTTTATCAATTATACATTAAACATAATTGAAAATAATAATATTTTCAGTTTAAATCAAATACGTTAAAAACGTTTTCGTGTGTATGGATAGATACTTTGTTATACCAAAAGACTACCGCGTATTATTAATATTTCCAGTATATTACTCAGACTCCGAATGAATGAAATAAAAAAAATGACATTAAAACACGTTTCTTACATGCTTTAACGGTTATTTTTCATTTTTTTTTTTTTTACATGAGTGGTTTGTTATTATTGAAAGAGAAAAGATAATTTAAATTTTGGTTACACTAGGGGATTTGTATAATATTTATTTGAAATATACCAAAATCGTACGTCGAATTCCGGTTCCTCGTTTAGGTACTGCAGCCATCTGGTTGATTTTAAAATTATTATTATTTTTTTTTATCTTAATATGTTTACAAAAATTTCGGAGTTCCTTTTAATATTCACTATTTGATTTAAAAGCAATCGTATTTATAAATTAATACCGTCTCTCTGCTATATGTATATATATATATATATATATATATATATATATATATGTATAGAAGTACATACATAATATATTTATATGTATATATAAGTAAGTTTATTTCTTTTATAATGTATATAATTAAAAATAATTTAAAAATATAATATAACGTTCGTAAAATACTTGAAAAAGTCGGTTTGACGCTAATACGATGTGTTCTACTGGCAAAGAGTACACGTCATGTGTCAGAGGAGAGATAATAAGACAGACTCGTTCGGCGTTCTTATGATATATATTATGTATATAAACATCCGCATATCCGACTACATATATTATTAAAATATATTATTATTATTATACTACGCACACTGCAGCGCACAGCTAAATGTGCCATTCGTTCGATTCGTGTGCGGAATGATTAGCTCTTAAAGAGAATTTAATGAAAAGATTCCAATACCACATGACACATAATTTTTTAAATATAATTAATTTTTGTAATATTGTGATATTCTTATTTTAGCGAAGTATTGAAAAATTTAAAATCAAAAAACTATTTTGACACTTATTCTGTGAGCCCCTGTTAGGTAGTGTCCGTAATGGGCAATTTATAGAAATACCTATATAATAGGATTTAGGATCCAGAAAAATAATTATTCGCCCGCCGAACTGATTTCCCACCGATTTGCCAATACAAATTTCTAAAAATAATATGCATAAAAATATTTAAACAATATTGTTAATGACGGTAAAATTGTATTTTATATTTGATAGTAAACGTACGGTCACGGTGTAAACTTCGCGCGGAATAAGAAAACTGCAACAATCCATATATACATGTGTATAATATAATGCGCGTGTATCGATCGGAGCAGAAAAAAACCACCCATTATTGTATTACGTAGGTGGTAGGTATATAAAGGTATGAGTAAAATCACATTACCACACCGTCGGTCATATCGTAATAGCAGCGGTGCTGCAGATTATACAGTGTTCGTAATTTGTGTTCGATAGCAACAGTAATAACACACGCACCCGGACTATATGGTAATTTCTGCGAGTTTTTTTTTTTCTCAATCCGTAGACGCCTCGCGTTATCGCGTCGCGTTATATCGTGATCGGTTTCGCATAATATGTAAAACGTTTTATTATTTTCGATTTTATTATTGTTTTTCCGTATTCTTCTTCTACTTGTTTTTTATTATTATTATTATTATTATTATTTTTTTTTTTGTCGATCGTTGCCGTCGCCGCTTATTTTAGACCTTCGCGTGCGCGGTGCACAGTAGTTGTATAGCACACCGACTATTATTACAGCAGCACACAGGTACAGACGGTAAAGGTATACGGCGTAATTGTACACGCGTGTATATAGGTACCGGGGCAACAGCCCATTTATCTCTCCGTATCCGTTGCTCGCGCAGAGATCGCCAATTGTCGATAATATTCAAACGTTCAAAAGCGCGTAACTGTTCGTATGTGTGTGCGTATGCGTATATGGACGCGTGCAACAACACACGTAATTAGTTTTGGATTTGCCGCGTGTAAAGAGACCTTCGTACGGCGGCGTTTACAATAAGCACATTATAATATTATACCTACACACATACACACACATATATATATTTATATATTAATAGGTACGCGCACTGCCGGTAAGTATAATATATAATAATATGTACACAACGCGCATATAATAATATAATGAAGGCGATCACGTATATAATAGCTGATATCTGCACCGCATTGAAGACAAAACAACAAAAATTTTGAAATTTTCCACGCCAAACCGTACATACATAATAATAATAATAATAATAATAATAACAACAACAATAATATATATAATATAAACGCGGCAAATGAATACAATGTCGGCCGGATTGAATGCGAAATCTAATAAATGTATATTTATGGTACTTTTAAAATAATATAATACGCGACGGTGCGTTTGTGCGTGTACTTATGCCATTCAAGGCTACGGACCATACAATAATATCACCGTAGGTATACACCCGCATTATATAATATATATATATTATGTTATGTACACGCGCATATACATGGTTATACAATAAATATATATATAATATATTATATAATTAAATGAATATAATATAATACATCTCGCATGCAAATATCCAATGGCAATCGCTAAGACGATCATTAACTCGTAGATAATTAAATATAATAGAAGATTTAGGCCCAGAGGCCTGCTTGGTTAATCAAACTATTTAACTTAAAATCACGTTCCACACACGCACATACACACTCACATATATATAGTTAAGCGATTTTCATATATATCATCCAAAATTTAATTTCACGTAAATAATATGATTATATATTATATAATACTAAAATATATTAATTTTGCCATAAATGTAATTATGGTATAGTCTTAAATGCACATTTTTTTAAAAATACCTGAATTATCCATATTGCCGGTAACGTATGCAAATGTGATAGTTATATTTTAATTAGCTATATATATAATATATATTTTTTATTAGGTTCAAAAGCTTCGACAACTGAGGTTTTAGCTTAAAAGTTTTACACATATATATATATATTATATACCTTATAGTTTAAACCTAATAGACTTATATCATTCGCATCATCCTATTAAATTTAACTTATAAAATATTTATCAATCCACGGTTAAACAATGCACAGAAAGGTATGTAGGACGTATTATATCTATCGTTGACAAATATTTTATTTATTTGAGCTCATCTGGATTTTGAAATAATCAAAACTAAAAGACGATAAATTAAGGTTATCGATGGACACATGCGATATAATCCATTTATTATGTGATACAATCAGTGCATATACCTACTTATCCAATTTCCTTCACACACATACACATTACTGAAATTCAAATTTACAATGTTTTAAATATTCAACACAGTTCGAACTATCATTTTACGCGTTCCTAAATATTTTTAAAACATATCTTAATTAATATGTAATATAACAAAAAAAGAAAACAAGTATAAAAACATTGATTTATTCTAAAAAAAAAACATTGCTTTGTTCCGGGTAAAGACTTTATATATTTGAAACTTTGAAAGTAATGATAAATCTTGGCTCGTTTGCATAATGATTCTGAGCGAATTTTGCATTATACCCACGAAAGTAGACTAGATATTTTAGTTTAATCCACAATTTCTATTATAATATAGACCTAAAAGTTATTTTGCTTTATTCAAAATCAGGTTTTCTCAAGAACTATTACTGCGGAGAAATAAAATTCGATAAATCTCCGCTCTAATATACTTTTTATGTTAAATTTCTAATATAGCGATGCGTGTAATACTACAGTGTTATAGATGAAATAAAGTTTTATGTTTTATATTATTATCTAAAAAAGTGTTTGGTGAAAAATCTTCAACATTGTATTAAAACGAACACATTAATATCATGCACCTGCTATTATATTATCTCTGTAAATCCAATATATATTATTTTCATGTCCATTCGATATTTTAAAAGAATGTATCCGTTTTACGATACTAAAAGATACACTACATCACCTGCATCAGTACACAATTGTGTACAATATTTTTTTGGATTTGCTGGATTATCCACGTATTATCATTATATTGACCGCTTTCTATTTTTTACAATAATATGTGTTTAATTGGTGTACGTATTATTTTGCTACGTACGACAAAATTGACTTGGCGTATTTCGGAAGTTGTTACACCGGTGAACCTATACGCGAAAAGAATAAAAATATCAAATACATACGATTTAATTGGTTTTGTTATATAAAATAACATTTCACACGATTAAATAGGATTGCTTTCGTTCCGTAAAGTGAAAAACAGTTTGTCGATTACTGAGTCTGTCACAGTAAATAAACTATACAGTATAATATGTGTGTGTGTATACGATTTTTATCGTTATCCGCGGGAAACCTATTTGTCGGGTACGTGTGTGTATATATATTATATATACATCTATACCGACGTTGTCGATGGAATCGATTTTTTTTTTTTGGGAGAATTGCAATTACATATACTCGTGTTGAGAGAGAGGTGGAGAAAGAAAGAGAGAGAGAGAGAGAGAGAGAGAGAAAGAGAGAGAGTGAGGGAGATGCACAAATACAATAATAACAGAGTATATGAATAGTGTGTATACATACGCACGCACAAACACTTTTGGCTGCGAGTCGTGTAAATTGAAAATAGTAAATATATAATAAGTGTAGACAATCACTCACGTATAATATAATTACGTATGGTATATATTTTCTTAGTAAAAACGAACTCCAATATGCCGTGCGGCCGACAGAATTGACTCGAACGCTTTTATTTAGAGTTTTTTTTTGATTATTTATTTTTTTATACTTTCTAATTATTGGTGTCTTACTCTTTTTTTTTTAGATAAGTTTATACGATCTAACGCATTTTCGGAATACATATAATTATTGTTATATTAATATAATATGTATCTATGTTTAATGTTTATGTATGGTAATGAGTAATAATATGTATACTTTTTGATGTACCCATACTTTTTTATTGATTTCATTAATGTAAATTCTCGTATATAATCGTTTTATACAACGACCCACTCGAGTACATTCATCCGCACAGTATTCGATTATTTTCATCCGTTTGAGGTTTGGTTATGTAGAAAACACAAATCGGTCAGATGGATAAAATAAAATTCGATTTCTGATAAAACATAAAATATAACGGAGTCTTTACTCGAGAGTCCAACCTACCTAGCGCAGTTTATTATACCGCTGATAAACCGTATATGCACTAATAATATATATTATATTATATTATTATTCATCACAGATACCATATTATAATATATTATATACATATATTATACGGTCGTGTATTAACGGTAAACCACCGAGACCAATGTAGGCGCACATGGTAGGTCTTGGCCTGTAGGTAAACTATGGGTATACATATATAAATATATAGGTGTTATTAGTCGGTATTATTATTATTATTTGTATGCTACACAGGTATGTGGAGCTGGGCAGCCACCGAATCATATCGATGCTCGCGGGTGGGTTTCTGCCTCAAGCTTGTATAATTGATACGTAGAGGAAATAATAATAATCCGAAACGCGAATCGGCATCATCTGCTGCAGGAGCAGCTGGATCGATGTACTGACTTGTCCTTTGGAACGAGCCGACGGTCCCAAAACTCCCGGGTCGTTCGAGAGAATGAAATAATACAACGGCTCCGCATGCTTAAACGCGCGTATATATATATATATATATACATATAGGAATATGATATTATAATAATGCGCGAGTCCGTACGCGCGTATCTTATTTTATTCACTTACACACAAACACGCACACACGTATAGGTACATTTATGTGTGTATATATTATAATATAGCTGCGTAGGGGCGTCGGTCGTAACAAGGTATATAACAAGGTAATCGACACCTGCTGACGGTGCGGGCCAGCACCCCATTCACCACACCCACCTATACCATCATCCGATCGCCACCGCGGCGGTCGTCTTCTGCTTAACCGTGGTCACGTATGAGCATAGCGTATATTATTATTATTATTATATTATACATAAATGAACACTTATATATAGCTCGTACGCGAGTCTCAAAATATATATAATATTACACTTAGGTATTGTATAAGTCATATATGTATATAATATATAATAATATATAGTAAATAGTAATGCGACCGAGAACACGAGAAACATAGTAGTTTTCGGGTATATCGGGTTCGGGGTATATAAATAGTTACTTTTATTGTACTTAGCTGTGTATATATTACACATATTGCTATATACATAACGTATACTACGTATAAGCCGTATTTCACGTAAACATGGCGACTTTCCTTCATTAATAATTTTGGCACAATATTATTATTATATTAACACCTACACCTAGTTATATATATGTGTGTGTGTAAGATATACGGTTATAATTATAATAAAAATATAATAATGCACTGATTTATGGTTAATATTTTTGACAATACTGCAATCGCTATTAATAATTTTGAGTTTTAGCAAATTAATTTTAAAAAACTGCGGCCAAACAATAACAATTATTTTACATTTTTTTATAACTCGTGTAGGTATTATTTTTATTGTTATGTAATTAATTAATACATTTGGATACTCTTCGACGGTTAATTTTTAACGTGGATCACAGTTTTATAGATAATCGTGTATGAACGTGCAATTTGTTGGTCACAACTAGTCTATTTACCTATCTGAGCCCTGAGATTTGCACTTCTCTGGGGACGCAACTTGCCCACAGTGATATGGGACGCAAGAATTGCTCTCCCACACACGTGCACGAGTATAAATAGTATGCGTGTTATACATGGCTGTTATTCGTGTATGCATAAATTACACAGGGTGTCTCGCTCGCACGTAGTATATTTATATCGCATCCACTTGATGAAATTGTCCATTTCATGAAAAGTTATCTAGTTCACGAAACAGAAACCGTTTTTTTCCACTTAGTAAAATAATTAAAAATGTCACGAAGTTGGTATCTGTTCACAAGACGGATACTAAAATTTCAAATCGTGTAATTTTTTTCATCAAATGGCCATCTACGCGGTGAAAAAAAATATGATATAATTATTATATTATTTTGCCATTGGTTGTAATAATACATAAACCATATATTAAAATATTGATATTATTATAACATTACAATATTGATAATAATAATATAAATATTGTGATACATGATTTATTGATTTATGTATTATTACAACCAATGGCAGTATAATATTATAATTATACAATTGTATATCACATTTTGTTTCACCGCGTGGATGGCCATTTGATGAAAACAATTACACGATATGAAATTTTTAGCATCCATTTCACGAAAAGTTATGCAGTTCATGAAGTGGATGCGACACATAATATATTATATGTAACACATTTGTTTACTCGTGCCCCACGAAATATTTTAAAACGTTTACACTCGCAACAGTTCGAGTAGAAGTACTCAACGGAAACGTTTGATCTGACGTTAAAAATAGTCCAAGTGAACAAAAAACCATATGCATACAGGCACAATAGTGAACTTCGCGTAATCGCGAGTCTCTGCAGCAGTAATGATGTATAGGTAACACTCAGTCATATCCAAAATCGTAGGCATATTTCGAAAACGCCGAGCAGATTAATACGATACAACATTATTATGGTGGTCGGCGTCGTGGCGGTGTGTCCGCAAACACCGCTATACGCGGCCCTGCGAACACCCTGTACAAGAAACGACGCGACGGGCGTATCATTATTGTTTACGCCGCCGCCGTCGTCGTCCAGGTGTCTCGCGAGCAGCTCACGGGGCGTCGCGCGTGTAAACGTACGGCAACAGCAGCAGCAGCGTCAGCGTCTCATATAGGTCCGGTACCGCGACGGCTCGCATTCCATTACCATTGTTCGTCAGCGCGCACACACACACACACTCGCGCGCGCGGTCCGATCCAGTCCCCGGCAGACTCACCGGTACCTGTTTGACCGCCGCCCGCCCTGCCCCGTCGTCGCACGGTATATGTACCCGTACTCGTATGCGCGCGCGCGCGTATGTGTGTGTATTATAATGTATATCAGATGCAACAGTGTCCTCTCACCCGTTGTCCCGAGTCGTCGTCGTCGTCGTCGTCGTCGTCCATACCCCCTACGGTTTGGGTCAAGTGTGTTTCGCCCACACGTGAAACCGATTGGCATTCCAATACATATTATACATACGATGGTATACACACCGACAAATTTACGTTCCTCCGGTATCCATCCGTATGCTGCACTATACACGCACACGCACACACACACATATATATATATATATACACACACACACGGTATAAACGTTGTGTACGTGAACGCTTATATATATATATATATATTATAAAATATGATATATATATATGAACGCGTGTGTAAACGAACGATGTTATGGTGAAAAATGGTCTTGGAAACACTAGTAGCAGCCTCGCGCGCGCGTATACATATATATTATAATATTATATAAATGAGTTCGGGTAGCCGAGTCCTTATTACGTAATATATTATTATTGTAATAGACGAAAAAGTCTCTCGTCGACGTACGAACGCGCGTCCACTGATTGGACGTGTATGTATATGTATATATATTATTATGCCTAAATACGTACCACTCGTATATTGTTGTTCCGGTGACGTTATAATATTATTCCGTGCGGTCAAGAGTTTATTTATATTATATTACGAATACTCCGAGAATGTATTACGTTAAATGTGGGTGGAACTGCGTATATTTAATACGTAGCTAGGTTCTCCTATACCTCGTCTCTGCATAATACGTTACACACGTAATGAATGTTGGTTGTGTAGTACTACCCATCGTGTTATTATCATAGGCCCGTTCGATTTTATTTTTTTTAATTTCACGGCCGGTTTTCAGGCCCCGACTACCCGTCGGCCGCTCCGTAAACTATTATTGCGGGCAGCGACGTCCGCGAGGGCGTTTACTTATACTCTTAACAAGAGCGGCGGAGTACAAGCGGTGTCGACGATACAACGCGATCGCTGGGACGACGTGCGACTTCGTTCTCGAAACCGCCATAACGTCATTCAGTCGTCCCGAAGCGAATTTTCCGCTGATCTGCCGACAGCTAACCGCTCCGCGTACGTACGCGCGTATCTCGCCTCGACACTGTGTATATCTATAGTTCATATATTTTCCCTATCGCGATCGGTTTCTGAAATCGTTGTCGTGTATAACAAGCGACGACGTCTCCGATGTCGAATTCCCGCAGGTGGTACCCTCTTCGCTTGTCTCTATCGGTTCGTCACCGCAGCCGGGCCCGCCGCAGGTGCAGCGAAAACGGTACACGCGTACCCGGAAGTGGATCCCGTGAGCTTATTAATAATTGTACGGGTATAGATGTACGGTTAAAAGGAAACGGTAATAGCAGTATCATCCTCCCGATGTCTAATCGTCTGCAACCGCACTGCACCGGCGGAGAGAGAGAGAGAGAGAGACGCTGCAGAAAAGACCATTTTCGTCGTCTGGATTCTCTGTGGCGAGATAACTATGTATACAGCCATACCGATCGGGTCGTCTTCGTCCGGTCGGATCGTCTTCGTTGTCATTCATCGTTTTCTGGAGGTGATAGGGGTGGTGGGGTAGCGGCGAGAAACTGTTGCGGCGTGTCGGCCGGGCGGGTTAGCTCAGGACGACGACTTTTTCTAATTGTTTTACGGCCCGGCGGCGATTAGTTCGGCCTTATTATCGCGTCGTCGTTATCATTACACAATTATTGTTATTGTCATTATATAGATCGTATTGTTCTTTCCGCCGACGACGCGACCCGCTCAATTAGTACATTCGCCGGCGCGCACACAGAAAATACGCATAACGCGCGACTACCGCCGAGCGTGATATCCTCGCGGTATTTTTCGTGGCAGCGGCGGCGGACGACGATATTTCGAGTTCACGGACTGTCGTTCCTGCCGTTGCGCTATTACGTAACTATGATGGTGAATAATAATAATCGATAAATTCTCACGATTCGGCGCCGATTAAATAAAATAATATATTATATACGAATTTGCATTTAATTGCACAGCACGAGGAGCAGTCTCGCGCGCGATTATTACCTATATTACACTCTTTATATATGCATAATAATATGTACACGGTGGAGGAGTGCGGAGGGGTACGTATGGGCATTGCTATGTATATACCTGCTGTTGTACACGCGCGTGTTGTTCAAGCCGTACATTATATACGTTATTTATTTAAACGTATTCTTTTTTGGTTGCGTTTATTATTATTGATATTTATAATTTCCGTTCGCACACACGGTAGTCGTCGTGTGCGACCCGGCAACCGCCCGTCGACAACGCATAGCATATAAATATTATAATCACAATGTGATAGACAAACGGCAGCGGCGGTGCCGTGATCGAACGAAATCTCCCCCGGGCCCTTCGAGCTTATAATATAGACTCGCGCGCGCCGCGTCAGTATAATATACATATTTTATTGTACGAAGTCTACGATTATACGTTTTTCCACCCACCGAAATAGGAATGGTGATTTCGTGTTTTCCGATTTAGAGTTGTTTTTTTTTTTAATAGCGTCCCGGGCGTATCGCGTATGGGCATGACGTGCACCACAAATGTATAATATAATTTATACGACAACCCGCGATTATAAACGGAATAAAACGGTTTACGATTATATGAAATACTTTATTCGGACGTGATCATATAATAATATCATAGTATTATACGTATATATGTTATGACGGCGTGTGTGCGATGTATAAATGTATATGATAATGTTCACGTTTTGATTTTTTTCCTCCCCGATCGATTCCTCGACGATTTCGTTTTTCACTCGAGGCGGTGCTTCTGTAATCGATCATTGATCACGAAATCACGCGTTTTTTTTTGTTTTATCTCTTTTACGTTGTTTATATATATAAATGTGTGTGTGTGTGTGTGTGTTGTTGTGTGTTATGTACACATTTTAAACGCGCGTCACTCGACTACCCTCGCATTCTTTGACGATGATGTGATAAAATATTTTCGAATAAAAAAAAAAAAAAACACCGTCGAATATAATTGTTTAATTATCGTGCTAAACTATATTATACAAAGATCGGCCGTGGGGGCCAAATGAAACCGGAATGTTGTCGGCCCGCCGCGGTGTGTGCGCATACCATATTATACATATTATATCTCGGCTCGTCCGTCCACCGGGGGTCCGTTTTCAATGCGGTTGATTGATTTGAATGTATCCGCCGTAGAAACGATTCATAATAAGAATAACACGTTTCAGATAATAAACGACGTTCTGTGACGTGTCTATGTGTGTGTGAGAGAGTGAGAGAGAGAGAGAGAGAGAGAGAGAGAGAGAGAGAAATATTATATTTGCTGGTTAAGACATATTTTGTCAGACGTTGTATGAGGGGTTGATGCGGGGGACGATATCGGTTATTGTGTTTAGTCCGAGTGTACGGCTAAGATTTATAATACACATTATTATTATTATATTTTACCTATTCATAAAGGGTCTTGTTAATTTTGCCTTACAAAACTAGTGGGAATTGCATTATGTAAGTCGTATCCTTGTGAGATCTCTACCAATTTTGTAACAAAAAATTTGGTCGACCCTTCAACATATAAGTGATTATGATATATTTCGGTACTGCCAATCACCATTGTCGTGAAAGGATGGTCTGGAAATGTTAAGATCGTCAGAAGAACATATTATTTTTCTGACAATTATTTCTCTCGCAGCAACCTATGACATAGGCGTGCATATGACTGAAGTCACGTGCATTAAATTTTTTAATACGATCAACACACAACCACCGTGCTAACAGTTAACCGTGTACAATCAAAGGACATGGTTATAGGTACTTCAATATAATACGACCAACGATACACTATAATAATTGCACATTTTTTAATCGCAGTTCAATTTATTTGTAATTATTGTAATAAGTAATGTAGCTCTGTGGTAATGTGGTTTAGTTTGACATTGGTATCACTGCTATATAACCTGGCGAGGCCACAAAATATGTGTTTATTATACGCTCCATATAAAAACACAAAAATTACAATCAAGTGTGTGAATTGTGTACAAAATACAATAATATTATATACTAACATATAGTATGTACACGTATAAATATAATATATGTGATACGTATATATTTATATACGCATGATATATGTTTTTTAATAATATTTAAATCACATTTACTATATTTACCGTAACGTGTTAAATGTAACGCGTGATTTAAACGACTTATTCATTTCTGTTACTCGGAGTCGAGAAATAGTTTCGAAAATAACTTTTACACACCGGTGTCGTATACATATTATTGTAATATATAAATATGTATGCACACACGATAATATAACGTATGCCGTGCGTTTAATTAAAACGTTTACTATGATTTATAAATGTTTACTCATATGGAATATATACATATACACATATAATATGTGTATGTAAAAAAGCCTTTTAAACAAAGCAAATTAAAAAATGTTCAATACATGTAGATTCGTTACGGACAGTCGACGTGCGGACCGAGTGCGTCGAAGAATTCAATCTATCTGTTTAATTAGGTAGGTACCTACTCATATTTTTTTTTCATCGACCGCATAAATTACAAACATTCTTTCATTGGTTTTTGTTTAGGTATTTTAGTGACTACGCATATCATTAATATGATAATAAAAAAAAAAGGATAAATTTTGGTCTTCTTCGTTTTTTTTTTTTTGTACTCAAATGTTTATATTTACGCGTCACTGTCGAATCACGGCCACACGCAATATTAAACTGCATTATTATAAAAATGGAAAGTTTTGGATCAAAAATATGCAGTAATCATAACAGTTATTGTTTATACTTACAGAGAATACAGTTCTTAAAAATAATTATTCGTTCGTCACAATTAGATATAGTTTTAAATTGTTGATACAATAATAATATTTTAATTTTGTTTATTACTATACCGGATAACTGTATATAATATTAAATATTATTGGATAAAATTAATATTGTTATTTTTTATACATATAATTCGTATACAATAAATTTTATTCACATACATTTTTGATTGATGCTTATTTATAATAATTACGCTATTTTGTAAGTGCTAATACGCTGTGCACGTTATTCCACGATAAATTATTTTGATCAGTCTTAATCCCGTGACTAAAACAATAATGTATTAATTATATGTAAATTTGATGGTAAAAGAATTGTTTTTCAAAAATTTCTGAGAAACTTTTAAATATAGCTTGGATATAATATTATAATTGTTTTATTATTTTGCATACTTAATTAAGTTCCAAGGTCTTAGGGTGTGCTTGACTTCCCCCATCGAAATAAAAGCTCGATTATGTTTTCGTTAAAAACCCACAGCAAATCGGCGTCACTAGGAAATGAAAAACTTATATGTTCAAGATGTGTGTCTGCGACCTGCGTACGTATTATGACATTACAATCGGTGTATATGTATAATATCCATACTGCCGGTATAACACATAACAGATAAGAAAGTATGTCGTTTATTAAAAATGTGCTCTCTTATATAGGTGGTATTTTTTTAAATATTCAAAGAATGGTAAATTGTAGTGATGTTATTTTTTTGTTGTACGAATAACACTATTGTAAAATACACACATCCGCACATATGTATATAAATATCATCATTATTACTATTATTATTACTCCGGTACTTATACGCATAATATATGTGTATATATACGATATTGAACATATCTATATTATGTATGTATCCATTTTGTTCTATGATTATAGTGCGTATGGTCAAATCGTCTATACGCATTATATTTCGTGATTGATGTATATAAAATATTACATTTTATATACGCATATATAGGTAATTCGTATGTACAGAGATTCATATGCGCGCTTTATAAAACCACGCACGTTAATACACATACTCGAGTTATTATTTATTTTTTTCCCATCGAATTCAGGTATTTAGGCGTTGTATTTACGCGGTATATGCGATTATTTTTATCATCGTCGACCAATAAGCACGTATTATTCATAGTATAGCTGATTTGTTACATATGCCTATATACTATACTTATATATTAGTTTATACCTCTTTGATAGTAGCTACCTGCAGGTGTATGTTTCTAACATCTCAGCTGACGGTATTTAGAATAAAATATTATTTTATATTTATAAAAACAGGTAACAGAAATAATTATTTGAGCATTAAAACGATTGGCCTTATGTTTGAACTCAAAATATGAAATGGGAGTTTAGATATCTTCTGTGGCTAAATTTTGGTCCGTATCTAAAACCTTTAGAAATATCTAATATGTATTTAAAAATTGAGAATTTTGGTATTCATTTTCAAAAAAAGTCATCCTAAATACGTGCTAATATTGCATGATAATTTTGGTATAAAAATAATTCGAACATTTTATTTTTTTTATAATTTAAGGGGAGGAGTGAGTAAATGACCAATAACGTACGTTTCCCTAGCCCTCAAAAATCAATAGCTGATGAGAACATTAAATTTACAGATTTTGTAAGACGGGTGACAAAATGTAGTTAAAAATTATATTTTACAATAACACATGATGAATATATTTTATATAGTAGATATATAGTAGTACAATGATAGGACTATAGCGAAATTCACTGAAATTGCAATATTAATTACGTAGTGAATATTTTCAGAATAATACTGCGTGGGGCCGATGAATTTATGGTTGTTGTCAACTACTAGTCAGCAACGTTTCGCAGTTATCCAATACTACTGCATGTAGAATAACTGTTTTTAATATGTATTTATATTCATCACATCTCGATGTAGTTGATGGCGAGCAAAAGCCAGCGGCGTAGAGCTCAATTGAGGGAAAAGGAAAGAAGTATTTACCTCAAATTATCGTGAATTATAAGAAAGCCATAAATGTTGTTAATGTACAAAAGCTTAGTAAGTACCGTGCCGTTGTAGAAGACGTGTATAGGTATAAATCATGTAAATAATTATACAAGATACGAGAATGTTCGGATATTGGTATGTATTTTACATCTAACACCATAGTAGCACCCCATATAAACCCCGTTAATATAATATCACTTTAATTGTTATTATAAATTAATTTGTCACCGACACTGTTTCAGTGGACGCGAGTATCGGCATGGAAGTAAAATATATACACATTATTATATATTTATCTATATTATACCGACGGCGTACCGATTTTCTAAATCGAATCCGATTATCGAGTGCGATAATCGGTTTTAATGTCGCGGCTAATGGCGGCGATCCGACATCGAGGAAATCGAAACGTACTTATTTATAGGCACTATAGGCATGCCGCGAGGAATATTTCCTGAGGAATAGACACGCATAAAAATATTATAATATTCGTCGCGTGCTCCATGTGTCCGGCGACTTATTGAATTCGTGTGCACCTATACATAGTAATAATATCATAATATCAATATGTTAATACGAAAAATAAACCACCGCGCACAATATCTATACAATATACTTATAACGGATCTACCGAGATAATAATGCGTCTTTTTACGACGGACGTGCGTCTGTGCGTGTACGTATAATGTATACGAGGTAGGTGGAAAAAACACGTGTACCCCCCACCCCCACCCAATATAATAACATTATAATATTCATCCGAGGCGCAACAAACCTCTATACTCCCGTTGAATAACTAATAGATCTGATACGTTTGATGATAATAATACAATAATAAAATTATAATCGTTTTGTTTTCATCGCGCCAATATACTCGCGCACGCGCATATAATAACACACACAGATATATACATACCTATATATTTATGCATATGATATATCATCATGTATTGTTTACATATATAACTCGGGGAAACGCGTCGGCTATACCTAATATCCGTCCGTGTGCTGCAGGTGAGAATGTAATTATGCATTTTTTTTTTTACCGTACACGCAGGCACAAATACACAACACTACTGCAGTGGCGGCGTAAACGTGCAGTGTCGTCTCGTGTAGTGTAATTACGACGTCATATCGTATTTAAAATAATAATAATAACAATATATATATACAAAATAATTACCCGTTGTTGCGTTTTTCTCACGTTACGGCGAGTAACACTTGTACACGGACGAAAAACAAACAAAGACCGTACAATAACTTATAGAGTGACGGTTTTGTTTCCATTAGTTCGAATTCATTAAAACGTTCTACGATAAAATCGTCACACTTTATAAAATCTGTAATTTATTTTTAATGTTTTTATTTCGTAATGTTTTACAAGAAAAATGTACGTAGGTACACCGTGTAGGAGTTTAGTAACGTTACATTACAATATTTAAAATATTAAAAAACAAAAAAACTGTAATAAAGTATTTATTCGTGTTGCGTTGAACATCGTGTTCATTAGAGAAACACGATACCTAGAAGATAATAATTGCAACGATCGTACGTCTAAAGAAATGTTATTGAAAACATTTTTTCGTATGAAATTAACATAAATTACTTGTAAATTAATTTTATTTTACATTCATTTTAAATACTTTAATGTTGCGTACTAATTATAAATCAACGAGCCGAATAGACATAAATAACCGAAAGACGCGTGTGAGATTATAATATATTTATATACATATATACAAATATACATATATAATGTATATTAGAGTAAAATATTCTTTTATGGCACTAATGCTCTAGTCGTATTGGAATAAAATTAATGCACTTAAACTAGAATGACTAGATATTATAGCAACACAATTTATAATTAAAAATATAAGTCGAATACAGACTGATATCCATGCAGCTCGTTAATAATTAATATGCATATATGTAGGGAAAAATTGAAAATATATTTTTTAATACAAATCGAGCTTCACATGAACGAAGAATAATTTATGTTTAAAAATATAGGTGCGTAATGCATTAATAATTACAGATTGATTTTTCAATTTTAAAATATTTACCGAATACCGTTGTTTAATATAATTTAATATTTATACATAAAATACCTAATGGATGGTTTAAAACCAAACATACGATTATGTGACTACCTAAATTACCTGCATAGGTTTTATATTATTGACTTCATTAATATATTTCACTCAAGAAAATTGTATCGTGAATTCTCGAATTGTGGAAATGTTATAGGGAATACGTTTAATATGTAAAACATATGCAATTAAATCAATTATATTGTATTATTAAAAATATAATTTAGTATTATCATTACAAATTGTAGGTGTATAATAGAATATTTATTACGCAGAGCACAGGCGTATCGAGTACAAACAGAATAAGAAGTTCAAGGGGAACAAAATTGATCAATTATTTTTAAAACAAACTGTTTAATATGTTATTTAATTTGTATAACTTAGTAAATTGTGGCTATATTTTTAACATTGTAAATTTATCAAATATGTACTTATTACAAGTCTATTATTGTGTTTAAAAGGCGTTAATTAATAATTTGAAAATTATTTATTTTATAAATACTTTTCTTAAATTAGACTTTGCAAAAATATAATACATTAAAATGTTTTTTAATAAATAATAAGTAAATTACAATTGTTTACATTTTATTGATAAACTATACATTATATGATTTCAAATACTAGATTATAGATTATATTAATACGACGCGTATTCTTCAAGTCTTTTAGAATAGTTTTATTCTTTTATTTTTGGTATATAGATTAAATTTTAACGAATAATGTGATATTTTGTTTAAAACAATACATTCTTTCTTAACAAATAATTATTATTTTTTTAAATAGTTATACCATACATATGTAAATAGTCGCTCTGTGATATAACTGCAGTCTCGAAAATGTATGTGATTATGTAAATTTGTAATAGAGAAATTAATTATAGTGGCTCTATTATATATATTATTATTATATGTACAATAAATATTATGATCTACATACTATCACAATGATTTTCATTTTTTTTACGTGTGTTTTCTTATTAATAATATATTCAAATTCAATAGGCGATCATAAGGAAAACATAATTCACGCGCCCAAACGCATTCGACGGAACCCACAGAAATGATAATAGACATGAAAATACCAAAATATTATTCATACCAGTACCTTGTATTATATGGGTAGATAATAAAGTGTGCAGTGCAATGAGCTGTAGATATATTGCAGGGTAGAATATTATATTTAACGATTAGAATTATAAACGACGTAACGGTAAACGCTGAAAATATTTTCCATCACGTACCTATAATATAACAATATATGCATTCAAGTTAAATACCAAATAAAAATAATAATAGTTTTGTTTAGTCATTTTCTAAACAAAATCCATCATAATGGCCGTATATATACGCGCTGTGCAAATGGTACAAGCATTGCGGCGGATCTGGTCGTATATGCAACTATATATATACAAATATTTTTACATATTATATATATATATATAGTTGTGTGTCCGTGCACGTTATATGTATATAAACACGTATAGTGAGTTTATTGTTATTGTCCTCGACGCCCGTCGGTATACCACCGAATTTTCCCAAGGACCGTTGCAGACGTTTTTCACGGTTTTCAATGCGACGACGTCGTTATAATAATAATAATGATAATAATAATATAGTAAAATGGTATAACACAGTAAAATAATAATAATAATGATCGTATGTAGGTATACGCTTTAAAAATAGGTCCAGCGCGCGTGAGATCCGATGGAATGCAGAGGCGGCCATAGTGTTATTATTATATTATTTTTTATTAATTATTCCCCGACTAATAATAAAATATACATGGCGGCGGTGGTGGGTCGAATAATATGATATAATATATATATATATATGTAATACGTATAGTGTAATATACGTATACTCTGGTCGATCGGTTGATGGTGTGATGACCGAGACGAGGTAGTAGGAGAAGAGGTAACGGAGCACGCGTTTTAGTCCTATACGTGTGAAAGGAAAATTAATAATTAGAGTGTCGTTAATGAGGTGCGCACGATAAAACCACCGTGAAGAACAAAGACGAAAAAAGAATAAAAATTATACACGTAAAACGCAGTATACAATGGTCATCCGCGCCCGATCTATACATCCAAGCACCGCATATATTCATTCCTTTCATTATTATATATAATTTTTTTAGTAGTTATTATTATATTATTATACATATATATATATATCATATTATTGTGGTTTTTCATTGGTCTCCGTGCAGTCTCTGTCTGTGCGCGTATGTTGTATGCGCGTGCGCGACCATAAAATAATGATTAATAACGACCGCGAAGACGCGCGACGTACGCGTACTACCCGCCGCACATTATTATACGACATGTATATATATATGTAAAAATAAAAGGAAAAAAATTAAATAAACGTATCGTCGGGAAAAGATGGAGAAAAAAACGTGTATAATAATAATAATAATAATAATAATATAATAATGAAAATCGATTGGTCCGGAGGCTTGTGAAGATCAATTCCAGTAGCCGGACCTCGGCCCGCGGCTCCATGTCTAATTGCAGAACAATGCTCGTCGTTGTCGTCGTCGTCGTCGTCGTCGTCGTGTGTACCGACTATACGTCTTCTTAGGCAATACGTCCGTGTGCATGTGTGTGAGCGCGTAGACGAAAGACCAGTCTCCGCGCACACACTGACGGCAATCAACGTCGTCGTCGTCGTCGTCGTCGTCGTCGTGGTCGTTATTATTATTATTAGAACGCCTGCACCACTATAATATAATATACCCTGTAGGTAGACCGTACCACCTTGTAAGCGCGAGAGAAAACACTACTGTGAAAATGTTCAATATCTCATATTATTATTATTATTATTATTATTATTAGGTACACGAGTAGTACCTCTATTTGCGCACACCGCGTTAAGTGATAATAATAACGCTCCGGAGCGGTGTTTTGACGGCGACCTTGACGTTTAAACAAGCGCTCCAATTTTCGTGGTATCATATTATATTCGTCTGTAGCACGGGGTCATGCGCGATATTGTCGTTTATTATTTTGAGTTGTTTGCATTCAAAGTGTGTTTTTCGACTAGCCCAAAGTTGACCCCCAACAGAACAGCTGTGGTGATATTTTAAAATACCAAAAAATTATATTCACCCGTTCCAATAATCGAGTGCACATATCTTTTTTAATATATTTTTAATACTGCCAGAGCAAAAGTGCATATAATATCTATAATATATAATATGTATACCTATTATAGATATTTTATTGCTTAATATTTATCTGCACGTATTCAGTATTGTTAAAATATTTATTATGCATCACACTTTCTAATCCTAACATAAACACCATGAACTATTCATCATTTCAAATTTCAAATTTTCTTATTACATTCGACATATAAATATTATCATATATATAATTTACATATTTTTTAAATAAACTGTCCATTGGTGAAGAAAAAACTAGAATAATAGGAATAATAGGATGTATTTAAATTGAAACGCAATTAAAAATAAGTTGTGTTATATATATATATATAATAAAATTATCTACATGTATACATACATATGTTTACATATTAATCTATAACAATTTCTAAGCACATTTTAATAATATTAATACATATAATATACAGACTGATTCGCAGAGTATTGTCAGTACTATTTTTTATCTTTTTTCATGCACATTATATCAAAATATTAATTTTTAAATTTTCAAATATTTTTAAAGGTTAAAGGTTATATTTAAGTATTGGATATAAGTTTATATTTTTAAAATGAAGATAACCTTTTTTATTGTTATTCAATTTTTTTTTTTAATGATAATGTAGCTACATCAAAATTTGAATGCGTTGTTTTTGTTTTTTTTTTATTTATTTAATAAATATTGTAAGATATTAAAAGGACAATATGATGATTTGAAGGCTGTATTAATTAATATTAATCAATTAAAATATTATAATTTGTAAGAATAGTATTATTATAATAATTAACGAGTACAAAATACTGGATTAAATATTGTATATCATTTATTGTATTTTAAAAATATCAATAAGGACTATTATCTTTAGTGCATACACTTTAATAATTCTGAAACTTCACTCATTCAAATTTATATTTAGCTACAATTTTTTTTTAATATATGTAATGCTTTTTATTAAAAAAGGTGTTCTCATTTGAAAAAAGAGAATATTTTGGCGTCATGTGCCCTGTACTTTAAATGGTATAAAATATGTTTCTTGTACATACTTACAAGTATTTTAAAAATTAGAAATAAAATAAATACATTATTAAAGAATAAATGGAGGATTGGTATATTTAATTATCACTCTATATATACCTATGTTAATATTATGGTGCAGCCATGAAGGGAACATACGTGTTAAAAATGTTACTATAAAAATATTGAAAACTGATAAACTTGATAATTTTGTATATCAAGATGAATATTTTTTATTGATGACCTACATACTATTATGTAATTACTGCTGTATATATGCGATTTGTATGTTAGTTTAAATACTATATTTTCTATTTATTATTATGTATATGACATCACGAGTTGCAATATATTAATTATATTTTATATTGATAATATCTGTATATTTATTCAGGTTTAATTTTTGATTATAAAAAAATGTATTATGTAATTTTATAGTTATTTTTTAGTTGTTATAAAATGTAAAAACATAAATAATTATGAGGACAAATTTTTAAAATTTTAACCAAAGATAAATTTTGTTTTTTTACTATGCATAATTAAATAATAATATACCTAATCTACTACACAGATGCAATTTTAATTATGTATCAAGTATATTAGTACATTTATGCTCCCTTTTATTATTTTAACGATCATTTTGAACTATTTTAGCTACTTAATGTACAAATTGATTATATATAATTATGCATATGAAAACAAAAATTTTAAATTTTAATCTTCATATTTTATAAAACTTGCAATTATTGTACATGGGCACATAATACGCAATTAAAGTAATATTTCACTTATCATTTATTTAAAGAAATAGCTAGTATGTGTAAATCTGAAGTTATATATATTATACATAGTTCTCAAAATTAAAACATAATTAGCGATCATTAAATAAGTTATGGCTGTACTTAAATTATAGGTCTACTAATTCAATTCATTCAAATAGGACCATTTCATTTTAGAATATGTCATTTTTCAATTTTTTTCCTTAAATAATAGTAAGACATTTGTTGAGTCATACGATTTTAAGTGTTATAAAGATATAATTAAAAACCAGTTTTTTTATCACAATATTAATATCTGGGTAGTTGAATAATGATACATTTTATTATATAATAATAATAATAATAATATGTAGCATAATCACTATAATATATAGTCTGTATTTTAAATGATTATATACTGCACTCTATGTATAAAATGCACTATATTGCGGTTACAGCAATACCCGTAGTATTTCATATTCACGTGGTATATTGTAATAATATTTTTATATTTTATGCTGTATCTAATGTATCTATATGGATCTAAATTATTGTATTTTAATTTTAATAACAATAAATTATTAACATTTAAGTGTTTTACTTACTATATTGTTATGGGGCAATTGTTATTTTTATTACATAATAAACCTTATAACTTATTGTTTCTTATTTAAAAATAATTATTATTATCATTGTAATAATATACTCTTTTTGATATATTTTTATTAACTATTAAGTCCAGTATAAACGTAAGGAATTATTTGTATAATGTATTTTTATGGTTGTACATATTATGTATATAAATAATGTGTACAATTAAGGCGCAATCATGAATATTTATTATGAACAATGCTCAATCTTAATTTAAAGTTAAAGCTTTCAAAAAATATTAGAAGAAATTCGAATATTTATAAAGATGAAGTCAATAGCCGTATAATAAAATTACACATACCTAATTACATGCAAATATGCAATGTACAAAGAATTATTTTTAAAGAAGTATATCTAGTTGGCAAAAAAATAATATAAATACGCATAATATAATATCATTAATATTAATTATATTAATTATTATCATAAACATACCAATGGCTAATTGAATAAAAAAAATTGAACTTAAATGTATGTATCTATATATAGTATTTTTACTAAACTTAAGCTAACTTAAAATATAATTTATAATGTATCATATTTTACATTTTTACAATCGTGTGTGTATTTGAATACATATTAAATGCACTGATGTAAATTATTAAGTGATTGTAATTTTATCATAAACCGGACTACAGTAGCAATAGCTGATTATTATTGTACATTTGTACGGTACGTCTATACCAGAGGAATAAGACGACAGAAGAATAGGATAAAAAACGATGATGGCCAGTGGTAGGACTGATCTATACGGACATTATACACGCCAAGAATATTATCATTATTATTATTATTGTTATTACTAAGGTAGACAGCACAATTAAATTTTGACTCATTGGATGAATAACAAGTGCGTAATAATAAATTACATCCGTAGCAATGAGGTTTTCATTATGCCTACGACAACGTTATTACCCTATTTTTATCTATTTTTTTTTATTATTATATTCTTTTAAATATATTTTTAATGTTTGTTTCTTCCGTTGGATGTCATGTCTATACTGTCGTTGGTATAAAAACTCATTGTGCTGTATCCTATTGCTTCTCGTAGATCCGCTGTGTATACAATAAATAGTCGGATGAAAATTAAAATAATTACCTTTTGACAATTATTATATACCTTCTCTCTAGAGGCATAAACAATTTCGGATATTAAAAAGATATATACATATATATTTATATATATATATTATCATATGAACTACCTAGGTAATAATCACATATATTTTATAAGCGTGCTTTTGAATTTGAGCAAAGCGATAAACATATTGGTATTGGTTTTAATGGTTTTACAATTATGTAGGTATGTAGTTTTTAATATTGTATTTTCTAAAAATATTTTTATTAATTTTAAGCTATATTTATGTCACAAATTCACAAATAAATATATTAAAAACGTTCCGTGGTACACCAGTGTAATTACTTTAACTACTTTAAGATAGGTTTTAGGCTATTTCATATTGTTAATATATAACAGTTAGGTTAGTTATATTACATGAAAAATTTTATAATAATTATTATATAATGTATTTTTACATGATTTTTTTTTTTTGCCATAATTAGTGTAGTCCGCCGTATTATACAAAATGTAAAAAAAATAAATTATTATTACCAATATATTTTTAAATTAAAATATCCTTTTCAATATATGTTGACAGACTGTCTACGTTCAGCACGAACCATTGTTGAGGTATACACTTGATACCTATTAAACAACAGTACTGTTTATAATGTCAAATGTGTATTAAAGTTTTTAAAACAATAATAAAACACGATCAATTAAAAATGTATAATAATTTATTATATATAATACTATATTAATATTTAATACCTACTTATAGTATAGTTAGTTCTTAATAATACATGTTGTACAATAAAATTGTATAGTTATATTACCAATTAGTAAGTTCCAAGGTACCTATAAAATAATAAATTGTGAAGTATATTTTTTTATTTATATCGATATTTATATAATCCTTTAGCTATTATTCAACATAAATAATGAGTATACCTAATATACTTAATATAATAAATCATTGATCCTGGCATTCTAATGTTTTGCTGTTTCACATTTATTCCATTATTATTACAATACTATATAGTTAGAGATTGGCTACAAACAAATTACTTACAATACAATTCGAAAAAGGATTTGAAATTTGAAATCTATAACATTTGATACGAATGATTCCACACAAAATCCTAAACGCAATAAGATATAGCTAGCCGTGAAACTCACGACAAAAAAAAAATATATAGTAAACACAGGTACACAGACTTCATGCAAAGCGTTGCCACTGAGTAATACAAATTATAAGAATAAGAACAATATTATAAAAATGTATTCTTATTAAGCGCGACTCCACCGGAGTCAGCCTGCACCATAGATTAATATTTAATATATATTGTATAATATATATATTCGTAATAAACGCACACTTTTTTTTCTAAATATTATAATATTATGTCCCTTAAGTATAGTGTTATTTCGTACGATCTGGTTTTCGTTAAAAATTAATTTTAATTATTTTCTTTATCAAACGCCGTCAAGCGATAAGTTATTATATATATATAGCTATATAAGACAGCTAAGATACACTTTTTTACGTATCTATATGCGGTATATCAACGTGTACATTTTATTATTTGTATATACTGTATTACCAATACGGCTTAGGCATACGTATAGTAACTAGTAAGTACTTTATATATTCTGTAATCACTATTAAACTGTTCAATGTAGGTAATTGCATTGAGAAATTTTGTTTTTTCCTATTGATTAACACATTGAGTTATTCAGTTGAATAGATTTATGATATAATATTATATCCAATTAACTATACATATATAGCCTATACACAGCTTAAGTGCTTTACTAGCACTAATTTATTTTATATGTATTTGCAATTTTTCCGAACATACTCGTATATTCAGATTTAATTAAATTTATCTAATGATGACAAACGATAATTCAATGTAGATTATTGATTTTGATCAATTTACGTAACGTCGATTTTTAAGTTGATATTTTAAATAAAAAGCTTCATTATTATTATTTTTTTTTTTATATATATACACTAAAATGTATAATTTAACAATAACTATGATGGTTATTACTGATTTGAGAGTTAGGTCAATATCAAGATGTTTAGTAGATATATCTTCAAAAAAATATACAGATACTATATACTAATATATTTTATAAATAATATTGTACAGAAGCATGAACACATAAAATTATTATAATATAGAGCAGGAGTTCGGAGAAACCATTCGACGGCAAAAGGACGTCAATGTCAATGTCGGTAATTATTGTACGTAAAAAAATACCGTATCAAAAATTATTGTACACTGGGCGAGCCTAGAAACTGCACGGTCACCAGCCGACACCGACTACCCGCCACTGCACCACTGACTAACAGCCGGTTAATCTTATCATAACTCGCTTCTTATCAGTTCCAAATTATTGAAAACAAACTAATAATTGTTGATTGAGAGTTCATGTTTTGTTTATTTTATTTAAAGAATAATATCTTCGCTAATGTTTTGAGTAGTTTGTTAAGTTTTTCATTCTTAATTCGTTGATTGTAAGTACACATTGTATACGTCATGATATTAGATATCAAATAGGTATGTACAATTATTATACGCAATATTGACATATTTTGTTTATTGTGATTGTTTTGATTATAATAATCTAAAATTATCGTTCGTTTAGTATGGTTTTACTGTAAAAGAATTTCCTTAAACGCCTTTGATTTCAACAATCGTAATATTTTACGACGAAGTTGTTTAAATTAAATCCTAGTTTATCGATTTTCTCATTTGTGCAACATGCTAACAACAGTTACTTTATTATTTAATTGTTATTGGAGCATTATTTTTATTACTAAAATATAATATATATATACTGCCTTGTATTTGTACATTGTGGTGCATTCGTTCAATACACTAAAATAGTTATAATTTGTTATATTTAAGATGTGAATTATCATTGGATGTGAGATTACAATCTTCCTACGTATACTGGTATACTAGTGTTACATTACTACGAATACGGAATAAGATGTAGTTACGCGTACACATTCCGTGGCGGGAACGTTTCGTTTTGAATAACACACCAGTTGACACTAGGTCAGTGTTACCACACTCGTCTCATTATTACTAGAAACATTAAACGAAACATTTTAATATTTTGATATATGCCTTAAAAAAAATTCAATCTTACATATTTAGTATAAAATTAAATTGTATAAACTTGGAAACATTTTTAAATTATATTATTCTCATCTTATAAGCAATAATATTTACGATAATATCAATGATGAAGTATTAATATTATTTTATTATTTCTACCATGTACCTAAACATATTACACGGTTATTGATTACTTCATACTTTCATATTAAATAAATAATTATATCTCTACTAACTAATAAGTAATAAGTTATAAACATTATTAACATTATATACACTTTGGTCGGAGCGTTTAATTGTGCCTTACATAATACATTTTAATAATGTTCGTTTAATGTGCGGATACAGTATAGGTTTTAAATAATATTGTTTGATTTTTATTTCTTAATGATTTATTTTAATTGAGTGTAATATATATTTCGGAAATGTTCTATGTATAATATATAGGCACATTGTATATCTAAAAGGAAATGATTAGCCTCTAAATCATAATTTATAAGCTGTGTGTATTTTGAGATTAATAGGTATAAATGATAAAGTATTATTGATAAACACTTTTTAAATTAATATTAATTGCTTTTTTTTTTAGTATTTTTAACATTCTCGTATTACAGTCATATTTATCATATTCCTACTTTTTATATAACTTAGGTTCGTACATTATAGTTATCATACATAGTGCATTATTTATTTCTGTATTAAAAAATATGAGATTTAAATACTTAATAATTAAGCATTAATATTTATTAATAATCATAAAGTAATCAGTGTATCTAGATTATATTTGTTGGGCATACCCAAATTTGCACTCTTCTAATTAATCTATTTTTGTTATACTTAAAATCACATGTCCTCGAATATTAACATTAATATTAATTAGATACGAATATACAATAGTTATATTATTGTCTATTAATTGTAGGTGTATCATTTGTTAAAAATACTTATGTTTTAGAATTGTATTTGAGTGATATTAAAATTTAGTAAAAAAACATAAATAGATTTAGCCATAGGGATTAAATTTAAGTAATTCATACTCTGATAATGTATTATAAAATTTAAATATAAAACTGTTCAATGCTTTTGGAATTTTATTCCATAATACATCTTCAAAAGTATATATTTGTTGTTGAAAAACAGTAATTTTTATTCATGTCCAAAAATGTCCATGATTTATTTAACAAATTGATTTTTGTATATATATATATTAATTTGTGTTACATTTTAAAATAATGTATAGCTCAAAAAGAAAATTTTAATATAAAAATATAAAATACAAATACATACTTATTATAGTTTTGATTTAATTTTTTTACATGAGTAACATTCATTTTAAATTGATAAGATGTTATCATTGCTTATCTGTTAGCGCATTATTTGTTTACTCTCCGTCACTTATGACGCAAATTTACTATGCTTAACATGAGCCAGAAAGAGAAAAAAAATAGTGTGCTGACATCCCTTTTAATTGTTTTGATTTTATTTAGAATTTTTGTTAAAAATAACAAATTTAGTTTAATCTTTAATCTTTATGCAATTGTAATTTATTTGTAGATTGTTTATTGATGGATTTTCTTTTACACAATTGAAGTCAATTACACATTTATTTCTAACAAAATTGCTTTAGATTATCGTCATTGAATCTGTTTTCTTTAATCTTTCTCATACCCATTACGAGTGTGAATTAGTCTCAAATGCAAATGCATAACTTCCGTTTAATGTTTTATTTATTATTATTTTCAGTGCTTTTCGCGCGCTAATGTTTCGCACGAGTAGTTTTATATAATATTTTATGAAGTATTATATCCGTTAAATGAAATAACTCGCCATTATCATTGGCTACACAGTCAATGATCATGTGGAGGAAGTTATTTTTCTACTACCACTCAAAATAATGTTTTTTCTTTTCTTTTTAAATATGCTTTCGTTTGCTGAGACTTAGACGGAGTGCTTCCGTTGCAAGTCACCGCGTACTTACCAACCAAAAAAAGCTAAACAAAATAAGTGTATTGACCTGAACAAACACCTGGTAACAATGATTTAATCTCATCGGGCCTAAATAAACATACAACATTTAAATTAATAACTATCTATCTGTATACTTGGAGAGAGTCGAGGAGAAGTATTGAAGAAAAAGGACTTAAGTCATTTCTCCCTCAACAATCGGTTGGTTGGTTTTTTGTGCTCATAATGTAAACATCTCTTTGGGGTTCCCGCTAATGATTTATTATTATAATATTACTGCTGCGTGTACTTTTTATTTTTATTTTTATTATTATTATTGTATTTGCATTTCTTCTATATGTTATGCCATTTGTTAAAGAAATTAATTTAATGATTCAAAAAATACAAAATAACCTAACTAATAAGTAATAACAAATCGTTTTGATAAATTTGTTTTTGTTGATTTCGTTTAATTCAGATTTAAGAACGAATCGAAACATAGGAATTCATTTCATTTAAAAATGTCATTGAAATAAATTGTATTTATATTTGTATATTTATTACTTCCCGGCACTTACTAGTTTTATAATTCAGGAAATATTAATGCAATATTTATACAAGCCTAAAAATTCAGCCATAATAAAGTATAGTTATTGTGACTAAGTATAAGGAATGATGAATGCCAAAACCAGTAGATATACATATAGTTACAATAATTAAAATAAATATTTCAGTTTTATATAATTATTTGTGTTACTTGATCTATTAACAATCTTGATGAAGTTAGTTGAGTACATTTTTTAATTACTTCAATATTTAAAAACTTATTTCTGATCAACGTGACACAGTGTTGTCTGTAACTCCGTAGAGTACATATCATATTATTTATTTTAAATTTTAAATATATTTAATATGTTTGTCATGTATTTATTAACACGAATGAAAAAAAAACAAATACATATATAATGTTGAAGCAACGATCCCATGATTGTTTAGTATTCTTCTTGATAGTCCATTGTATTTTTTATTTTTTTTTTTTTGTTTGTTTCCATCATATCGGGTGGTCATAGCACCAAGATATATTGTCCAGACGTCCACTACGTGACAGGTAAATGCTTCTAGATTATTATTCTTTACGTTTTTTAATTGACATATTTATTACATTACCTATTGAAACATCGCAAAAGAAATAATGAGATATAATTTTGAATTACAAAATTACATTAAGTCTTCCTATAGACAGTAAATAATAAGCGCATATTAACTTTATATTCACTGAGATTGAAGGATATTTCACTTTATTTTGTTACGGATTTCATGAATATATTATATATTTTATACTTTGATATACGTTTAATAGACAACGCATTTCAAAAATTCAACGTTTAATTAAAATATGTATTTATTTCTATATGAGAATATGATGTATTGATGTGTTATTAAGATAACATACATACAATTTTTAAATTAATGCTATTGAATTATCGATTGTACTATAAAATAAATTACGTTAAGCTTAATATGTGATATTAGTTATACCAATATTTGCCTTTAACTGTGAATTAGTTTTAATTGATATTTGATAAGGTTTACTTTCATAAGTTATTTATCTACGTAAGATGGTAGGTATATATAATATAAAAAAAAATTATATTATAACTATAAAATTATATAACTATACATTAAGGCTAACGAAATATATAACTTTAAATAATTGGTATTAAGTATGCATATATTGATTTTTTGATTAAAGTTTAAATTAATTTTGATAAAATAAATAAAAAAACTATATGATAGCAATAAAAGCATTGTACATTAATTTATAAAATAATGTATAACACTTATATAATATTATATATATCATAAATCATGATAATTTTTATTTTTAATTTTTGTTTTTTTTTCATAGTGTTTTATAATGCTAGTAATGTATATGGTCTTACAAATAGTAAAAATATAACGTCTTTAGATTAAGTAATTAATTTATATTTGTTGTACTCGTATTATATCATTTATTTATCCTAGCGTACAATTTATCTAAGAGAAAACAACATTTTTTACTTTGTTTATTTCTTGTTCTAAAATGCTATCATTAAGCTAATAAGTTAATTTAAAATTTAGAATAATTATTACAATTGAAAATGCTTACGTTTTTTAGCTTATTTATGTTACAATTATTTGCTATTTTTATATTTCAAATAATTACTTTTTTTTTATTATCATTAGGTATTTGAAATAATGTATTGAAAAATAGAAGTTTAAATAATTATATTGATTTATTAAAATTAAATATTTCTAAATAAAATCAAAACAATTTTATTTGTTTTGTATTGAATATAATTCAATGATTTTAATTTTTAATGTAATCTAGAAAAAAAAATAATTGTATAATTGGGTATTTTTCAGCTAACTATGATTGGATGTTTTTTTGATTTCTATAATCTCAAATACTCATTTAAAAATCAGAATTGAATATTATATAGTATATTTTTTACAGTCATGAAAAATGTGTTCTTTTTTATTCATGTAGGTGTATAGATAATTACAAAAAATAAAAAATAAAATGTCCATACTCTGTATTTAGATTTTGTTTAGATAACATTGCGGCTCAAATATTTGAAAATTGATGATTTAATACATTTTATACGTTTCTCCATAGGTTATAATTTTTTTTTTTAATTATTAAACTAAAGATATTTTGTATTGTATGTTTAAGATGTATGCAATTGATTCTTATGACAAGTGTGCTGTGAATTTATACTATTAAACGACATATTTCTTAGTAGCTGGAACCATGAATACGTACTATAGACATGGATTGGCCAAGGTAATAGCTGAAAAGGCGTTACTCAGCGAGTCCTTGAAGAACTTAAACAAAGCTACCGTAAGTGTTTATTTAATTCGCATATTATATGATGGTTGGTAATTTATAAGTGTAAGTAGATATATGTAAATGGATAAACAAAATTTTGAAGTGTAAAACATTATTAATATTCGCTCACAAAATCTTCTGACTTCTAATATAAATGATATACCTAATATTATACTATAACGATACATATATAAATAGTATTTAACAATATTTTTATTATAAAGACCATATAAATCGACAAAATAACATCATATAAATGATTATTATATTATGTTCTTTTCAAAACTTTGACACGTTATACGCATGTTATATACGTCCAGGCAGTGATAATGGTTTTCGATATTTCATTTTAGGTGTAGCTACATATAAAATAGTTCTCGTAAACATAAACAAATATAAACAGGCATAGCGAAATATTTCGTGAATTGCTTTATGTCATAAATAAAATGAAACTCATTGTTTTGTAAGCCAATGGAAAATAGCAATTGTAAAATTATGGATGAATATTTTTCCTATTAGCATACAGAATCGATTTGGGCTATAAAAACAACCTGGTTAGAATAAATCTTTGTCGAAGTTCTAACATTAATGTCTAAATGGCTGGAAAAATGAATCATTAAAACTGTATGGACTTTTGTATTGATGAAATGGCTAAAAAACAGTTACTGAGTAAAATCCATTAATTTCATTTTATTGCTTAATTTTTTTTCGATACTATTATTGTGCTTATAATAACTATGTGGCGTTCGGCAATTTATTTAAATTAATTCGACATTAAATGTAGTCAATGTTTGATTATATATTGCAGACTGTAGCACAACTAGGAATTTTATAGCACTTATATATACAATATACATTTGATATTAATATATATTATAAAAAGTATCAATGTTATTGTATCGCTTAATAGAATCACATGGTAACTTCTAAAATTATTATGGTATCATTAATGTCAGGTACATTATTTAAAATATTGTATACATTTTTATCTTTTGTTAAAATTTTACCAGAGATTTTGTAAATTATATTTACTAATTTTGTATTATAAGATACCATACTTTGATGCTTAATTAAATTAATTATAAAGTTATAACTTGTATATTAATTGGAGTTTATTATAAATATAATATAAACTTCAAAATAAATATTCAAAAGTTATTACTCCCATGTGAACGTTTTCAAACGTTTTAAATTAAATCTGCTTTTGAATGTATTTTATTTATATATTTACTGTTTTAGATGTGATCAGTTGTTATTATTTATAAATAAGTTATATACTGCATAGTTTATATTTTCTTCTTACTAAACTGTTTTTAGTAAATAATTTTGTTTTATACCAACTCATACTTATTATGTTAATTACAATATTTTTGACAATTTTATCGAATGTCGAATATTGTATATTTGCATAGTAATTTTTCTATTTATACTTTTACATAATCTATTTTCTACGTTTTAGTTCGTATCATGGCATTTTGTTTGAAAGTATTGTATATATAGATATGTAGCTGAAATCGGACTACTATAAAAAAAAATTTGTCACCCAATAATTGTGTATACCCTCTAACCAAAAGACATGTTATTGCCGATTTTAGGGAAACTGTCTGGGGTGAGTTTGGTTCAATTACACGTGTATCATCTAATCTTGTGTACGTTTAACCTATTAAGTTACATTCATTCCTTGACCATTTGATTTTATCATCGGATTTTTTTTACCCAAAAGAGGGTCGTCGTTTTAGTTTCAATCCCTATTTCTAACAAAGGGGTTTGAAAGGGAATATTGAGTTGAGTAAGTGAAACCTGTCAAACTAATATGTTCCGAAACTTTGTTTATTAGACTTAAAATTACAATATAGAACTAATTAAATTATTTTAAAAAGGTTTTATCAAGATAGTTTTTTTTTTAATAATAGTCTAATTTGATTGTTTGCTGTAGTTTCATACTAATCAAATTGTTTTTTCGTTGGTTATTCAGAGTTCATTGTTAATGTTTATAAAATAAATGAGTTTTAATAATAAATAATAATTAATATTTCATAATAAAAATATAAACGAAATTTTCCATGTTTAAAATTATTTTAATTGATTAGTCAATTACATTTATAAGCAAATTAAGTAAATATAATATTATCTATTATACAATACATGTAATTTGAAGCATTTTAAGTATATATATGTGATCAAACTTTTACATTATTACTAAAATAATAAAATGCACACTGTCAAATTGTTGATATTTTAGCAGATATAGTATATAGATAATACAAATGAACCTAATAATAAATAATAAGATGATGGTTTTATATTTTTTTGTCAAAAGTTAGATTTTGATAAAATTAGTATAAACATTGGTATAATTTAATTTTGCTAAATAAAAATAGAAAATATGGTCATTTTTTAATGACCTTTTAACTTATAGAGACTAATAAGACTTACCAAGTTAATTTAACGACTTTACTTTAAAGCTTCACTCAAATTGCAGATTAATCGCATCAGTACTGAAAGTTTTCGGATTTATTTTAATTTTTTGTTGTTGTATAATTTGAAATTTATTTTAATAATTAAATTGATGCTTATATTTTAACGTATTATATAAATAGTTATTTTTAATATGTTTTAAAATGTTTTATTAATAAGTTATAAGTTATATGCATATGTTTTACACATAACATTTACATTTTTAAATGTCGTATATATTAATATTCTAAAAATATAAACGATTGTTATTCGCTGTAGATATATGTTGTACATTTGAATAAACACCTCATTATTGAATATATTTAATTTTCATAACGTCTAGACTTTAATATTACATTTTATCATCAAAATATTTATTACATCACTTAAACTTTTTTTAAAAGATGCCATATATTTAATAGCTATTTATATTTTTATTAGAAAATATTATTTATGTTTTGACAATTAAAACTAAACGAGTTAAACCATATTAAAAAAGGTGTAAATCTATATAAAAATTTACAAGATACATAGAATATTGTTCAACATTTATTTTATTTGTGTTATGATTATAATATTAATTGTTTTAGTACGGCGGTGATTTTATTGATATTTATAATACATTATTCATTTAGTTGAAAAATATTTTATTATATTTTTTTATTGCATTTAATAAATTAATACATTAGTATTATCGCTGTACATAAAGTAAATACAATACATAGACTTTTGTCTATTATACATATTTCGGTGTTTTTTTGATGATTAATATTTATTAGATTCTCATTAACGTTTTCTTAATTTAAAATCATATAAGTATATTGAAATAAATTAATAGGTATTTTACATTCTTATTGTTTAACAAAAACAAATCATACTATCACAATATTTTATAAATAACGTATTAACAAAAATGTAATATTTAAATATTTAATACAATTATTTAAGTGTTTCAAAGATATTTTGATTGTAGTATAAATATTTTAAAACTAACTGAGTATGACCTATGATATATGTTACAATTGTTTATTACAAATCAATTTGTAATCGTTTAATATTAACCCATTTTTTTATAAGGATAGTAAATTTTTATCAGTGCTATTTTTAAAATAGATAAAAAAAAAATGGTTAATATATTTTTCCACACATATTATAGTGAGTTGGTGAAACGTTGATGTAAAGTTTGATGTTTATTATGAATCCCATATGTAGTACATGTATATTATGAGGAAATGAATACACAAATATTTATAAAACTTTCATAGAAAGCCGGCGGCCCACTTGTCCAAAATTGATTTCAACATGTTATTTAGTATGCGCATGTGTATATAGGTATAAGTATATACGACCAGTGTATAGCGCAGTATAGCGGTGCACACTATATAGTGCCTTCGCTGTTATATACCTTCTCTTCTAAGCTACGATGGTGGACAGGATAAGTTCGAGTGGTAGAGGGAGAGGGGTTAAGAATAATTCAACCGTGGTTCGGTGACTGAGAAATTGAAACGAGATCCCTTCTCGAAGAGACGACGACTGGCGGTGCGCGCGAGTGCGAGCGACCGGGAATTTGCGATTGTGCATGTGCGAAATGAGATTTGATATGTGTAGTGGAGAGGTAATATTCGCGCGCATTCTCCTTGTATATACACACACACATATATATATAGTATATACAAGCGGAGGAGGGAGCGTTCATCAGGGCCGCTGCTGTTCGGTTTTTTCTTCAACCTCCTCTTCACCCTTAACCACCCCTTACCAACTCCCGACACACATATACACACACCCGCCGACCATCTCCCGCACGCTATATATTCTTCGCTTTGCCGTCGCCCTCGCTCTTGATACGACCCGTATGTGTGCATGACGTCTGAGCCCCGTTAGAAAATTGCCGAGGAAAAACTCATTTTCGCATTTTCTTCCTTTACACACAATCCGCTTGTACACATACATACACACACACACACGTGAGCGCGCGCGCTCGCTCACACTCTCCGCCCACTCGAGCGTGTGCGTGTGTTTGTATATGTGTATACGTACTACTTCTTTTTTATCCGTAATTCCTTTTCGCCGTTAGAGATCCAATCAGCTCTCTGGTTCCTCCGCCCCTTCCGGGCTTTTTTTAACTTTGAATTCCCCACCGCTGCCGTCTCACGTTCTCCTCCACCGGCGTGTTAGCGTGTGCATGTGTGTACATACAATATACATATGTGTGTGAGCGTGTGTGTATGTATTCGGGCAACGAGATTTTGGATTTTTCCGCTTCGGGGATCCCGCAATTTCCAAGTCGCCTGATAAAGAAGAGGAAAGAAACAGCGACGGTGCGCAAGTGGTGGCGGAATGGTGAAAAGGAATATACGCCGAGCAGGCGGGCCGGGTGGTTTCTTATATGTGTATTTATACATATACATCCATATGAGAGCGTGTGTGTCCCCTTTACCACCCCGCTCCGTCATCGGTTTAAGTCGACTGTTGCATACATTATAAACGTTCTGCCACCCGCCTGCCCATCATACCACTACTATCACCGCCGCCGTCATTTTGTTTGTTTTTACCGCCTTCGGAGTCCTTTTTATCCTTTTCTCTCTCTCTTCTCGCTCCTATTCGCCCACGACGTCTATCCCGCAGGATCGATGTGTGCCTTTTAATATCCATCCGCTCGACATACACGCATATTGTTCTCGAAGACCTAACCCGCTATGCCACGGGCACCCCCTCCCGGACACGCCTGCCTGTAACAACAAGGGGAATATATGCGCATACCGTTTTTCGTACTACCAAAACCGTTTCTTTATTTCTGTTATTTCGTCTTTGAATAGTTAAAAAGCATTGTTGAATCGTGACCCGTGTATAGGAAGATGCATGAAAATTATTCTTAGTTTATTTACAAATTGAGATTTGTGTGGATATTATAGAAAAAAATAAATTATTATTCATATTTATATTTTTATAAAGACTATATATTTTGTAAAAACTGTATAGTTATAAACTATGCATACCTATTACTTTTTGCAACTAAATATCATTTCTTAGCATTATTTAACTGTTATTATGTACGTTTATATTTCATAGTTAATATACCTTTTTAGTTATGTGTAACGTACAAATATGATTAATATTGCAAATTTCTCATTTCACATTACTTACATATAATAGTTAATACTTAGATTATATTTCAAAACAATAATATTTATAACAGTTGTATTGATGAACTATAGCAATATAATATTTTTTATCTAGACAAGTAAATGATCATAAATCGGGACCCTCAAAAATGATGTAAGAAAGCAAAAAAAGAAAACTGCCGATGCCTTAATGTAAAATCGATTGTGTTTTTCTTAAATGTATATACTGTGTTATAAAAAATTAAATGTGTATTTTTACAACAATTTTCTATTTATAGAATAAATACTTAACTTTACTACTACTTTTCTAATTTCTAAAATAAATTAGCTTAAATAAAATATTTTTTTCTTTTTAGAATTATTAAAGATTTTATACACATTAATATGACGTTGTTGGTGATGTTATATTGAACACTAATATTTATTTTATAACCAGTTAGCCAAGTAATCGTGCTTATCTTAGAGCAGTAATTTTCATCATCTCGATGATCACGATTGCGAATCTTATGGGGATGGTTATAATAATTTGAGTCTCAATTGTTCTCAATAGGTTTTACGAAGAGAGCGATAGTAATTATTTTAATTATTATTATATGCAATCGAAACGTCGTGTACATACTAAATTATTATAAATGAAGGGGGCCATTGAGGAGAGCAGATGTTTTTACTACTTAGTATGTACCATAATATAATGACTAATAATGTATAATAATTATTGTTGATTGGTCATTCGTTTGTATAAATGAAAAAAGGGGCATGGCCTTTTCTGATAATAAAATAGTTTCCGGCCTTATTATAAGTATTACCTACCCTTTAAGGAAAATAATGAAAAAAGTTTTATTCTCATTTTCTTTAATATATGAATTATTTTTAGGACATTAGCCAAGTATAATTTAAGACCACTAATGGTATTTTGGCTTATTCGTTTATGGATTTTTTGAAGGGTATTTTTTTGGTATAATTAATAATAACAAAAAAGAATATAATGATAACAAAGAAAACGATGTGAAAATATACAACAAATATTTAAATGTGTAATCGTTAGGTATGCAATCAATCAATGAAAATATTATTTGTATAATATATACATATACTTTTTTATTTATTATTTATAAATATATCATATTATAAGACATCACAATTAGTACATTGTATATTAATAGTAATATTTACTTGTATTATAAGTATTTTAATATAAAAGTGAAAATTAAATTTATTGTTAAGCATATTATTTTATAAACAGATATTTTCTCATAGTAATAAAATTCCAATATATAGAAGAAAAGTAAAATCATTTCAATAATGAAAACTTCTGAGTAAAATGCTTTTCTTTTCCATATAAAATCATACTATGATTATAAATATATAAAATATGTAATATAATAAAACTGTTCGGCGTTTTCCCTGGAAAAAAAATGATTTTAATAATAAAAATCGAAAACTAAAAAAAAATTGTTCGGTGAAAAATTATTTTTGATGAATATTCACAATAAAATGTGATTACTCACTGAACCGATGATGACGTCTCAAATATTTTCTTTTCAACTTCGTTTTTATGCTGTCGTCAATTAACCGGTCTTTAGGTGCTGCAATGGCAGACATATCTTCGCAGTTTTTGCTCACTGCTGTGCTGTGATCTTGTGAGATTGGTCGGACTGATGCCGACGAAATGATGATTAACTATATTATACACACGCAATGTGTGATGTATATGCGATGTGTGTACGCATAAAGGTACTCTCAATGTGTTATGGGTAATTAAACAATGCACTGAGAAATGCCGAAAAGTGGTTTTTTATGTTGTTCATTGAATAATATTCTCGGTGTTTGTGTTATTGAAAACGCATGATAATTCCTTTCACTCAGAAAAATAACGATCTACAATACGACCCATTCGTTAACACGCGTTTGTGCGCTCATTCCGATTCGGCGGCTCATACAATACACGCATACACACACACGCACACACATATATATATATACATAAATATCTTATATACATGTTCGGGCGCAAGTGTATGTAGTGTATATATATGTGTTATATATTTTTTTATTATTTCCATTCTTTTTATTTTTAAATTCGCCCAAGTCATCGTTAATGACATAAAAAACAAGATTGTACTAATGAAGGGCCGCCCTCTATTTCTCGACTCTCTCCCCCACCCCTCAATTGTTTACGACATTGCCAAGTCATTGCCGTGCAACCGAAAAGGTAACACGCACGTAAAAGAAAAATTAAAAAAGAAAAAAAAACTACCGCAAAGAATATTTATATATTTGGATTACAATAAAGTTTTGATTATTTATTAGTGAGGACCTCGTGTCGCCGAGAATGTAGCCGCCATACCTATTGCATAAGCTCATTCGGGCAGCGTACAGTGTATGCGCGTGTAAACACTATTATATAGTGTGTGTGTGTGTACCAAACCAGTGAATATTTGTCTGCATTCAAAAATACGCACGCGAACAATGCAGTAATTTACGAATGATCAAAATTGATTTATAATATGTATAAACATTTTTCAACGGTATATAAATTAAGGAACAGAGTTAACGTGCGCATAATTATTATCGCGTTGTCCAAGTAAATTAGATGGTCCAAAAATATATAGGTTAATGGGTGTTATATACTGGTTGCAATCAATAGTTACGGCGCATTCAAATAGTAAAATATACTCAATTACTTTGTATATAATATTATAATTATTATTGTATAAATAATAAATATAATAACATTTATTAATAATAAGTACAATAACTGTAAATAATTAATGATTTCTTTTCTCAATAGTTCAAATTAACGGATATCGTATAACTTTGTCGAGACTCCTATAGTGGGAAGAATATTCATTCCGTGAAACATGTCTTTACACAGTCACTTATTGTTTTTTTTATACTGTTAAAGTGTTAACGCAATTTTTAGGTCATACATTATACATAAAATACAATAGTTATATTTACCACCATATTTTTAATGTGGCTTGATTAATAAGAAAATGATTGTTGGTCAACGACAATATTATTGCAAAACCAATTATACAAAAATCTAATACTACTTTCTCATTTTCAGTCTATCAATCTTATATACATATAATAGTTATTACTTTATTAGTTTATTCCTAATGACTTATCTTCAATTTAAATGATAACTTCGTTAAAGAAAATAACGTAGTTTTACTATTAACCAACAATAATATATATATATATATATTAGATGATAAATTACCATCATAACGTGATTAATTACACAATATATTTAGAAATAAAATTTAAACAAGAGTTATTTACTAAAATAAACATTAATTATATTACTGTTAATTTTAATAATTTTTACCATTGACTACAAAGTAATAAATACATAATACGTATAATGTATATTAGTATTATTTAAACAATGTTTAATAGACTATCATCAAAACGACTCAAGTATCTATGACACATTAATATTTAATAACATAATTATTATTGAAAATTTTATATTTATTGAATAATTTTGGGTAAATATTTTTTGTTTTATTTTCGTTTTTATAATATAAGATTCTAAATACTATGTTAAAACCCCAAGTGTTCTATAAGCACGCAACTGTGTTCATAAAGAAACATATCTGTATCTATTTTGCCTACCTCGGAGCCGTGCTAAATTATATTTTTTATTCATTTACTGGAAGGTATACATAGATGTTGATAAAATTGGTTAAAAACATTATGTTTAAATTTATATTATTAATAATTTATATTAATCTACGTGTATAATATTATATGTTTTTAATAAATATAAAATAAAAATCAGATTAAAATAGTTTACTATAATAATTATTATATGCATGCGAGGAAATAAGATAACTAAATTAACGTGAAATACCGAAAAAATAATATTTTTAGTTATTTTTCATTAAAAAGGTGAATTTATCAAAATAATAAAATAATAATAACAGATACTTTATTTATATTATTTTATCATAAGTGGGTTTATACTAGGTATCCTAATAATAGAATAAAATTATGAAAGAATGAAAACATTATTTATACTTTTACATAATGATAATTCATTTATCTTACTATATTTTACCCACAATAACAAATTTTAAGTGAAATTTAAAAGTAATTCCGTTATATATATATTAATTAGGAATATACATCATCATTTAAGTATGCACAGTTTTGATCTATTTTTAAATTAATTATTCGACTTAAAATTTACATCTTTCAAGTTCATATTGATACAACTAATTTATGATTATAATTTTTTATGCAATTCTGTCGGATTTCAGAATTTTTAAGAGCTGAGAAAGATCATTTAAAATTCCAACCTACTGTCCTTCAATTATATCTTAACCATAATTCACTGATTTAAGCTACCATATTTATTGTTGACAGTTGTTGTTTTGGCATAAAGTTGTATTGTTATAAAATAAAAAAATATATATGAAAAACCTATTCATTTATTGCCAATAATATTATGCAGGTAACAATTATTATTTGTCCTTAACGAGTTCAGGACTGACCGACTGACTGACATTAATGAATGTGTAATAGGTATGTATATATAATATAATATATATATATATATATATTTGTGTGTGTGTGTGTGTCTTTTATTTCTTTTTCATTTGTCGTCGACTCGATTTTTTTCTCGGAAAATTAAATGTTTAAGCAACCGCTGGTCATATTTCCCACATGTTACATAATATGAGCTCGCCTGCCGATCAATTATTAAAACTAATAATAATTCGTATTAAAGTTGATATAGGGGTTTTTTCCTTTCTCCCCTATAGTTCTGTGCTATTGAATAAATAATAACCTTTTCGTTTCGTCCATGTTTCTAAAGTTTGATTTATAATTAAAATCCCCCGCCTATACTCCATATATATACCAGGCAAACTCTACATAAATACACGTTATATACTGCTCGCACTTGCAACAGATATATTTAATTGTATTCTGTACGTTTCTAGGACAAACCTCAGTTCTTGAGTACATCATCAACCGAGTAACTGGGACCCAAGTGTCCGTGATATCACTCTCTTCTTTAATATTATACTCCGTGAACACTATACTTTCTTCTGTATAATAACCGCGCGCGCCCGATGTTGGTTTCGTAACGATATTGTATTTTATAGGGGGAAAGAATTAAAAAGTTAATTTCCAATATTACCGCAAGACACGTTCATTTTTAACGTTCACCACAGATATCGCTAATAAATTATCATTATTATTATTATTATTGTATATTGAGGGCATATTAATGGTATTATATTATTATATTGTCCATCCGCATGGTTTATGGACATCGTAAAAATTCTTTGGCCTTATACGTGCCAACACATCATGATTAACCCTTATCCGTTTTAAGTGACATTTAGATCGTGTGTATATGTATGTGAGAATATTTGGATAAAGGCCAGGCCGCTTGCATTACTACAACGCAAAAGAGGACTTGCGAGTTTCAGGAAATATTTACCTCGTATAGGGTGATTCATCGGGTCAGTTTATCATACGATCCCCTATGCTCGTAAATATTTGAAAAATGATTTCCTATAACTCAACGGACAACTTAAAACCTATAGGAATAAATATATAATGTTCAAGTAATCACATGGCGTTTTGTCACTAGTCATCGTGAGTGTCAAATAATCATTCTTATCATGTTGCAGTGGCGTTGCGTGTCAAAAATGAAAGCATAGAGATCTGATAATGATTTGTATTTATATTTTATATTGTTTTAAATTGGAAAAAAATTTAAATTATTTATTATTGTTTTAATAACACGTACATTATAATATAAGGTAAAAGAACAACCATGTTTATGCTTTCATAATTTACATCACGTATTGTTTACAGTTATAATATTTCAATTTGAGTTTGTATGTTTATTGGATATAGTTTTGAATTGAGAACGCTGCTTAGAAATTGTCATAAATCTTAACCCTATAACTCGTATTGAATTTTAAACAAACTGTTTATGTGTTTACTTATTATTTTAATAATAAAGTACAGTATATTTAGTATCTACGAACTGATAATTTATACTAAGTTATTTATAATATTATATAGTATTGTTTTCAACATATTATATCATGGCGCATTTGCTATATAATTCTTTATTTAACAACTTCGTAAAGGTCATTGCGTGCAGAAATTGTTACAGTATTATGAAATGTAAGAATAAATTAAAAATAAATCCGGAATATTTATCAAACATAATATAATATAACTGTTGTAAATACTTACAACACTTATTGACATGTCATGTTGTTTACGTCAATTGGTTTATAAAAGTTAATACATATTTATAAGTATCTCTAAAACACCATAAGTCCGTAAATGTTTAAATTGTTGATTACACAAATATTAATACACAATTTATTATACTTAAGTGTATACGCGTATAATTTAGTGATGAATAAGAATAGTTTTTATTATTATTAATTAAATTTGCATTAAAGCATTAAAAACAAACAAACACGATGGATCGTTTTACAAAAAATGGTCTTTTGTTCGTATAAGCACAGTTTTTTTTTAAAACCAAAGTTAAGAGTTAAACAAAAGAATGCGAAAAGGAACAAATGAAATAGAAACAATAAATAATATATACGTCATGTATACATGAGTATATACGTTCTTATTCGCCATGTGTTTCGTGTATAATTACATATACGCCGAGGTCTAATTAGTCGGATTATACGTGACAGTAGATTACAATGGACATAATAATATGATCGGTGGTCGTAAAAAATGGCTTGTCGTCAACCCCATTATATAGTCCAGCTTGTATGCATTTTATCGTTTCTGCTATTATTAATATATTATGTAACTACCCCAAGTTCCAACGGAAAATAAGGAAATGGTAAACACCATTATAATATATAATTACTGCACGGATATATAGCAGTTATGATGTATTACATGTGCGTATTAAATTTGAAAAACCATTTTTTTCCTTTTTTATTATTATTTATATAAATTTATAATAATTACACGTTTTTAGAATATATTTTTTTGCTATTGTTAGGCGATATAATATAGCATTAAAAAAACCTCTTGTTTATTTAAAGGATATATTATTATAATAACCGTCTCAATATCCCCCAAGCCAGGTCAAACCGTATATAGTCTCGACTATAATGATACACCCATATTTATACATGTATATATATATATATATATATAAGTTTGTGTGTGTGTGTTTAATGTAGTAACACGAGTCTTTTTTGTTTCTTATTTGTAGTGGTACTCTGTGGACAAATCCCAATTGGACAACGATGTGTCTTTAAGTTTCGTGCAGATGCACGCGGACGCAGACACCGAACGATTCCTGGACGATTCGATCGAGCAGAGTGACAGACTATTGATGCAAGTGTGGCAATCGCTGGTATCATCCGTGTTGAACGTGTTCATGACGAAAACTTCGATCAACGGGTAAGAACAACATAGTCGCCGTATTGTATAGATATAAAATATCACGATAAATAACTGTAACAACGATTATATTTTACTATTACACATATTGCATAGTATCATGCAGTCGCAAATCATGTAAATGGCATATCATGCAAATAAATATTTTAACATTGTTCGACGACCGATGGTTAATTTTGCTTTGCGTAATCTCACCCCCTCCCTACTTACACACACACCTCAGAATTCTGAACACTTCTCAAGTTAGGAAATGTTGAACTAGCGTACATCATACAGGGTGTATAATTTGGTTTAGGCTAATTTATGTAAATTAAATTTCAACGCTAAATAGCTAAAACACGTGGTGTTTACGCGTATTTTCCTTTAAGGTTCAACGGTGATTCTTTCATAGTATATAATATAATATATAAATATATACACACGCGCACATACTTCGTGTCGTATTCGTCACTCGTCAACACCCCATTGGCCAGTATGCGAGCATCGTCTGATTGGTCGGAAATAAAATATTATGTTTTTCACTCTGTTTTTTTTTTCGTTTTTACTGTCCGCGTAATTAAGCTCGACGACGACGACGACCGCCGCCGCCACAGCAACCGGTCCTTCGTCGTCGTCGCGGTTATCTCATGCATATTGCATGTTGCGTACGCGCCCGTCAAACCGTGTGCGCGCGCGCCGCCGACAGCCCGGCCGGGTCGAGCACCGCAGTAGAAGAAAACCGCGCAAAAACGCATCCGTGGGATTTTTTCTTTTAGGATTTTTTCTTGTTCCTCGTTCCTCCTCCGCCACCATCACCACCATTCCGCAACACACTATCGACGGGCAAAAATTGTAATCCGGTTTTGCCATCGGTGATGTATAATAATAATATATTATGTTATTATTCGTCCGCCGCAACGATTCCTCTCCCTATATTTTATATTATATCGCAAACAGTACTATAAATTATAGTATATAAAATTAATCAGCTAGTATATTTGGAGTTACTTCAATTAAAAAAATATGTGGTTAAACACTTTGATTAAACCAAACATAATTTTACTTAATCTAATTTAAATCTTGACAACGATATGACCTTCCCTCTTCTCCGTGTGTATTACGCCATATTGCAATTCAACATCATAATATATTGTCATCATATAATTTATTGTATTGTAAACAACTCGCGATATTTTAAATATATAATATAGATATTCAACCATAAACGTCCTTTGATTTTTGTTCGATTACGCTAGTTTGTGATTTTGCTTCTTTTCACTCGATATTTTTTGAATGACTTTATAATACGTACATCGTAAAAGTAATATCGTATATTTGATAAAACTTAAAACGTCGTCCTTAATAAGATATTTAAAAAATAAGGTTTTTACGTCTAATGTTCTACTCTAGTACCTTGTTATACTTATTATCTACATATCGTACTCGTTATAATAATATTATCTCTTCGAATTCTCTAATTGAAACATGAGACACATAGCATGTATAATAATATGTTCCAATTTATATTTTGTAAAATATTGCACATGTTTCAAGAAGATCAACGTTACATTAATTTTATATTTTTTGTATTTTAATTATTAACGGACTTTTAATTTTTAATCAAAATTATAAATTATAACATGTTATTATTATAACGTAGTTTATATGCGTATAAAACATAAAAACCCGGTGTTCCAGTCCTTAGTTCTATATATAAAAAATACCGCGTAGACTAATGATAATGTAACTATATTATACAAAGACAGCGAATTGTGAAATAAATAACATAATAAGGTAATTTATCGCATAGATTAAATGGAAATAATTAAAAGCCTCACGGCTAGTTTTAAAACCATTCTATAAATCTATTTCCGTAAATTAATTAGAAAAAATATTATTATAAATATACGATGTATACCTACGTACATGATATGTATACGTCTTATAATGCCCCGGGTAATAATTTGTGCACAATTGTACGCATTACTAGCAATAAATGTATTTATATTTCTTATTACCTTGATATAGATGATTTAATATACGTATACACTTATGAAATATTGTATTATATTTTATTGATATGTGATTGAATAAAAAAAATCGTAAAAGCGCTGTTGCAGTAATGTACGCAGCTTATATATACATTAAATTTTAAACGTCTCTGCTAATATATACTATTATATAATATACTCGTATGGTTTGTATAGCTGACGTTGGTCATCGTATGTATCTCGTCTATGTACGTTAATATTATTATGTAGGTACGGATAATTTAATAGACTTCCGAAAAGACACCGACCAACGCTTCGTAGTTGATAATAATTATAAAATATTACAAATGAGAATCGAGATCTCGGCAGCGATATATGCGCCCGCGCAAATTCGGCTCTCCGTAGAGGTGAGGAGTAGTTATATAGGTCCTTGTTCTTATATATAACTACCTTAGTTGTAAGTATCTACCTCATACACTCCACAATCGGTAATTCACATCGCAAATGACTCTCTACGACCCGACGTCGTTGTATAAGCACACCTTTACTATATTATACAACACAGCCGCTCGAGGTTTCTAATGTGTCGAGATATTGTTGGCATCGATTCTCGTTTATTATTACTACTACTACTATTTTACAACCGACACACATACACACTGTTGTAACCTAAGAGAAGGTAACTGGATTTACCCCGGACGTATAAAACCACCCCGCGAGCCACATTAAACCCTTCGGCGAGGGGGGGGGGGCAGCAGTAGCGCAATGTTCTTCATACAATGCACGCGCACGTTTACGGGACCACCGCCGCCGTGCGTCTAAATCGTTGCGTATTAAAAACGTCGGCGTCGTGGAGGGCTCAGGGGCCCCTGGGTAATCTCACTAATGACATTTTGATTACGCGCCCACGGTGGTACCTATAATATACACCACCACTACCACCACCATTTCGGGGATAAATATTCACGTTTTCACCGCGTTATATATAGGTACATAAAAGGATACGGACGCGTGTGTATACGCACGAAAGACTGCGAGCGACCTCGGAATAATCTTCGGAGATACGAAAATGAAATAAAAGAAAAACGGTTCTTTTTATTCTTTTTTATATATTTTATATATATACACCACCCTCGACCTCGAGGCCAGTTTCTTTCTTTTTTTTTTTTTAAATTTAATTTTTAGTTTTTTCCGCTACTTCCCCGAAGGCATCAACATATGTAGGTATATTGTAAGACGTACATATGTGTTTATATTATATCATATATTATATATACATATATGTATGTATTTCATAAAACTATTAAAAATGTACCATGCATACGTGTATAATGTGAATTTCCATGGCACGCAACTTTTCATAAAAACGATTATTGTTTAACGTTAATATTATATTATTACAGGTATATACCGTGTTTAATATAGTTATTTTATGTTGGTATTATATTATATTTTTGTATTTATTTATTTAGTTACTTTTTACCGTTTAATTCGTCTATGATGTTATACGCGTTCCCACCGGAAATCGACATCCAACAATCTCGACTATACCTATTGGAGAGAAATAATAATTATAGAATCTATACAGTTGTTATTAAACCGCCGTAGAAGTGTGAGAAAATGCGGTCGAAATCAGAAATCCCGTCAAACAGCAGTTGTAAATTCAATTACTCGTCATCCTTGACGTGGTGTTTTTAATCGTACATCGTGGTTTTACTTAAATTATCGCATCATTATCAAAACGTTTTTATATAGATGGTCTAAAATTGTTTCCTTTACACAAAGAATTCTCGTTTTCAGATAATTTATATATATTTTGAAATCAAATACCGTTTTTAGTGTATATAATATTATGATATTGTTGTGCAGTCAAGTTACCGATTTAAAAAAAGAAAAAACACATTTTATAAGTACTGTTTCATATTTATATTTTTACGTCCACTTAGGTACTTTACTGATATTAATTTAAATCGCTCGTTGTATTACGGTATAATATATACCTATAGGTGTAGTGCGTACTACAAGTTTTTGTTATTCAATTTTTATGGCAGCAAATATTTTTTATGATATTGGTGTAATGGGATTATCTCGTTACTAGTAAATTAATAATAATCGAACTTAAAATCATCATCGCCGGACTTATTATAGTGCCGTAGTTAATGGTTATACTATACTCGTATATAATATATGTATCGCTATTTGATTCTACAGCCAGTAAAACGTATAGCGTGCGTGTTTTTCAACCAGATTTGTAAGATTTTCTATACACATCATTGTATTAGCGTATTACCTGTAACGACTATGGAAGTCAACGGTAGCGGTGGCGGCGCGTCTAAGTATACCCGATAAGTGTAACTGCCGCATGCCGGTCGGGCCACCCGTTTTTTCCATATACGTGGCGGCGGTCCTGCCAGCGCGTATAATATAGTAAATAGCGGCGTGGTAATGCTGTTCAACACAATATACATACTATACATACATATTAGGTACAAGTGCGAGTAGACTCGAAAATGTTATTAAAGTTGATTAAATTAAACCAGCCAGAATATGGTTGATTAATGATGATGACGGCTCGGAATCGGCTTCCTGGCCAGTAGCTCAGGATCTTTATTTTAGTAGACTACACACACACATGCGCGATCACACACTGTATACAATATATATATTATGTACCCGAGACCCATTGTCTATGCGCTGTTTGGTCATTAAACAACCGGAGGCCTGATGATTACTATACAATGCCTTAATTATTGCCCGGGTCTTGTGAATCGAGATGCTATATCCTATATATATAAAACACATACACGTATATACAGCTACACACAATATATTAATATAATATATATATTATGGTCTTGTGCGTTGTCTCATTCTTTTCGTATATCACCTCCCACCGCCGCCGACGCCACGCCGTCAATTCGATTTCATTCATTATTGTAGTAAAAATATGATTATCAACGAATGGAGAGTATATAATATATAGTATATAGTAAACCGTGTTTAAAGTAGAAGGCGACTGATAGAGACAGTCTCACATACATATACGGAGACGCGCGTATATTGTATACCTATATATAAATAATATAGGATGTCGAATAGGTGGGTGAGATACGGGGGGGGGGGGTGAATGGGAGACGCAAACCTTTCACGGTCCGTGATCGGAGTCCTTGAGACGAACTAAGCCAACGGCCCGACGCAGCTTCTCTTCACTCGATTCTTCTCGTTACGTACGATATTCACCACCTATATGGCGCGTACTCGTCGATTACACTGCATCACGCGTACAATTTAATATAATATGTGTTTATGCTGTATATATACCAGAACACCGCCGCAACGTTCGGCGTCTTCGTACGTATACGCACGCCTCTGATATCTCGTTAGCTCGTCACTGAATATTCCCATATACATAAGACACATTCATGCGCACCTATGTGTATATACTATACATATATACGTACAAGTAAACTTGTCGACTTCCACCGCCGGCTAATTGTGCCCGACGGCGTTTATGCTACTGGTTAAAAATACGCATACCTGTAGCAGTGCGAGTGCGCGCGTGTTACCTATTATTCTATCGTTAAATCGGTTTCTATCCATACAATATAATATACTATACATAATCATACCTGTATGTGTATGTGTGTGTGTGTATTTACATACACGCTTTTGAGGCGATACCAAAAATTAGTAAGCGCGCGCGAAAGACGAGACTTATAATATAATAAACTGCTAACTTGCAGATTTTGAGAAGAAATAACTGACAATCACTTACGAATAATGCGTTATGACTTAAAATCTTGTTTTTGTGATGAGAAAGGGAGGAGGGCGGTGATTCCACCTAGTTAAAATAAACCACAAACTTGAATTACTCCATATAGGTGTGTTATTGAAAACATTTAATTTAATATATACTATATTAACATTTTGAGAATCGTATACAGATCAATAATACGATTCCGTACAAATAAACGTTCTCCTTTATTTTTAAACGTTTAAAATCGCAATATAACTATTATAATCCTATTATTTTTGCAATCCTCTTCCGAGAATATAATGTTTAAAGCTTTATCTGGTTGTTTCACTCGAATAATAATATAACGGCATTTTTATACTTTTTATTTAAGCTTGGTTTTTTTTTTTTTTATCACGAACAACGTGAACGTATTTATTGACAATTATCGATTGTCCAACAAAATAAATTAAAATAAATGTATTATACATTTGAAATTATATATATTTTTTGATTCTATTTCAATTCTTTCGGGTTGTTCACGTTTTTCATCTTTGACTGTTATTTGATTTTAGCGTTCTATATAAAACATTAGAATGATAAAAATACACTTTTCATCAAAATGTATCACATCATCACCATCACGATTTTCGATAAGATATAGAGTCTCACTCCGAACATGGCTTGTTTTTAGTATTCAATATGGATGCCAAGTTTTTTTCCCCTCAGTTGTTTGGAGTAGAAAATAAGTTTTAGTGAAACTTTAAGTTTCAATAATAGAAATGCCCTGAAATTCATAAAGTGTTTTATGCATTCACAATAAATAAGGTCTGATATGAAATAACGCCAGTTTCTATTATAGTAGAAATGATACATTTTTGTGTATGTATAATATTTCATTTTATTGTATACTTATTGTTATAGCTTAAGGTTTTAGTTTTCTCTAATAAGTATTTTGAATTTTATATAATTAATATTTTGACTTTTATTAGTATACTTATTAATTATAAAAGTTTATTCATTGTCTTTTAATTAATAAATTATTTGACATTTTTTAATCATAATTTAATCTATCCGAAATGTATAATTATTTATTATATTTAAATTTACATCTATAAAGTATACAATAATATTCATATTGTACGACATAAAGAAGAATAAAATAATAAAAAGAAAAAACAATAAGATTTGTTTATGTATTAGTTTTGAATAATATTTAGATATGAGAGTATGTGCACATAATTTTATTATTTTTCAAAATGAATGTATTTTACTCACAATTTATAGTATATACATTAGTTATATATAGTACACGGAAAATAATATTATTATGCATTTCACTTTAAATTCCAAGTGATACATTTTTGGAAAATTGTTTTATTCTGTATAACACTTATTTGTATAACAGGGTGGATTACATCAATTGGAAATAGATTTGTTTTTTTTCACCATTTATACCGAAAATCCGTGAAACAACAAAATAATATTATTTTCTGGGAACCCACGCTAAATGAATGCGTTCCAAAAATGGTAACAGAGTAGTGTATTAGTTGTTTTTCGTATGATATAACACAAACGCTGCAATATACTATTATATTCTTTATAATATAAAAAAAAAATACATTGTGCATTATATTATAATATAGTTGACACGAAATTGACACCCACATTTTTTTTTTAATTTCAAGCAATTTATAGTAGATGAATATTACATATAAATAAATAGGTATTTTTGCATTAGTTCTGAAACGCATTATATTTTCCCAACATCGTCATCACCACCACCATCACTACTATCACTACTGCCATGCCTTGCTCATATTTGGACGAGACACAAAAAGGATACAACAATATATATAATAAAGTAATTTTTTCTTTTCTCGCCCGACTTATACGTCGTGTTATTATTCTTATTATTTTTTTCGGATTTACGATTTAGTACGGATAGTTATTATTATATATCCATCGTAGTGTTGCTGTGGAGGACGATGACGCTTCGGAATCTCGTTTCATCTTTTTCTACCGACAATAATGTGAAACTGAAAAATATAATATAATAAAACTGTTCTAATTGTAGTCTTCGTGGCCATCTTAAATTTTTGTAAAAAAATGAATCGACGTTTTGTGTACTCGACAGTTATTGTGATTAGAACGGATTAAAAAAAACTGTCCGCATATTACGTATTACTGTGTTGCACATGACTATAGATAAACTTTCTATAGGTATACATATATTATGGCCCTAATAATAATATTATTCGTTTTATACTCAAATCGATTATTGTAAAATAACATAAATATGATATGATATTATATTATGATGAACGTATTTATAACATACGCTCGTTGCTATATCGTTATTCGTCTTATGTACGAAAAATAAACGGATTTATTTTCCATATACTTATAGATATCATAAACTTTATTCCAAACTCATTAATAATTATGTGGATAAGGTTCATTTTTGTCATAAATGTGGTTTAGTTTTATAAAAAAAAAAAAAGTAAATTTAACAACTTTTCAAATCCTATTTATTTATGTAACGATACAATTATTTAAACTGTCTTATTTAATTACGACTGTATATTTAATAAAAATATTTCATGGTAATCATAAATTAGAAAATAGAATCAAATTATCTATTATGCAATTTATTTATAAGAATTATCATGAAAAGAAAGGAAGAAGTATTGGATAATAATTGGATTGTGAATAGAAATCGTTATCCTTCAAGCATCTACTATATCTATTATTGAAATTATCTCACTAACCTTTTACCTCTTTTGCAATTTATCAATTTAATAATTACACCTTTACTACAGTGTATGTGCATTATATACTAAATAATATTATATTCTATTTTAAAAATTACGATTTCTCAAATTCAAATATTTTAAAGTATTTCAAAGAGTGTTATAAGGATTATAAATTATTATAGGTACCTATTATGCCTTATGGCTTAAAAAAAATATATCGTATAGTTATTAAAGTTAATTTATAATTTAAATTAGCACGTGCACGTGTATAGAGTGTAAATCATAATACAAAACGAAAAGGTTGAAATTTAACTTAATTTAAATTTTATAGTAATCTAATAATGGTTCAAGGGAAATGCTTTGTATAAAAGAAGTTTAATAATTTGTTACCTATATTATAATATAAATATAGCACACAATAGGTCTTCAATACAATAATAGTAGTGGAGTGCTTAATATGACACATGATGTCATTGTATTTTGGAAATTTTAAAAAACTTTTTTTTCATTAAAATCTATTTGGTTTATCAATTTTAATTCCAGTCAAAATTATTTATGAATTAAAATATTTAGTAAATAGTTTTAACTGCAGTATATTCCAATATACAATATTTCATTAAGATAATTTTAATATAATATAAAAATGTCTAGTAGTTAATACATTATAACTTACAAGTATTTAATGTATAAATGAGCCACGTGATAAAACCTAATCTAGACAGGTAGTATGGTATACCCCGCAAAATCATTGACTTCTTTAGTTTACTCATGCATTCCAACCTTAAATTTAAATACTTAATTTATTATAACAAATAAAGTCTTATTATATTGAAAATTTGATTTTTGCACATTGAAATTCTTAGACAACTTTAAAGTCAACGCTTCATTCCTCTCTTAAAATTATGGAAAAAATGCCTTGTAAGATAAATACTTTTCGGAGTAATGCATTTTTACTATTAAAATAATCCTGTATGTCATGTAAGAGTATTTATATGAGTATACAGTAAATAAAATTACCACGTCGTTCGTAATTTTAATTTGCTTAATAATACCTATTTACTTTAATCAGTGGCGTAACCAGGATTTTTTTTCGGGGAGGGCTAATAAATTTTTGTAAAGTACAATTTAAGATTTTTGTAGCGATTTTCATATAGATTATTAAAAATTAAAATAATTTTTAAATTATCTTTGTATTCCGGGGAGGGAAGGATGCCCTTCAGCCCTTCCCCTAGCTACGCCACTGACTTTAATATAATAATGTATACATAATAACTGTGATAACTACATATATGTGTAAAGGTTATAACTTATAATACAGTGAGGAAAAAAATTAATTCACTGACAGGAAATGGAAAATTGTATTGATTGATTACCACGTGTATCTATATAGATAGAATTTATGTAAATCATATAATGTTATATTTTTACATACCTGAAGGTTTTCAACATTTACATTGTTTATTTTGATCGATATTCATTTGATTTTGATTTACATTTTGTTGTTTACGATTGTATTTTGTATACCGTGTAGTCGCACTACAGTGACGTTCTTATATCAATTACATTGTAAGATGAGAGAAGGGTATGAGACTATTCAATATTTAATATAACTATACACTGTAATATTATACATTTTTTGATACATGTTGATAACATTTTTGTTTGCTTCTCCGTTAAATGTTTAAAAATATAATACAAACTTACAATGTTTTTTGTGAATTGTACTATATATTAACATATCAAAAATACATTATCTCAATTTTTTTTGTAAGTATTTGAAGAATTTTGATAAAATTGCATATTCAAACATAAATAATTACTTTAAATATTGTGTTGTAATTTAAAAAGTATTATACCACGAATCAATATTCACATTACGCTAACAATATGTCAATATTTTTGTTAAAAACTAGTCCAACTTACCTAATTTAAAAAGTTGTAATATAATAAATGTAATACAGTATAAAATATATTTAGGAAATAATGTAAATAAATGCTGATAATTATGAGATGGCTCATTGGCTCATTCTCTTTCGCACAGAATCATTTTTCGTGTATACGATACCTAATTGTTTAAAGCTCAATTTAAATTTTTACACTTCACAACATTGACCTATTTACTGAGTGACAATGTACACTCGAAAATTACTATTCCTACCGCAGAGTGAGTTTTCTGATATTTAAATATGGCTTAAAAAAAGTGAGAACATTAAAACTCTAAACCATCCATAATTCGTGTTGTAATTATTCTTCAATATATATAAAAGTAAAATAAAAAAAAAAAATACACGTGTATATTATATACAATTGTAATTAATTTACTTCGTAATATCGATCGGTGTGACATTTGTATTTTATTAGTCATTATAAGCAGCACGCGATATTTCTGATGATAGCCAGGATAGATTGTCGACTAATCGAAGTCGCCGGCCGAATCGGTGGTGTACCTAATCCGCGTTCAAACTCGTGTACGATTTTTTTTCTTCTTTCGCTACACACAGTCACTATATTATAAAAGTAATAGGTGTAGATGATTATAAGATACATATAATGTAAGTATTATAGTATTATACATTTATATACGTTAGTATACGAGTCGGTATACACTGGAAAACACAGCAGACCGTTATTTTTACAGCACTAAAGCAATCCGTTGGCCGCTTAACATAATGTAATATTAACATAAAATTTTTCTTCTCATTTTGCATTTTTTATTTTTTATATATATTTAATTTAATTCTTTTGACGACGATTTTAATCTCGACGATGATTTATAAAGTCTACCGGCTCACACGGCCGCAGCGTTGACGGTTTTTGCGCTTCGCCGCCGTTCAACGTGTCGGCGGCGAGTACAGCGCGCATAATATAATATAATATGTATAATTTGTATAGGTCCTATTGCTGGTAGGTATAGCAGCGGTGCGGGTTGGACCTCACAGACAACAATGATTGCAGTCTTCCCCTGTAGTATAATACTCTCCGCCGGCCAGCTCGGCCGGTGCGCGCGGAATTTTAATAAGACGCGCTACCGTATGCGACGCGCGAGGTTTATGCACTCGCCGCCGCCGTTGCTGATGCTGCAACATGCACGGGCTCAAAGAGCTAAGTATATATGTACATATGTATATCGCATCTGTATATAACGAGCAAAAATTGAAATAAAAACCTTGCGAGAGAATTAACAAACGGACGAGCTAAGCCAAAAAAAAAAAAAAATCGAAAACAACATTAAACACCTTGAAAAAAATGAATTTATACAAGATGCATACAAGGTGATTATTTTATCACTACTTTTAGTCATGTTCTTATAGTAAATGTGTAGGTTTTTAACAAGGTTTTTTTCCTATTTAATCTTTTACATTTTAGCTGGCTATAGTCGGTATACAGTGTAAGCTTATCGGGGTATGTTGTGGGGCAACATGTTCAGTGCACAACTCATTCGCTTGTCTAATCTTTATATGTATATGTAATAATTTAATTTAACTATAATTAATAATTGGTATGAAATTAGATTTTTGTATTTAATACTTCGTAGTATCGTAATACTTAGAAAGTATGAAATAAAAATTAAAAATATTTACTGTCGTTAGAAAATTATAAAATATGTGGTTGATTTTCATTATTGTGTAAAAAAAAAATAAAAAATAAAAACACTTAAATATACCATTGAAAAGTCTATTGAGTGCAATAAAAAGAAATGAGATCACCTAGTTATAGATATTTATGTTATCTATTTCGCACGAAAGTTCGTCTTCGTCACGACGCGACGTGCGGCAGTGGCACGCCAATAATATAATCGAATACCTAATAAAGCGGTTATAAAATCTATACTTAGTCGTATCTATACATAAAAAACACATACACGGCGGTGGTTAAGTCGAAATGTGAATAATAATAATAATAACTACAATAATAATCGAGCACGCATTTAGCGTACTACCTACATACCGTGAATAAATAACGAGGGTGTTATGCTTAAACGCGCGTTTCCAAAACGAATCGCCGCCGCGAATACGATTTCGTTCCCGCGGCTGTTATTATTTTTCTGCCCGATTGTATCATTTAATTTCGGGCCGGAGACGTTTTTAGTTTGTGTGTGTGTGTGTTTTATAAAATACATTATAATGTATAATATTATTATAATGTGTGAATATCGGCGTCGACGGTAGCAAAGCATCCTGCAGATATATTATTATTATTACTATTATATGCAATTTTTTATTTTTTTTATGCGTTGAATAATATTTATCGCGTTTGACCATGCGTTTTTTACAGCTCATGCTCACGAAAAATTTAATTTCGATGAAAAAAAAAATAAAAAAACATACATACTTTACGATACGTAGGTATTTATGTATAATATGTATTATATTATATTTTATTATATACACAATGTGTCTGTGTATATAATACACAAGTTCAATTAACTGATCTATTGTGTGCAATCACGAATCGTTTACACGGCGAAAGACCGAAGGCGATAACGAGTATAACGACCTATTCTTAGTGGCACTATGTATTATATATATGTATATATTATATTATACACGTTCACTCGATAACTTGAATGTTCGCTAAAGACGCTCTAAACGTGTAGGAGAAAATCTTTGTTGTGCGCGAATATCGTTCACGAGGGGCTCGAGAAAATAGTGCGTTTAGTATTCTTATATAGTTATTTTTCACGCGGACCTAAGTAAAAAGCTCCAGTATAGTTAATAATATACTCAATATTAGTATTACTTAACAAAAAAATCAAAACCAATACGCTTTTTTTCATGTGAACGTTGATTTTCTTTAATTATTATTTATTACTAAATCACGAAGAATATCCAAACAAATTCCTAATTACAATTGATAATGCAATTATACATAATATAAACTATACATACTAATATACAATATGCATACACTACTCCTATTATATAGGAACTATAAATATTTCATTTTATTTCATGACATGTTTTTTAATCGGAACTCATCGAATATCTATGTACAATATTTTAGTTTTTGTCTGAAATCATGTCTTTTTCCTGCAAATTCTGTAATATCATTGTAATAATATATTCATATTTTATTATTTTACAAATCAACCGCGATAAGCATGATTTTTATTTGAATAAATTCAATCACAATCGAAATAGTATTTTATTGAACGATCTTAGTATAAAAAAATATCATATTATCCATAGCATAACTATATGGCAGTGCAATGGACGGGTTCCACCCAACACTTGGCAACCGTGTCTATAATAGGTTTAAGAACGTGAATGATATGTGAAAAATGTGCAGGGAGGGCAGTACTCCGAGTCCGAAACAATGGTCAACTGGTCAAGTAGATACTTATTCGCAGTACATAAATTATGATTCTTGAAGTGTCAATAAAATTAACTCGAGAAATTTCATATTATATTATATCATGTATAGTTTCTCGCCGGTGCCTACTGTATTGAAACTTCAGAAAAACGTCGAGAATCGCACTAATATCGCACAATAATTTCAACCGCTTAACAGTAGACAATTGGCTACTCGAGTATCATAATAATAATATTACCATGTTATATACAACGCTAGTGGACAGAAGAAAATAGACAATAGAAATTATCTTTATGTTGTTATTTATATTAGGAAGGTATATATACTTACGATGATTTCGCATATCATAGTGTAATATGTATATTATTAAAACACGTTCACTTACTGTTAGGTGCTTTATATTGTAGGTAATATCATATAATATAATGAGAATTATTTCTGCGACTGCTGTTTTTAGATTGATTTGTACGTATTATACTATTATATTATCCTTTCTCTTCTGTTCATAATAAGATATGCGTTTGCGTGTGTAAACTGTAAAAGTATATGCATATTCTCGTCGAATGATTATACATTGAGAATGGTCCTATTTTGGTATTAACCGTATGTTTAGAAAACATGAAAACCTATGTACATTTTTCGGTTTGGATTTGTTTCCACGTATTCTTCTAAAATAAAAACCTATAGAAAATTTTATCGAAGTTGTCGGAAAACGTGGTTTGTTGTAATAATCGGTGGTGTATATTTGCATTTCGATAGAAAACATAACGACAAATCTATAGTTATTTTTCGTTTAACAGTACCTTTTTCCTTCGCAATTACTGAACACACTCTATGGGTGTGGGTATACAGGGAATATTTTTCTGGAACACAACTAACGAGATATTTGTTTTCTTCAACCATTAAATAACGAACTGTTACCAAGTCTCCAAATAAATGATTGACAGTGAAAACTTTTACGAAACTAAAAAGAAATTGTTTAAGAAAACATTCTCTTGACACACCTAATACAATGTCAGGATATTGACTATATTGCAAGTTTAAAAATATATAATTTCCCCTGTATTATTGTTTTATTGTTGATCTTTTTTGCACATTAAGCTTTTAAATATCTAAATATAACTATAAATTAAAATATACATATATATATATTTACATATACCTACTTTAACGTAATTATGCTTTTTAAGTGTATATCTATATAATAGATATATAATATTATTATTTTGTATATATTTTTATATTTTAATAGTAAATAGTATAACATATAAATATGCATATTATGGTAGGCTATGATAAAAATTGAATGATCGTATTTATTTTTTTGAATAATTTTTTAAAAAATAGAAAGCTTTTTGCTATTTTAGCAATTTGTTTTTAAATTATTTTTGAAATACGAATACGAATTGAAAAATAATAACACTATAAAATGGTTGAGACTGTTTCGTACTCTTATATAATGTGTTTCATGTAGATACCTAAAATACAATGAATAAATAAAAATATAAATTGTCAATGAATGAAAATAAAAAACGTTTACGTACGTTGTAGATACCTATATTAGTTATTTTGTTTATTCTGTTTGTTGAATTAGAGCAAAAACACTGATTTTGGTTAGTTAAATATCTCTATTATATACGTGAAATTTATTTGTTTGCAATGCAATTTAGTGTATAGGTATACTGTATGTACTTTATTTAATTGATTCAAATAAAATTATATTAAAAAAATGTTCGTTTTAAATAAATATTTATGTAACATTGCGTATTTGTGTTTATGCATGATTACATAAATATGATTGAATCACTAAATTATTATAATTATTCTTTACGCAGTTTCCATCGAGTAAATTCAACGATAATCATACATACTGTTTCAAGAAATCCAACTATTCATGTTTTATTTACAATGACGTGGTATTATATACTTAAATAATTTGTATACGTATTACGTATAGTTTTTAATGTAAGGTCTTCTGAATTTGGCAGGATGATTACTATAATACACGTGAGTTATAAGTGTATAATAGTTGCACATATTAAATCAAATCATAATGAATACTTGCAGTGAATCTAATATATGTCATAATTTAAATAATCTGCAGACTCCATTGCTGTTTTGCACGTTTTCAACGTTAAATGCAAAAAATGCAATAGATGACTGGTAATTATTTGAGAATATCAATAACAGTTTTCATTTATTTACAATTACATATTTTATATTTATCGTGATCGTACATTTATGTTTGAAATCTTATTCCTTATCAGCATAAAGCTTCAATTTAAAAAAATATAAAAACTTATGATAAGTATTATGTAATACTAAATTTAAATAAAAAAATTAAATACAATTATTGAAAATTTAAATAAAGTTAAAAAAATCGAATAATTTATAGCATTAGATAATATGATGAGATATGCTATGGTATAGTTTACTTTGTAGAGCTTATAACATAGATATACTATATTATTTACTAATTGACTTTATGAATTCAGAATTTTATTAATATAATATAAATTAAGTATATATAAGTTAATATTTTTGTCGGAAAGTAAAGTAATTTACAAACACATATTAACTTATAAGTAAAATGAATAGTTATTGTTCTAATAAAAGTCAAAAATTATATTTTGTAACTATCATGTTTATAGTTTTTTGTTATTACTCATGCTTCATAAATATATTGTTTATATGTATACAGTGTACCACTGTACAAGTGTATAACAATATAATTACTTTTTTACGATTATTTGATCGTCAATAAAAATACAATGAATTAAATTCAAGATACTATGTATTGAGTATAATATTCCTGTTCCAAATTACAAAAGTAATAAAGAGACTAAAACATTAGCCATATTAGTTTCTAGGAACCCCATAATAATTAGCGAGTCCCATTTTGAAAATAATAATTTATTACCCCTTCATATATCGTGGCGTGGGTCGTGGCTATATATCGTGTATCGGTTGCCCGGCCTGGTATCGATCGTAACCTTAATTTTTATAGCCGCACATTTACACCGAAACGGGTCATGAATACGGGGAGGTAGGTGTGTTTAATATGCACGTATAATTGGACTTTCGTTCAGTTATTATTGGCGGCGATCGGGCTGATGATGGAAGCATATAATACACCGAGGAGAGAGAAAGACAACGAGTGGTACGAGTTTGTGTGTGTAGTGAAAAATAAAATAAAATACTAAGAGGGTTAGAAGGTCGAGAGTGAAGGGTTGACGCCGAAGACTTTGTGAAAACAATAAGTCCGAAACCAGCCGTGTAATTACTCAATTCATTATTCACGTCGATTAATTATTCAATCTCCGGTGAAGTATAGGTATAAACTATATACATACTATATATATATACACACACCCACGCACTAACATACAGGTATAAAGTTTGGCGCATGCATGTTTGTATGTGTATGTGTGTGTGCGTGTTATGTATACTGTATGTATATATAAATAGCATGGACGAATAACTAAAACTCATTCGATGGATACACGCAAAAATTAAAAGCCCCAACGATAAATTATATAATCCCTTTTTGTCCAATAACCGTAATTACACCACTACCGCGCCGTCGAGGGGTATTGGCCGGTCGACGTTTCGAGGAATATAAAACAAAGTGCTTGGCATATTGGTTTTTTTTTTTTTAATAAGTAATTATTTCTACCATTGCATAATATACTCGGTCGCTGCGTGGTCGTGAGGAAATTATAATTTCGAATATACCCTGCCTGTATATACACCATGCGCCTACTATATACCTATATTATACCTATACGTTTTAATATTATACTGTTATTATAGACGTCCAAATAAGTGATGTTGTTTTTAAGGGAAAATTACAAAATATACTCATCACGTATAAACAGAAATGTCGGAAATGTTTATATTTTCTTAAATCTTTAAAATGACTAGATATACCTTTTGAATGTTTTTACATCGCGTCTCCCTAATATCTCTACTTATCATTAAGTCGTCATGCGTACGAGCTTATGCGTGTATATGTAATATGACGAGTTAGTAATCGTCATAAAAATATTATACGTCATTTTGAGATAGATTAACAATACATGTCCGGGCGAACGTTGTATAGTTTTAACGCCGCAGCTAGCCGTACTGTTTAAATTACAAAACGAGTTCGACAAAGTATCTCGGATACCTATAGTAAATCGTCCCGTGTTTAATATTATGTTCTTGTAGATTAAACACAATATTTATATGACAGTTATAGAAGTTAGAACAGACAAAAAAAGAATTTATTTACGTGTAGTTGGTGTGAGTAACATATACAGTAAACACATTAAACTAACTATATAAAGTTGAAGTATTTTTTTACGATATCCAATTGAAATGTAACGACAAATCATTCGGTGATAATATCAACCATGTACGGCGTAACCAACTAACCTGTTGGCGGTTGGTATATAGGTACCATCGTACAATATTATGATACTAACTGTTAAACGTCATTACTGTGTTGCGTTTTATAAAGTTTTTTAATCAATTATTACAGTAATATATAATTATAAATATTATACATATTATACATATAGATGGAAACTATGTATATCTATGTTTATTGTATGACCGATTTAACTATACAATGTGATTAAAATTGCATACTCATCCGCGACTATTCCTTAAATTATCCCTGGTAATTAATTTATTCAAATTCTAATTTTTTGAATATTTGATGTACATATAAGGATATATATTATTCACTGCGTAATTCTTGATATACTTTATTTATATTATATACAATCATAGACAAAAACAAATAAAATGGACATATAAAAAAAAACACAACTTCGACCTTTGACATACATTATTCTATATCTATAGCTGCACGTCATGAGTTAATTAATAATATTATTTTTAATAAGAAACTATTAACTAAAACAATCATCATTAAAAAAAAAATGTTTATTTAAATAAATAATTTAAGTATGGTACACATTAATATATATTGATAAATAATGCTGATAATAATCGTATTCATATTTCATTCTTAACTTCTTTTTTAACTGTAAATCATTTTTTTTTACTGTTTCATAAAGAATTCCATTTAATTTCTTAGTGGCCGTGATTTAGTCACCCTACAGATATTAACATTT